>JAOTON010001417.1:62500-267500 GCA_034440635.1 Lepas anatifera | reverse complement strand
AGGCGTCACGCTTGGGTGTGGAAGGCCCCTGGATCAAGGCTGACCTATGGCAGCCTTTTCCGCGGCCGCCTCCTACCCAGGAGATAGCGGTACACTGGGAGTGCGCGCCGCAGCAGTGGAATCAACGCCGTGCCAGCCGGCGTCCCTATTTGTGGGTGCACGGGCCTGATCGGCCTTTGAAGTGATCCACCGGTCTGGTCTTCCACCCGCGGCCCTCATGTAGGGCTCGGCCTATGCCGGGCGCTGCGGCTTGGAGACTGGAGCAGCCTATGGCCGCCGAGTGCGGTGCCGCTGTCCCGTAAGGGTGCCGGCAAATGGAAACTTCCGCTCTGTACATAGTGTGAGTGCGTTGTATGAATGATACTAGCTACTAACACAAAATGCTCCCGGAAAGGGAGCGCAAAAATATTTAAGAAAAAAAAAGTAATAGCTGTCAGTGCAACTTTATCCAAAAATAGAAGTTTGATTTGGACTCATATTGATGTGCCCAATGTATTCGAAGGGCTATAACAAGGTTTTTGCTCTGGAAGCAGGCATCGTGTTGGGAGTAGTTCCAGGCATGTTAATGCAGCCTTGCTTTGAATAAGTGTATGTGATTAACTTCACAAAACTGCTTTGAATATACCCAAGAACATATTTGTTTGATGCATCTCTCACCATGAAGTGATGCAAGCCAGCATAAAAGAACGCATATTTATGTTTTACCTATATGTTGAAATGTTCTTAACACTTCTCTGCATAACACAATGCAAGTTTCCCGGAGGTTTTGTTCCACATCAAACTAGCCTAAGCCACCTGAACTTTCACCGAGAAACGCCGCCAAGAATGGATATGAGAGGGGGAAATGGGGCACAAAGTCAGCAATATAAAATGAAGTGATCGGAAGTTTCGTTTGAGTCGTTGTACGCACATGCAGTCCACGAGCTGATACAAAAGAGATGAGATGAGTACTATTTTCTGATTTATGAAATGTGTGTCACTGTGTGATCTTCATGTTGTATCCAGTGCTCATCCTGACAGCAGTGCAATGTCATACAGTTCCCAGTTGATCTGACAGATTACCGATATGTAGCAGGTTTACCGTGGCCGATAGGCGGAGACCTCAGCTATGGGCCATTGGGTTTCAAGATACTACACCGATCCCCAGTTCTCCCCTGATCATCACAGCACACCAACGTTTGATCCGAGCTATGGCTTCGAGGGAGAGAGGAAAGAGAGAGGTAAGATGCTCTCTGGTTTACTTTTTCAGACTGTTTTGTACTCCCTCTTGTCGACTGACTGGTAGATTGTGGTCTGCAGATGGTGTTGGTATGTGTCTCTTGAGTGATTGTACACATTGACACCATTTTGTCCTCTTCTGGGTATCTTGCCCAGAGGGAGTTTGTTACTCCATCCTAGTCCCTGACCCTTTTCCTGCTCTTAGCACTTTGGAGATAAATATTAATTTGCAAGACACGGCTCTACAAGGCAGCCCTCTTTCAACAACCAAGCTGGAATACACATTATTTTTTGTCACAAACTTCAATGCTTTGAAGAATTAAAAAACAAAAATAAACAGAATATAGGAGAAAAACAATGAAATTGTGGCAGCGAAAAATCTTTCAAAGTTAATAAACACAATACAGACAGACACACTCTGAGGTGAAATTCTAAGCACAAAAACAAGGCCGCCTCCTCATTTACTTCTCAACTGCACACTGCCTACGACAGCGAAATGGTTTCATCACGAGCAGTTCTGCGCACATCCTACGCTGCTTATGACGACGGTGGCGCCCTCGTGAATGTTACAGGTGGCGCTGCTGAGTGGTTCTGGCTAATTTAGCTGCGTACATCGGTTGGCGCATATGACTATTTGATCAGGTCCCTAAAGGGCGTCGGTCTTTTTATCGCAAAAAGAACGGGCAGTGTTCATCTGGCATGGCGGTGTGCACCAGACGTGAACAAGCTGTACTTGTACCATGTCCTCTTATTTGTAAGGTGCATTCCTGCACCCAGCTGGGAAGAGGCAAGTGGTCGCCGGTATGCGCCGGGTGTCAGTGTGGTGCCGGAGCGCCTCAGCCGAATCGGTGCACTGTCACAATAGGTAAAGGTACCGAAAAGCCGGCCAGAGTCCAAAGCTCTACCAACCAATCTACCAGATGGTCCTTCCTTTGGTCACGAACCGATTGCATCGCTGCTAAAATTGAATTTTACCTACTTATCGTCACACAAGTTTAGGCATGCTTTGGTCATGATAAGTATAGCCCCCTCTAGCCATGATGTCTAGAATGATTCCCACTACCATAGTCTTGGGATCCGTGCATTCGAAAACATCAGCATCCAATTCCAGCGCCTCCAGCGTTGCGAGCACTGAGAGGTCTGCGATCAGCCACTGTGGATGTGGTGGTACCCTCCTACCCAAATAAAGCTTTATGTGGAGGCTTCAGCTACAGATGGAAGATGCTATACAAAGGATATCTTAAACACCGAAGTATCGGAAGCGGTCCGAAGGTGTTATACTAAGAGATTTCAAACCTCTTAATATAACATCTTAATCTAACATCTTAACATAACATTTAAAACCTCTTAGTATAACATCTTCGGACCGCTTTCGATGCTTCAGTGTTTAAGATATCAGAATGAAACATTCAGTCGTCTCAGAATGGTTCAATACATGGGAAAATGAGGGTTGTTACTAAGGTTTCAATTTTTTTAATTGTTACGGCCAACTCAAACTTTGAGTCGTGTTCTTAAGGCCACGAAAAATAAAAATCAGCGGTAAAGTAGGCCATCTCTGATCGCATCAACCACCCTCTCTCTCTCTATCTCTCTATCTCATCTCTACCTATCTCTATCTCTATCTCTATCTATCTCTCTCTCTCTCTCTCTCTCTCTCTCTCTCTCTCTCTCTCTCTCTCTCGGGCTCGTTTTACTCATACCCTCTGTCTGTTCAGTGATGGTCGCGACGGAGGCGGAGATGTCAAGCGCCAAACTCGCGCCTGAGGAGCGAGGCTACTGCGCCCATCTTCGGATTGCCTTTAAGACGTGCAAGCGTGCCAACTGGCCTATGGCCTATAAATGCTTCCAGGAAAGACACGCCCTCGAGCACTGCCAATTCGAAGAGTGAGTCCAGCAGTTATTTACGTTCCCAGCTTGCCCATATACGCAGCTTCGATCAGCTGCCTTTATAGTTGGCCAATCGCACCTGTCGTTCCGATTCTCCACCTTTTGGTGCCGGGCCGAATTTTCTATTGACTGGTTTTAAAGTTGTTTTCGAAAGCTTGCACATTGTTCACGGCTATATTGCTCTGTCAAAGAGGCGTTTCGCCGAAAATTGTGTCATTTTTTGTTGATCGAATTTAGGCTTGTAATACGAAACCCATGGTTGTGTGTGATAGCAATGGAAAAAGGTAGCCAAAAGCTCTAACCTGTTGTCCTAATGATTTTATACTTGCCGTTTGATACAGCGATGTCCAATTTTCACGCATTTCTTCCAGTTATACGATGCGAATGAAGGAGTATGAGCGGGAAAGGCGACTGCTGCAGCGGAAGAAGAGGCTGGAGGAGAAGGAGCGGCGGCTGGCCGCGGAGGAACTGGCGGCGTGAGAAGGCCTCCAACTCCTTAGAAACACGTTCTGGGAATGTCACGTAGGTTTCCGATGGTTTTGGAGACCGGGGTATGTGTAAATACGCGTAGAGGTGTGTGGTGAACTTTGTTAATGAATTTCAATTGTGAGACTTTATTGGAGAACATCAGCGACGTGTTATTCGGTCATTACCGTCATTAGGTGAACATGTATGTGCGCTGCCGAGAACTCGTGGGAGTACTGGTGTAGAGATCCGAATAAATGGGACTGTGCGTCAAGGGCTGTCGCTGGTTCGGTTGTTATTTCACCCTGTTAGCCGCTGAAGACAGTGCATCAAAGAAAACACGGGGCGAAACAGATGACGCCAGTGTGGTTTTTTATTGATATCCAATGTTCCACCCATAGGTTTTAAGGCCACTCATGCTAGCCACACGCTGACGACTGATGCACACGGAGTCACTGCTGCTTCCCGTCCAGGCACCGTTCAGCTGGAACCCGCAGTGCGGCTGGAAGGAGCCCGCCCGCCCTCCTTTGGCAGGGGGCGGCAGGCGTGGTTGCTTAGTTCCGGCTAGCGTGTCCAGTCGGCGTGCTTCCCAGCCGATTACCGGCCTTGTTACCATTTGTGTGGTGGGTCGGAATCCGAAAATACCCGATTTTATTGTGTCCAAGAGAAAACTGGTTTGGAAAATACCTATTTTATTAAGGTCCTTTATGTTTTCTCTATAGAGTGCTTCTAATTGGGGAAATTTTTAACATGATAAACGAGTCATTCGTATGTAAAGATATTGATATGTTACTCAAGTAAGGGTCAAAATGTGCTAGATTAGGGCGGGGCGTGCGAGTTTCTATGGTTTGGTGCATCTACGTCAACGCTAGTGCCTCGAAATATCTCTTCGCACAGACCAGCTCAGCTTCAATAGTACACGGATAGTTGCCCTGGGCTGTCACTGGACGCAAAGCAACATTGAGTCAGGAAATCTTTTCGCAATGAAACCAATGCCCCAGAAATAGAGGCATTGTCCGAAATGTTTCAGAGTATTCTGGGCCTATGCGACAGTTTTTTCTCATTGGACATTTGGGCCGGCTATTAACTGACACATCTGGTCTCAACACTGCTCTTGTACACGAAACACCAGTAATGTAATCATCACCTATTGTACTTCCGCTTCAACAGCGCACCACGACAGATTCCCGGCGTGTGAGTGTGAATTACGCGACCGCTCGTGGCATTCCGGCGTCGGCAGGGCTGACAGGTCACCGGTCAGCCAATGGCACGGCTGACAGGTCACCGGTCAGCCAATGGCAGGGCTGACAGGTCACCGGTCAGCCAATGGCACGGCTGACAGGTCACCGGTCAGCCAATGGCAGGGCTGACAGGTCACCGGTCAGCCAATGGCAGGGCTGACATGTCACCGGTCAGCCAATGGCAGGGCTGACAGGCTACCGGTCAGCCAATCAGCGGCCGACATGGAGTGCGTCCCGGACGGGGTCGCTAAGTTCACCACCGGCCAGCGCAGAGCAGTATTCTGTCGGCTGCGCAGGGTGGTGGATGGCAGTGTGGTCACGTCTCTAGAATACACCTTCAGAAGAGCAAACACTTTAGAGATTCGAACACAGGCCCACCACGACACACCTTGCACGCTCGGAGTGAGTGGCATCAGTGATGCAAGGGCTTTCTTTCACGTACGATTTAGCGGCGGCGTCGTGAAAGAAAAGCGCGCGTGGAGAAGCATTGAAGGCGATATCCACACCTCAGGTTTGAACACTGCCATCAAACGCCGAATTCATCGTGCTTTCAAGCTCTTGTACTCTTTCAGCTCAAGGGGCCCCGCATGCCTGGTGAAACGAACATGATGTTTTCGATACGGCCCGGTCCTACCCACCTGGGCAGGAGGGTGCACTGGGAAGCGATGGCATGCAGGTCTAGGGGCAGTGTAACTATTTTAAAGTGGGGGAGGGGCAACCCTGCTTTCAATGGTGGCCACATGAAAAATGTTAGCAACTCATTGAACGGACAGTGTCAAATAATTCATAACTAAATACCGAATCCGAATATGATTGTATGAATTAACTTTGGCAGTAGCGTTCACTCGGCATCCCCGTGAAAGGGAATAGACCACTTTATGGTAATTCTAAAACGAACAATTTATGACACAATAGGTCTGCAAATTAGGAAACCACATATTCTGTCTAACTCCAATCGTGCAGAATAGAAGTATCGCCTCATGTCTCACTACGCTGGGTTGACCCAATTATCGCTTGTTGTCCCGAACCTGGCAGCTTGTGGTGACTGTGTACTCAGCAAAATCAGCTGTTGCTTCTGTGTAAGTCAGTTTTAAGAGCTTCCTCATTTGTCTGTTGACTTGCCCATCAGTGTCCCTGAAGGTGAAACCCCTTATTACAGAGCCACATACATGTGAAAACGCAAAAACCTGAACCTTTCCTGCGGGTACATGTGCTGTGCTTCACTCATGCTGCGCTCCAGCCCCTTTAGAAACTTTAATTATACTTCTCTTATTTTATCCGGGTTTGATAGCGTAGCGAAATGATGTTGTGAAATAATGAATTGCACAGTTTTAAGTGTACGAGATTATTGTATCTAAAAGTCTGATAATTCTGAAACTGAGCGACAGAAAACTGGAGCAAAGTGGGAAAATACTGAAACCACTCCTATCTACTCGCCCTTGCTGTTTATATGAGCATTACTCATAGGGCTTGACGGTGGGGGTATGCGAACGGGGAGATGAAAGCGAAACCTTCCGGAAACAAAATGGTGAATATCGTGAGAAAAGACTTGCTCTCGCAAAGCCTTCCTGTAGATAGGATTCTAGCATTTTCTCTGTGCTTTGAAATTAATTTATTTCTGCATTTTGTGAGGGTGGATATTAAGCATGAACTTATGAAGCGCTTGAGTCCATAGCTGAGATATTCTGGCGTTCAAATGTACTTCTGGACTTAGAGGATTCGTGGACCAGTTGGTAAGCATTGTTTAATTTCGACGCGTAACATACGAAAAGCGGACTTAGATAATGGAATTTGCAGATGCAGTTTACTGACAAGTCCCGCCCAAACATGCGAGCAACATCTCTGAAGGCTGGAAAACGGACCTATGGACGGGTTGAGTTGCACTGGACTTGACCTGCCACTTAACTACTTTAAGCTCAGTTTGTGGAAATATGTCTCCAAAGCACAGGTGCCATCTTCTTTGCTCTACACATACGTAGAAAAGATAGCATTTCACACTCACGTAGCAATATAAGACACTGCGTCTACTTTTCATGCTCGTACCATCCTCGCTTTAAAGAAGCGAAGACGCCCGGTGCATGCCAAGTCCAATTATGCTTTAATTCGTACGCCACTATGGTCACTTTCTACTACTCTGTTTCCAACAATCGACTCAGTCTGCAGCTGCGATTCAACGACGTGGCATTCTCAACATTGTTCTGCCGTAGAGGAGACCTCAGCTGAGTCTCTGCGCAAGACGATTCTGGCGTGTACTTTAAGTTTACAAAATGTCCGCTGGATGACGCTAGTTGAGGACGGCGCCGCTCAGCATGGTTTTGCGCTGGGCCACCATGCCACGACCGTTTTCCGTGGGTGCTGCGCTGTTTCCGTTGCTATGATTGTAGCCGTTGGGTTGACCCTTGCAGTGTCCATTTGTAGCTTTTGCAGTGCTACTAGAAGTCCCGTTAGCCACCGAGGCCGTACTCTCCTCCTGCCGACGAGGGAAAATATGAAATGAACCGCTGCAGACTCACGTAGACTTATGCACCTAAGCCACACGACATTTACCGCCCCCCCCCGGTTCCTACGCCTATGTGTGTAGATAAAGCTGATAATACCTTCGTATTCGCCAAATCGTAGTATCCAGAACCCTTTCCAGGTGCATGTTGCAATTGTTTATCTGTGGCCTCTGGGAAGTCATCTGGGGCTATTTAGTCAGCTTTCAGACTTGGGCCAATAACTTTGCTGGAAATGACTATATAGCTTATATTTTGATACAATTACATTGGGATTGCTATTGCGAGTCGATTGATATGCATTTTGACTATGCTAGGTTGAAAAGTGACCTTGACCTGACCTGAGGCCAGGTCATATTTGTGTTTTGCCTTAGCATAGTCATATTAAACGTCATTCAATTCATTGTGACAAGAGGAAGCGAACGGTGCTTATAATGGTTCTAACTCAACCCTGTCAGACGCTAGAGTCCCAAAACACTAGCCGAACATGCAACCTTCTTTGGCCTGCCATGACCTCAACATTGACCTGAGCCCAAAAGTGACGAATGTAGATTATTCATGAATTTGTATAAGCTATCTAACAGCCTTCGCGTGTTTTCGCTACTCCGCGTAGGAGCCGAGTTCAACGGGGTGGTGTTTGAAAACCCCCCTCCAGGGCGGAGGTGGCTCGGAGGCCCACCGGGGCAGGGGGCTAAGCGGCAGAATTGGGAGTATGTTCAATTCATGTATGTGCGATTTTTCGCATTTACGACCACCAAGTACCAGTGGAAGATACCTGGATTCGTCCCTGTCACCGAGTATGGTTAGCCACGGCTGGAATCAGCACCTAAGCCTCATTATTTGTGTTTTCTATCAACAACCTTATCCCTGAGTCTTGCATAGAAATAAAGCTTGTTTAAATCTCTAACGATTCCTGCAAGTTGAGCCTTCGTGTCTTAAATCTTGTCTGAGGCGCTATTGCGCTACGCTAAATGGCTTAACTCGGTTTCCACAAATTACTCAGCAGCGGGAAAATTCGGGGATACCCCTGAATATTATCACTGATATTGCACACCATACTGCAAATATAGTGCTTGACACTTTGAACATATTGTGTGAAAACACTGCCGAACGGCCTTCAGTTGCCGAAATGGTCATCGCTATTCTGGATGGGGGGCAGGTCGAAGACTTACAAACCTCTCAGTACAAATCAGTCTTACAGCGATCGTCAATAGGTCTAAAATGAAAACGAATCTAAATCGACAAACGCCGTTGACGGAACAAAATCTCGGATGATGGGAACGAGTAAGGGCGGATGATACCTAATCGAGTTTGGTCTGCGTGTTGGTTCATTAAAACCCAGAGTAACGTCCAAGAATGGGTGGCATGATTCAAAGCTAGACAGGAAGTGCTCTAAATTGTTCGTCTAAATATGTTGGTATCTAAACCGGTCGTGGCGATTGGAACGCAGCCTGAGGCCTCTCTGGCCACTTCCACTGTTGTTCCCCACACTGCGTTAGTAGTGCGCGGCCTCACGCTTCTCGCATACATGTACAGATAATCATCGTCGAAGCTGGACTGGCTCCACAATGTGTATGTAAAGCAGGCGGATGCAGTAACAAAGCCGATTCTGGAAGCTGTAAAGCCCTCTAGGGATTAAGGCGAGTATCCCCAGGTGGCTAGTCCCGACTTTTATCCGTAGCAAATTCTCATTTCCGTCAAATTTTTAGAAGTTTTCTCGGTAGTGTGAGATAGTGTGAGATATTGATTCAGAAGTGTAAGTTTTTAAAGCGGTTAGTTTCCTGCCAGCAGGGAAGAGTTTGCTTTGTCAAAAACTGCCTCACTTTGCCTTCCGCACTTACTGGCCAGTGGTGAAGCGTTCGCCATAGGCCGAGATGCCTCCGCTGCAAAATGCCCAAAATCCGTACAGATCACTGTAGTGAAACGGGCGAGATGCAGACATTTATTGGGAGCAGGCCAGCCGCCCGTTGGGCAGGGGTTGAGAGGGATTTGGCGTGGTATGTCCAGTCCTGGAGCACGACGGCACTAGCAAACCTCTCGGCATGGTGCGAGGTGACAGCAGGCTCAACATGGTGCAGTCGCCTCCTAATTTGCAGCACTGTAAACCGCACCCGAGAGTCGCGGATTGGGACATTCTTGAGGATTAGCAGTAGCTCTCTAGCGAAAGTGGAAAAACCGGAACTTTATGGGGCCAGAGACGCTTGTGCATTATCAGATAAGCCAGTAGCCAGAACCGAGGCTACCTCATGATCGTTTTGAAGGGATGAAGCAGTGTCACGACTCGAATTTCTAAAACTTATTTTTGCTCCACTGAATTGATTATTTCGTCGTAACTTGATAATCAATTTGGAACTTCGATGAGTTTTAAAAATAATGTCCAAATGTTGGTCTATGTTAACGGTTGATTGTGGCCTGAACTGTCTAACACCATTTGACTTAGAATGCATGAGAGTTTTTACTTGCATTTCTCAAGAAAAGTGACATCGTCGGCATCTGAGCCTGTTTGTGCCGTGCCGTTTAAATCCATTTACATTATTATATAACTTGACTCTTGTCTCCTCATGAACAAAGCCGTGGCATGCTTCCCGAGACGTGGTCGGGTGGCGCGTGCTCTCGGTTCAGCCTGCGACATTGTGTATGCGCGAGTGTCGCGAGTTCGAGCCCGGCCAAAGGCAGGATTTGGCACCGTGCCCTAGCTGAAGCCTAGCTTACTTCCCTTCCATCTCCGACGACATATCATGTTAGCAGTCGGTGCAATCTCGAAAATGGTTATGTCTTCAGCAGCCTGGATCACCCTCAGTCCTCTGTTGTTGTGCTATTGTAGTAGAAAGGCTAAAATTGAACTATTCGTTAGAAGTGTTTGGTTACACGATGCACCGGCTTCATAGGACGTGCGACTCGGTGCTTGGCGTAGGGTTCGAAGGTGGTGTTACCCAGAAACATTTTATTATATATATATATTATATAGGTGGTGAAACATTTTATTCCGTTCTCATGGGGCCCTTCAAGCCTTTTGATCTGTTTAATACCACCATGCCTGATTCTGACAAGCTACCATAAAAACTTCCACATGGGCGAATGTCATCTTCTCTCCAGCTCTTCAATTTAGTGCAAGGCAAGGTTATTGCCTCTGGAAGACCCCATGCCCCAGCTTTCAACCTTGAACTGCTTGATGCAGCCAAATGGGATGAAACTCGCAACTTCTGTCTTTATCATGGGCGCGAGGCAGCGATAAACAAAATATGAATACTTTTTACATTTGATTTTTGGTCAGTGAGATGTGAAAGTCTCACTAAAGTTTTCACCTCTGAAAATATGAGACTCGGCTTCCTTTTACTCGAACTCAATTTTTGGACTGTAGTTGTTCATAATTTTTAGTGGGTGCTGGTGCAATAAATGCTTTTGAAGCCTTTCTTCCATCAAATGTAATCAGAGAACGAAACGGAATGGTCATACATGAAGTGACAAGTCGTCGTGTTGCGCCAGGACCCTCGTAATTGAGCAAAAAGAGGGGATTTGTCAACATCCGAAAAGAGGCCTCTAGCACTTGCGGAGCCTCTTGTGTCAGGAACCAGTGTTTTGCATGTTGCCAGTTCTCCTAGTTGCAAGCGTTCTCAGAACTAAGCTGTATCTGCACTACTACTGCGTTGAGACATGTCGTCAAGCCGCGATCTTGCATATAATGAATCGGTGCCGTGGGCTGCTACGAAGAAGTGGGAACAGCTCTAAGTGACTGCAAGACAGCCATTTTCCGCCCCCGCCCGCCCCCGTCGCCGTCCGTCGCGAGCCCGCGAACCCGACCCCGAAAATGCGATAACGCCATACTCGCCCACGTCGGAGGCACCCGTAAATTCGTGATACCAGCGGATAGGGAATTGATAATTAAATTTGTGTGAGACACATCCTGTCCTGTATCTCCGTTCCCGTTTTTCAGCACCCTCCGTTCCCAAACCATGCCCAAATTTAATTTTCAACTACCATATTATATCTATGCATCGTCGTATTGGGGGATACGGAGGAAGAGAGTCAAGTGTTTGTGGGGATTCAGTGAACTCCATTTTTTCCGTGTTGTGAATAATGCGTGTGTACGTGCATTGTCAGCTGCAAATATTCGTGTACGGTTTAAAAAAAAGTGTATATTGCGAAAAGCGCATGCTCGCTGAAATTGATGAGCGAATTTGTATGAAAACGACAGCTGCTGGCTATGAATGGTCGGTAATATCTTAAAACGTACGCACTTCTTTGCTAAAATATTATGCAATGCCTGCTCCGTTTGACAGAGTAAAACAAGCGCACTGCAGGGTAGTTTAACTGGCTGTTTTCAGTCTTTATTGTCTGATCAGCAGACAACTCATAGTTTACCGCTGGGGGCAAACACCTCGCCAAAGTTCGTCGCAAGCCAGGGATTGTTATCGGGGGTCATGGTGGGAGATGCAGTGCCTTTCGGTGCGTTCATTCGACATAGACTGCAGCGGAGAGAATTTGTTGTCTCAACCATAAAGAGCTGGATTTAGATATGACAGTTCGCCTGAAGTCGGGGAATGGACAACGTATGTGATGCCTTGTTACGAAAATTTGCCTTTTGAAGAGGCTCCTCCTATTTTGTCACGTACATCCCTATTAACAGCCGCAAATCCATCTGAAAATGATATTTATTATGCTAGGCATTTTTACCGATTTCGCTGAACCTTAATCAATTTCTAGAGAATGGCAACCCCACTGCTAATGACAAAAACAGCTCGACTAATTCCAGACGCGTACATCCCTATTAACAGCCGCAAATCGATCTGAAAATGATATTTATTATGCTAGGCATTTTTACCGATTTCGCTGTACCTTAATCAACTTCTAAAGAATGGCAACCCCTCTGCTAATGACAAAAACAGCTCGTCTAATTCCAGACGCGGCGTTGCTTCATTAGTCTAGGGATTACTTATTCCACTGACTGCTTAGCAGAACGAGTAAATTGGTTTATGCCACTCACCTCGCTTGCGGAATGCAATGAATGAAAAAAAGCAACAGCGTGCTCTTGAAAGCAACAGCATGCTCTTGCACGTAATAATACCTACTACAGATTTTCATCGGCGCGTTCACTTCGCTTAAGCTTTCAAATACCTCACAATAATGCACCGTGTGTGCCTACCCTGGTACAAGACACTCACAAAGCGTACAAACTGATCCCTACAAGCCATCATCGCTCTGTGTTGTAGGCTGTGATCATGTTCTAATATGATAACTGCGCTCGTAACTCTGTCTAGCACGATTTATATGAGGAGCACCGACTACGACCTTGTTATCACATTTTTGGCTACCTCCGCTAGATCTGGATCGGAATTTGCTTGCATGTGAGCTCAAGCTACTGACGTTGTTCTCGCCTGACGCGAGCTTGTTAACTAGGCCAAAACGATTCCTGCACAACACTCAAAAGCTTGTCTTACGTTGGTGGGTTTGTTACGCTTGTTTGTTTGAGATCCGTGGGTTGTACGCTCCCGCAGGGACCCCTGACAAGACGTGCAAATTTCGGGGAAGGGGAACTTCACTCTCTTAATTGTCTCTTAGAAACGATAGAGTACACGATGACATCGAAACGAAAGCTCTATCTCAATTCCGTGCGAAGATGTTAATAAAAATCGCAGCCTTCTCAGGCGACTCCAAATAGCCTCTGAGAATAATCAGCTTGAGCTTCGGCAATATTCTAAGTATATATATATATATATATATATATATATATATATATATATATATATATATATATATATATATATGGTGTGTGTGTGTGTGTGTGTATGAGGACTTTCAACATGAAGGGTTTGGTGCCGTGCCCTAGCTCCAGTCTCATTAGTTCCCCTTTCCCCTCGCAGCCATGTAACCTCGCAGTTAGTGCGACGGTAAACCTCCTGAAAAAACCAAGATTCCCAATAAGGCACCGCTTCAAACTTGTGATATTGGCTTCTAAGACTGGTTCACAGTTTCTTGAATAGCTCCTTGACCACACATGACCCAACTTGACGCGCGCCACTTTGATCGCTCATTTTGAATTTCCCGGATTTGCGTACTTAAGGCAAGGCGGATTCCTATCCCCACCCAGCGAGGCCGTATCATGCAACAACAGGACATAGGAATTATCATGGTATCTCAGCGTCCTACGACATATTCGGAGGACCGGAGGTGCGCCAGGCGCACCCGTGGTGGATGCCGCCTCGGATTACGAGCATACAGACTTTCTCTGTAGGATTTGCTTTATCCTGCAGCCGCTAAAGTTTTGAAGCAGCATGAAAAAATCATCCGGCGGGACAGCGGTCGACTGAAAGTTGGCTCCGGTCATATCACCATAATCGGGAGGCAGAGCCGGTAACACAGTCGTCTGCGTTGTGACCTGTGGCTGGCTGCAGGGGCCGCCCGGTACTCAGCAGCGCGTGAGCTCTGATGCCCTTCCCTCATCATCTATCTCCATCAATAGCACCTGCTGGTTTGTTGTCTCGGGAATGGCTTGCGGGAAACAAGCTTTACTGTTAATGCATGACCTGGTTGGCTTGTTCACTGGGGAGGACTTGGAAAAAAGCTAGCCCGTGAATATGTCGATGTTAATCCCTCGAATGCATTTGCTTTGGTTGTCATACTTGGTGTTGCACCATGAACATTGGGGTCTGTATGAGCACAATCTGCTAAGGAAAGGTCACTGTAGGTATTTGCTGATTTTTCATGCATCGCTGACAGGTCATTTTTTGTTAGGGGCTTGGGAGTGTGCTGCGCCAGAAATGCTCTGCCCGTGTCTTCGTGGCATATATGTTTTCCAACAATGTATGTGGCTTCACATAAGAATGAGTAGATTTGCAACTTAACACGCGATTGACGGGGGGGGTACCCGCCCCCTCGGGTTTTCCGGAGATAGCAGAAAAACGGCGGCGCGTAGCGCCACCGTACTGTATACCTTTTCCCTCATCATTTTACAACTTCTGTGAAAATTTTAAGATTAGGTCGTCTCAGGTCAGGTCACCAGTACAGGTCAAGTGACCCGACCTCAAAAAAGTTCAAGATAGCATAAGTCGGAGCAGGGTGAACTTATCCGATTGAAACTCATATCGCATAATGGCCCTACCGAGTTCTCTAACATATGTTCCGGTATTTTTGATATCGATGACCTAAGGTCAGGTACGAGGCATGACCTCTCCATTGGAAATACATGGAAAAATGGTTTTTACGGAATAACTCAGTAACAGATGGTGATAGAGCATTTATTTTAGCTTCATTAGACTCGCCTGGGCTTTGCGGTTCTAATGATATGCATTTTATATAATTTGACCCTGACCTGACCTCAGGTCAGGTCAAATCTTGATTTGACCTAGCAAGGTCAAATTATATATCATTCGATTCGGCTTGCTAAGAGGATTCATATGGTTTAAGTCGTTTTGCTCTATCTTTACTTGTTCAGATGTAATGCCCGAAAAACTGAATTTTACATGTTATCCCTATGACGGGCATGTTTTGACCTCTCGTGACCTTAAATGTGACCTGACAAAAAATGGTTCAAATGTTTTCGATGGAGAAGTGGATGGGCAGCCCAACGCCGTTTACCGTTTTTCGCTACCTACCGTGGTTCTCGAGATCTTAGGGGGCGGGTACCGCCCCCCGTCAATGCAAAGGTGGCTCAGACCCCCGTCAATGCGCGTGTTAAATACCTAAAGGCAAAACTGAAGATCTCTTTTCGACCCGGGGGAGAGGGTGGTGTCCTGGGTAGGTTAACGCCGCCACGGCAACACAGGCCCTCAGCAAAGCCTATGGGAGACCCAAAATCCAGTGGGGTCCTGACCCCCGACCCCATCCCCTCAGAATCTCCACCGATGCCTAAAAGTGTTAGTGTCGTTCAGTTATTCTTTTGTTGTGATATAATTTTTATAATCACTTAATAGAGTCTTACTGGCCAATCTGACCTTTTCTGAGGTCGAAACACCTTATTATTGGCCTAATTAAGAACCGTAAGCATGTATTTGCTACATAACAACAGGGATGGTAGGATGATGCCAGTAGCGCAGTGACGGAACGGAGACCACCGAAAACCGGTGCCGACCCAGCACATTTACGTCCCAACAAGTGGTACGTCCTGTGGGAGCAGGCGGGTGTCCCGTGGGGGGCTGAGCTGACCAGCCATACCTCAGTGCAGCGAAGTCTCCACCAGTGACGGCCCAAGCCCGAGCCGGATGCGGATTTGGGACACAAATAACAGCAAGGCAGCAGGCCCGGAAAAAACGTGAGTTAGGTGAGTGCTGATTCGAACATGTGCAGCACGCTTCAATGTCGATGGTCGTTCCTCAGTGCCACACCCGTCCACGGCAGGCACAGATGTTATAGTGAGTCCAGTCACTTACTCTGTCCGCTGCCCCATCTCCAGGCCCGCCGAGGAGCAATGACAGCTCCACATCTGCCCCGCCCCTGTCAGATTGGGTGTCTCTAGGAAGCTTAGTTTAAAGTGAATATGTACCCTGTGCTCCAATAAAGTGTTCAGCACTGTTTAATAATGGCGTAAACGAGGATCATAATCACCTTTCTTAGTACGCCAAAAAGGTTGTTCGTGTTATGCGAACAATGATATCAACCAAGTTAGGAACGGCCTTGTTTAATCGCAGATAAGCGAATGGTGAGTGATGATCCAAAAGAAACCAAACTTGGCTATTGACCGGTCGGAGCCTGTGATGGTTAATCACCCGCAATTCCTGTCTACAAAAGCTGTCCTTCCAGCCACTTATTAGTGCCTGGGTGGGTGCAACAATCGCCCCGGTTATACTGGAAATGTTTGCAGCGTTGATATGGATCCTGCTGCTGCCTCAGAATATATGCATGGTCTGAGAACGGGGCTTGCATGTTCCTTTGATAATTTACACCAATCGATTTTTGCACCACATAAGTCCGCTTCAGAGCCTTCAGGAGACCCGGAAGCTCTAGTGCACACATCCTGGTAAGATGCATATTTGAAAAATGATTACCTCTAGGTCAGGATGTACCAAAATTCTCAGGTAGCAGATTTCTAGACCCTGCTGTATTTGTAGATCCTACACGACCTATAGACGCATCTTGGTAGTATGCGTATAATATTTGATGAACGTGACGTTTTTATGCGTGCACACATATATGTGCACTGCACATTGTGCAGCTAAACTGAGCGTAAATGAAATGTTGATTACAAAGTGATTAACAGACCGGAATCAAGCTTTAATGAAGCCTTACGACAATAATATTTATTGTCCTTATGACCGTGACAACATCCAAAGAAAGCCTCAATGATAATCCTCTGTGTAGCTTTCTTATTTGGCTTCTCACCTTTTTAAGCTTGACAGAGTGGTACTCCTTTTATAGAAGCCAGAGAAGAGCGCAAAGAAGAGCACGCCGTGGGCTCCGATGTACCAGAAGGCTATGGATGGGTACTGGCAGTCGCTTCTGAACACTAACTGGAAGGAATGTGACGAGATCGCCACGAACTGCACCTGAAATATCCATCAGCTGTGTGTTAGTGCTACGATTGTTAACACCAAAGTCTCGTCTCACAACTCGGTCGTCACACGCGTTTAAAATCTCGCATGTGGCGTACTGGTTTGGGTCGTACATGGTACAACATGAATGCCTTATGCAACTGATATACAGTGGTGCACAACGAAATGGGTTTATTTAAAAAGAAAATATTAGTGGCACTTCCCGGCTCGGAAGCTCATGCATAGTGTGAATGTGAATCATGTTTCTGCCATGACAGAAATTTGATTGAATGGGGAAACATCCGGTGATGCTGTAATTTGGAATTTGGATTTCGCAGAAATTTGAAAGCCTTAGATATACACATATTTGATGGAAATCGTTAGAACCAAATACATTTTGGCCAAAGTTAATGTACATTGACAGGATGTTTTAGTTGACTGATTTATTTTCATACGACATTTTCGGAACATTTTTAGTATACTGTATAAGCTAGCTTGTATGCTCCCAAGGTTGGCTTGAATTAGGAAGAAGGGTACATTAAGCGCTTGACTTTATCACGCTCATGCAATCATATTGAGAATGAATCGGCCATGGGTCCGCATAATTACCTCCTCCGTTTGAGGTAGATCGCGCATTTAAGCCTCCAAATTTCCGTCGTGTATAGAATGAGCGAAACACTTCCTAGAGCTGAACAAACACGCTGAAAATGCACAGACAATTTTCCAAAGCGCCTTTAGAATTAAAGCCAATGTCGTCTCTCACGCTTACCATTTGAAGATTTGTCATATGCTGTTTCCACCAAAGGTACTTCCTGTAGTTGGGCCCCAAAGCCGCCAAGAGGTAATAGATGTACATGAAGATGTGAACGAATGTGTTGGCCAGCCCGAAAAAGGTGCTGTGGCCACCTGTGGGTAGCAAAAGTGGTGTAAACTTATTTATAAAGGGCAAAACATCAAAATCAACAACGATGCGTTAAAAAATTATAAGCATATGGGTAGCAGTGAATAAATACATGCGGATGTTGGGGGGTCAGTAAACGCAAATAAATTAGCCTTCGGTAGGAATGAACAAAAAATAGTAATGGGCTGTCCCATACAATAAATGAGGAAATGCAAAGAAGTAAATTACAAAGTAAAACACGAGGAATGCAAAAAATATCGTTGCTTGAATCATGTCACGCGTTATTCCTCGTTATATATTAGCTGTGAACAGGGTGTCACCACGTTTTTCCTATGGGGACGGACCTATGCGGGGGTGTAACTTTCCCGGACTGGCGATAACTGGGGGGGGGACTGGCAGCTGAATCTTGATCCTATCGACTGTGTTTGAAAACACCTGCGACGATTTACTTCATCAACACACATTTACGTAGGCCCACGCAGGTAGTAGGGATAAATGCCAAAAAACCTTGACTGAGTCCCAAAATGTGGGGAACGTCTCTGATTCGCGAGCTGGGTGGACGCATTCCTCTCGCTGTTTTAGGGATTCTAAGGGTCCTAACCCCCGCTCAAGGACCCAGCTCCTTCCTCAGGGAAAATTGAGGCTTATGTTCCTCATCAGTATACAATACTGGTTTATGTCAGTTTTATTGAGTGCAAGGTATAATAAAAATGCATCACCAAACCAGCGCAACATGGATATATAAAAGTACGCACACCTACCCACAACTACCGACAACTTCTGAGAACCACAAACCAAGTGTGCCCACAACTTCCCAACGCGGCCATTCACTAAGACCAGCGCCGTTGTACCCACGTGCACGGGTGGTCAACTTGTGTTGGTTCCGAGTGGCACTTGTGCAGGGGTGGTGGTGAACTTGTGTTGGCTTGTCGACAGTGCAAAAATCCGGGACGTGACACTCGTAAGGTGTTGCAACACGTCTGCCAATTAATGGTAATGATTGTTGGGGCTTTTCGTCGCACCAGAGGCCGAGTCATGTAACGTCGCCAACTCTTTTCCTGTTGTAGTAGCTTTCAGGGAGTCAAATAAGGAGGTATCAAGGGGTGTATAGGGGCTGTGGTAATATGCATCATTAGCCAGATTTAATCTATATAGGTCAATATCTTCAAGGTCAAACGAGGTCATAAAGGTTAAATTGTGAGCGTGGTGGGGAACTATGGGGAAATGCCGTAATTATGCGGGAAAATGTCGGAAATTTACTAAAAGTGGACCAAGATCATAGATTGAAGGCCCCAAAAATATATCCTGAAATTTTGAGGTCAAGGTCACTTAAGGTCATTGAGCTATAAGATCACAATATGGTACATTCCTCATAATGTATCCAACTATATTATAACCTAAACAAACATTAAAGCACCCGTTTGGCGGGAAATGAGGATTGGCCTTGACTCATGACCTTTGATTTTGATCTTTGACCTCGAGCTTTACACTGAGTTATCTTAACTATGACGTCATAGCGTTATGTTCTTAATATGGGGTAACCAGTATTCCGGTCAAATAATACTTCATACTATTTAACCGGAAGTACTGTGGCCAATGAAATTGAAAATGCGGTTACTGCCTTGACCTATGTTCTTTATCTTGACCTTTAAGTGGGGTTACATTGACATATTATCTCGTTTATATGACGTCGTGACATCACTACTCGGTCTCCAATACAGCCGAACTGGTGCGGCTGCGCGATCGTGGCGATGTCAAAATGTAGGCTTGACTTTGAACGCTTATAAGTCAACGAATTTCTGACTGATTTTCAGACTTCTTTCACCAATCGACGCGCCATTAAATTTTCTCAAATGTGGCCAAGTAAAATTTTCTGGCTACGAGCGGTTTTCAAGCTACCTTGGAAAATAGATTGAGGGCCTCCGAGGCCCCCTCCAGTGCCCGTGTTAATAAAGCCCCATCGACTCCTGACATGGGCACCCAGCGTCTATCGGGTCCTCCACCCTTCCCCTTGGATCTATCCCTGCTTAATTTTGCAGCAAAATGTCAAGCAAATTCCTTCCCTGAATTACATTTATACCTATCTCTCAAACATAGGCTGAATGATGCGTTGTTTTCAAAAGATATACATCTCACTGCCTAAAGATACGCAGCAAAACATGTGGGAACAGGTTTTGAGACTATGCGTGTTTCTGATAGCTTCAACACAGGCTAGTCGCACTGACAAGGCCAAGGCCAATGAAACCTGATTGGCAACCAGAATCACCCATTACCTTGCTTCCGACGAGTAATGATATTATACAAGAGGTCAGAAAAAACGAACTTGCCAACATAGTTGAAAAACACGCACGGAATCAGATTTTTCTTGGTGTATTGGTTTCTTTAAAAATAGCGCAGGTGCCTGTTGATGTACGAATAAGCCAACTAATATAGTGCAGCACCACAATCTCGTACCTGCCCAATTCATACTGAGGTTGGAAATGAGTATTTTCCTCTGCTTAGATTCCCGTTTGTTTTGCGGAAACAGTTTTGATATCGGGGTAAAATTGACCTGACGTAAATAGGTGGCCTGTGTTGAAACCAAAGAATGAAACCAAGCAATTTCTTCTGAAACCTTGTACATATACAAGCACCATAGCCAGCATTGAAAGTTGCACAGCATGCCTTCTATCAGATCCAGTTCGCTTACATTTGCAAGAATAGGAAAGGAGAAAATGGTTCACTTAGGACGTATAGGTATGGGTACAGTTAGATTAATGAGTGAAAATGACTAACCGCAAGCTACAAGAATTTGAAACTGGGACAGGAGCAAGTAATGTTGCAGGGGCAAAATATCAGTTCAGGACGTAAATCGATATCGAAAAGAAAATTATTTTGCCAACTGACACAGTTAAAATTATATTTCGGGAAGTCCCATCCCCTTGATCACACTTTGCAAACCGAAAGATGGTAACACGACACAACAATTCACAAACATGTCACTCCGAGAAACGTGCGCTGTTATTAAGGTTCCCCGGATGAAGTTAAAGCAGTAAAATATATGTATAAAAACTGGAACAGGCAGGAATCAGTTATATATGTTATTCTGTAACTAAGTTATAATGCTATCATTTGAATATTATTATTATGTAAATCCCGCGCAAAAATGAGCGATCCTAGGAGAGCCTAATATATACTGCGCTAATCAATCTAATCTAATCTAATCACATGTCAATCTAAAAGTTGTCACATCTTACATTTATCCCATTGGTTGCGAGCGTCATAAGCTGCGTTATGTGATACTCCTCCCTAACTCTGCGTTATAAGAAAGAAATCGTCTTTGGCACAGTGTTCAATTGCAATTATCTTAAGATTTTCGAAATTATGTCCAGGACTGTTGAAGTGGTTAGCAACGTGAGTGTTTTTCTTTAATCGAATGTCGGATCGATGTTGGCTAAGTCTTTCTGAAAGGGTGATTTTTGTTTCACCTACATATGTTCTTCACATTTGTTGCATGTTATCAAATATACACAATCCCAGGAGGTGCAGGTGAGGTTTTCCCTAATCTTGTAACTAATCCCTGTTTTTGAGCCCTTATATTGGACCCTTATATTATATTGAGTCTTTTGCTGAGCGGCAGGTTAGACATCGGTGTCCACTTTAACAATCCTGGACGTAATTTCGAAAATATTAAGATAATTGCAATTGAACACTGTGCCAAAGACGATTTCTTATACCGCAGAGTTAGGGAGGAGTATCGCATAAAGCAGCTTATGACGCTCGCACCCAATGGGATAAATGTAAGATGTGACAACTTTTTTGATTGACATGTGATTAGATTAGATTAGATTGATTAGCACAGTATAGATTAGGCTCTCCTGGGATTGCTCATGTTTTGCGCGGGATTAATATAATAATAATATTTAAATGATAGCATTATAATTTAGTTCCAGAATAACATATATAATTGATTCCTGCCTGTTCCAGTTTTTTATACATATATTTTACTGCTTTAACTTCATCCGGGGAGCCTTAATAACAGCGCACGTTTCTCGGAGTGACATTTTTGTGAATTGTTGTGTCGTGTTACCATCGTTCGGTTTGCAAAGTGTGATCAAGGGGATGGGACTTACCGAAATATAATTTAAACTGTGTCAGTTGGCAAAATAATTTTCTTTTCATTATGGGTACAGTCTTATTCTTTGTATCATTTTTGATGCCTAATTGAGGAAGAAGTGCTAAGAGCCTCCTTCGTTTTCAATGATGTTTTCCCCTTTTTTCCTTTTCCCCCCTATTTTTTTTTTCCTTTTTTTTTTTTTTTTTTTTTTTTTTTTTTTTTTTTTTTTTTCCCTTTCTTTCCCCCCCCCCCCCCCCCCTTTTTTTTTTTTTTTTTTTTTTTTTTTTTTTTTTTTTTTTTTTTTTTTTTTTTTTTTTTTTTTTTTTTTTTTTTTTTTTTTTTTTTTTTTTTTTTTTTTTTTTTTTTTTTTTTTTTTTTTTTTTTTTTTTTTTTTTTTTTTTTTTTTTTTTTTTTTTTTTTTTTTTTTTTTTTTTTTTTTTTTTTTTTTTTTTTTTTTTTTTTTTTTTTTTTTTTTTTTTTTTTTTTTTTTTTTTTTTTTTTTTTTTTTTTTTTTTTTTTTTTTTTTTTTTTTTCCTTTTTTTGTCCGTTCTAATAATAATATTTTGTAAATATAGTCCCGGAGGTGCCCCTCCCTTATAGTTCATTTTTTCGTAAAGCTGGGCGATTCCTGTCCCCGCAAACCGGTGAACTAGGAGAGACGCTAGCCTCCCAATTGTGAGAGCTACCTTGGGCTTGTAGTCTCCCCCCTCTCTCTCTCTCTCTCTCTCTCTCTTCCATATTTTAGTGTTTAAGAGCTAACTCAGAAGCGCTCTCCAAGGTAAGAGGGATGAGAAGTTCACCCTGCTCCCCTCCCTCCCCGTCCGCCGTAAGGGGCGACACCCCATAAAAATATCCTCTCTTTTGTCCAGTTGATTGCCAAGTCTGCACGGCTATAGGCCTGGGATGACACTAATTCCAGGATATCAAAATTGTTGGTGCCCAATGGGAGGCGTTAGTACCCCAAAAATGGTTCAGTTTGCCAATACTGTTTTACCCACACTAGGGGTCTAAGTGGCGCAGTCGATTAGCGGGCGCACCCGGCTCGGCCTGCAGCATTCTGTATGTGCATAGCGTCGCCGGTTCGAGCCCACCCAGAGGCAGGATTTGGCGCCCTGTCCTAGCTCAAGCCTAGCACATTTCCAATCCCCCTCCGAGGGCTTATGAGTGCGTCGTTAAACCCTACAATTATTATTGCACCCACAATAATTGCACGAATGGATGAGTCGGGAGAACTGGGTATCCCGGAAAATGCAATCATAGATGACTCATTGTCATGTCCCACTGTAGGGTTTCTTGGTTGTTTACCAATTGGTATGCACGTTATTGGACGGTGTTTGCTCCTATCTCCCCATCCATACACCAATGCATACGGACGACGCCACGCAGCTGTGTAAACCGAAACATCTTCATGTGGTGGAATGACCCACCGGCCATGGATCCCCCTACAACAGGGTCCGCTGCAGCTACTGCCAGCGCGGCGGCACAGCCGACCAGTGACTAGCACGGACACTTCTTCACAGCGGTCGCCAGCGTTGCCGGAGTTCACTTTTGGTCGTTACGGGGGCGTGAAAGGTGGCCGTGGAAGGGACATACAATGCGGGCAGTACTCGCCACATTGGCCGTGCCAAATCAATGACGGTTGCGTGGTTGCGATCCGGTGCGGCGGCCCGCGCTGCGAGCTGCTGCTGGACTGTCGCGTCCACGCGGGCCGCTGAATAGTGACGCGCAAGCGTCGCGTGCAAGTATTGACGCCGCGGCCCTCTGAATGAGTCCCACCGTGGCTGTTGGCGCTGTGCACCGCTGGGACGGTGTCGCACACCTGAATGCTAACAAATTTGTCACAGCGTCCATGGCGACCGCAACCCTCGGCGTTCAATCAATCTGGTATTACATTGCCGCTTCTATATGCATCGAAACCGGCCCCAAAAAGCACGTTTCACGATCGTCTGTGCAGGTGATTCATACGCTGTGTTTTCTTGCCAACCTCATCTCGTGAACAGTCAAGACAGAAGTAGAATTTGTTCTGCCGACGGAAGAATCCCTTTTGGATAGGGAGCAATTCAGCAGTTTCCGGGGGCGTGGGTTTCTTAAAATGATTGGGGGTGCCCAAATTTGAAACAATTTCAATAACCACCATAACAAAAGATGACCTTAAAAACGTGTTTTAGCCTCCCCGCAGGCCTGTTCAAGAGCCTCACACTATTTTAAAGATTGGAAAAAAGAAGAAAAAACTAAAATATATTTCAACAAGGTGCGTAGATTCCCGAAATCATTGGGGGTGTTCAAATTTGGAAAAAATGTAGATAAACAATTATCATACAAAATAAGACAACATAATATTACCTTTGTTTTAGCCCACACTTAAGTCCTTTTTAATCCTGAAAATGATAAGCATTTCAATATTCTAATGGGGGTGCCCGGGACCCCAAAGTGAGATAAATTCACGCCCCTGCACATTACCGCTCATTAAGGTCTGATCAACAACCCATCACTATTGGAAATCGTTCATCTACCCTTTCCGCTGACTTGTGCCGTGCTAATACACTTTCCCAAAGAAATCTAAACATTTTTAACAAACACAAAAACCAAGCCGCTTAAAAACCTCCATCCGTTTGAAATAACTGATTTAAAGCTGCTTGACGTTTCACTAGTGACTTCTCCGCACACAAAACCGAGCAGCTAGGCTCATCACAGGAACAATGTTCAGAACACCGACTGCAAGATTATACGAAGAACTTGGATGGACATCTTTGACTACAAGACGCAAGATTCACAGACTTAATGTTTACTACGATTTACAGTGTCAAAACTTTTGAAGTCCCTTTCTATAATAGATCTCTTTCCTCTCACAAGACTCAACGATGCCGGTAGAACCTTACTAAACGCACAAAACCAAACTACACCGAGCTATCACATTCGCGGACGCAGGGGGGGCATTCCGGCCATGGCCCCTAAAGCGCTGGATGAGGGACGAACTATCTTTTGCCTCCCCAACGCCGGACAAATTGTTGAAAAAGGTGTTTACACTAGGTCTGTAGAGCAAACAAATTCGCTCCCCCACCCCCCTCCCCCGAGAGTGATCATGCACTTGGAGAGGTAGCTTATACTAGGTCTGTCGAGAACTGAAAAAAGGTGTTTACACTAGGTAGAGCAAACAAAATCTCCGCTCCCACCCCCCCCCCCGGAGGAGAGGCAGACATGAGTTTGGCCCCCAAAACTCGGGTGTGCGTCCGCCCCTAATTTATCATACAAAATTACTTCGAAATTTATTCTTACCTAAAACCACACGAGATTGGAATACCACGCCGTTAACCACCAGGCAAAAGGATTGCCAATATTTCAAAAGCAATGTCTCAAAAAACTACGGTTAGCCTCCTCCACCCAAATACTTCACACTAGGCTCAAAAACACACAATCGACTACGCACTCGGCTGCGGGTTGGTGCATCCATATTACATAGTGGATGTGGATGTGCATCCACATCCATCCTCACATTTACCAATTCAATTGAACTGACCCCCCAAAATTCAACTGCGGTCATCGATCTGAAACTGTAATACATTTCATACTCGACTGTCCCTTATATGAACCATCCCGAACCCTGCTTTTCAGATCGTTATTCCCAATACATAACTTTAACTTTCGAACGCTAAAACGTACTTCACAAATAGGAATTCTAGGAAGCAGTGGCCTGAGTGCCGGCAGCGGGCGCGACGTCGCTTATTCCTTTCAGTCATTTCTCATCCATACCACAAGATTCAGTGTTCGAAATTGACGCAGTGATAGGCAGTGACAAACTGTGATCCTTTATCACCCGGTGCCCGAGTGGCGGTCAGCGACTGAATAGTCCAGTATATATGTATATATATATATATATATATATATATATGTGTGTGTGTGTGTGTGTGTGTGTGCGTGCGTGCGTGCGTGCGTGCGTGCGTGTGCGTGTGCGTGCGTGCGTGTGTGCGTGTGCGTGCGTGCGTGCGTGCGTGTGTGTGTGTGTGTGTGTGTGTGTGTGTGTGTGTGTGTGTGTGTGTGTGTGTGTGTGTGTGTGTGTGTGTGTGTGTGTGTGTGTGTGTGTGTGTGTGTGTGCGTATGTGTGTGTATGTTTGTTGGTTAACTAGGTTGTGTGTGGCCACTGTAATTGAGAAGTATCAGAATATGTTGATCGGTAAACGTGTATGCCGTATGGGGGAGAGGCACCAATATTTAAGATTAGGCTTTTGTGCCAATCTCGTATGAAATAATGTCGAATGACTGTCAATAATAAATGTCGTTGTATTGTATTCTCTCATCCTCAGGGGCCTATCTAGGGTGGGGAAATCCAGTCATGCCCCTGAAAATGAAATAGAGGGGACCAAACCCTCTTTTGCCCCTTGCCTTCGAGCAAACTTGTGTTTCATAACTGATCAATTGAGGAGGACGTGTCTGTCAGTAAAACCAGTTTTAATTATTTTGTCCGTTTGCAAGGTCCCTCTTTGGAGATGATAAATTGATTCACTGCACCAGATAAGATACCAGAAGCGATACGCACGTGTTGCTTTGCTCCGTGTAGTATAGTGAAATAGCTCAAAATTTCAGTCGGAACTTAAAACATTGCCGATGTTTTAGCGCACTTCGCCTTTCTGACGCCATACCTTGAAAACTAAAACTCTATGGCGAGGCCCAAAAGTCGCAACCGATGGGATGTTTTTTTTCTTTCCAAGAAGGACACTCTCAATGGTTCCATCATACTAACCAGGATTCTTTTTGATTATTGGGGATGCCCAAATCTGAAAACTGACTATTACGATAGCATGAAGAGAACCAGTATGTCATAAAGACTATTTTCAAAAGGCTACAGCCCTCTTAAACGCATGAAATCAAGTTGCATTGTCTAAAGTGATCTAATACTGGGATCCTGGGCACCATACATTCTGAGATAGAAATCCACACTCCATGCCTGAAGGTGATTTCAAAGTTTCATTAGCAGTATGGCATTGAGCTAGGCACTGAGCAGATCACACTGAATTTCCAGTGCGTACTGCTTTCCAAGCGTGATAGTAACATCACGAGCTGTGATCTGGTGTCGGTACTGACCTGGAATGAACTTGGCGCCCCACCAGACCGAGAACGGCATCAGACCGTGGTGGACCACGTGCAGAACTGACACGTGCTGGAACTTCTTCTTCGCAATGAAGAAGAACTGTCAAGGGTGCAAAATGGCCTTTATAAGCGGTGTTAGTTTAACACACTGCTGATTATTGGTTGAAGCTTTCCTTCAAGTTTCTATTCACTGCGGGAAAGAAGTTGGATTTGTGATTCAATTATATTAGCCCCGGACCTTTGCCTATAGTCTTGTACATTTTTTATGGGTACAATTGCTTCCGATTCACACGAAAACTTTCTGCTGCATACAGAGTCGTCACTCTTTGATGAAATAAGGTTTTTGGATCATGTGAGAAAAGGCAAATAATGAGAGCAAAAAAGTCACTTTGCAATGGATGCCAAAGTATGGTGAGAATAAGCAGACTTACCGTGTCAGGAAACTCTGTAAATTTTGAGAAGAAATACCACCAGCAGGCATCAACCATCTGCAAATATTCAACAAAAACAAATTAGAAACTCATTCAGCATGGAGGAGGGTGCAAGACGAGAGCGGAATGCTATACCAATTCTATCGGATAGCATGGCTTATATGAAGAAGTTAATCCTCGAAGGAAGCTATAATACGCAATGACGCCATTATGAAATATTATTAAATCATTTTGCAGGTGTGCCACAAACCAGTGTATCAGAGCGTGCACGGAAGCGCTTTGTGTCAGTACTGAGTCTGACGTGGCTGTCACTGCACCCGCCGATTCATGGCCAGCACGCGTGCACTAGTGCTTCTGATCTCCTCTAAGAGCATTTACTGGGCTCTAGTTCCGCGCTGCGGTACATACCGCGAGTGCCTTGGGAGAGGACGAGTAGTCGACGGGCTGACAAGCGTAGCTGTAGTCGGCAAACCATCCAGCGAACAACACCTACAGCGGACAGATCACTTGAGTTAACCCTGGCCTCACCGGGGCCATCGATGCTCCCCTAAGCCTTTTCGAGATATAAAAAAACGACGAAACACAGCATCGCGCTTGAGGGCTCTATCTCTTACCCCATCATTTTCCCACTATCCCTGAAATTTTTTACCCCGGGTCACCCAAGGTCAGGTCACCAGGCGAGGTCAACCAAGGTCACCTCACTTCAGATTTTGAGCTCTATAAGAGCTACATTTCTTAGTCGATCGATTTGAAACTTCTTAAACTTAATGACCCCTCCAGGGCTTGCAAGGTGTATATCCTGGATTTTTCGATTTCGTAACCTGAGGTCAGGTCGTAAGGTGACCTCTCCAATTGAAAAAGCATGGGAAAAAGCCGTCTTATGATCTAAAAGTCACAAAAACGATTTGAAATGTTCAGCTTGTTCAGAAAAGCGTTTTTAACACCCTTTCACGGATCCCAGGGGGCCATATTTGTCATTTGACTTCTCCAAGGTCATCCAAGGTCACCAGGGGTCAAAAACAGTATTTTGACAATAACTTTTGACCTAATTACGCTAGAACAATGCAATAGACGTCATCGTGTATGTTTTGTCACTGGCTTTCATTTGATACAAAGCAAGGTCACTTTTTGACCTTGTGTGACCTCAGGTCATGTTAGGTCACGAGGTGACCACTGGAGGTCCAGCCACTGGTGGGAGGTCATTACATTCCATATAGCGAAAAAGGTTTGCCAATTTCCTATCAAATGTTCTTACCAGATCTCAATAGCTCTAATGGCGTAAGAGTTATGCCAAGTTTTCTTAAGCGTTGCATATTTGAGTGAAAATAGCCTATCGTGACCTTTCTTGACCTCTGGAGGTCAAACCATTGACCTGAGCGCTTAAACATGTGAAAAAAATTTCTTACTGAATTCACGCAAGCTTTCTAATGCACTTTACAGATTTGCGCTAACCCCCATATTTTTGGAGTTAGAGGGGGCCATCGATGGCCCCGGTGGGGCGAAGGTGGCGCCGGACCCCCTGTGGGGCGCGGGTTAAAGGTGATGATTGGAGAAATTTCATATAGAGATAATGACATGGCAATAGGATGAAACCATAAGAAATCGGAGGTTGAGGCAAGATGCCGAATAAGGGCAGATAAAGGCCGCATACAGAGTGTGGACCAAGCAGCTGATGTATTTTAAGTGCACTGATCCTGATTTGGAAGGCCGCGTTGCGCGCCGTCGCGGACAGTGGACTTCCCAAGCCCTCCCGTACCTACCCAGTCCACTAGTGGACTTCCCCGGCCCTCCCGTACCTACCCAGTCCACTAGTGGACTGCCCACCCACCAGGTCTGCCCAGTCCACTAGTGGACTGCCCACCCAGGCCTACCCAGTTCACTAGTGGACTGCCCACCCACCAGGGCCTGCTCAGTCCACTAGTGGACTGCCCACCCAGGCCTACCCAGTCCACTAGTGGACTGCCCACCCACCCGGGCCTGCTCAGTCCACTAGTGGACTGCCCACCCAGGCCTACCCAGTTCACTAGTGAACTGCCCACCCACCAGGGCCTGCTCAGTCCACTAGTGGACTGCCCACCCAGGCTTACCCAGTCCACTAGTGGACTGCCCACCCACCCTGGCCTGCCCAGTCCACTAGTGGACTGCCCACCCACCAGGTCTGCCCAGTCCACTAGTGGACTGCCCACCCACCCGGGTCTGCCCAGTTCACTAGTGGACTGCCCACCCACCAGGCCTACCCAGTCCACCAGTGGACTGCCCACCCACCAGGTCTGCCCAGTCCACTAGTGGACTGCCCACCCACCCGGGTCTGCCCAGTTCACTAGTGGACTGCCCACCCACCCGGGTCTGCCCAGTTCACTTGTGAACTGCCCACCCACCCGGGTCTGCCCAGTTCACTAGTGGACTGCCTAACCCAACCAGACCACCACTCAGCCGTTACGGCCCAATGTCATTTGAACATTCTCAAGGCTTTCCATGTCAAACTTTGACATTTGGAAAGGATTAGTGGTGAGAGGAAGGCCATTTCTATGCGAATGCTTTCACCCCACAGTTGAATCTGGATGTGTAACCACCCTTTTCGCTCGGTCCGATCTCTTTATGTATAGCATCTTCCTACAGTATCACGAAGAGTTCAATCCATGACGACGCACAACTTAAATTATAATCGGCTGGAGCATTTCAAACCTTTTCTGAGTTCAATATGAATTTTACGGGTATTTCATTTAAGCTCATGTTATAACTAACAGGAAACGATTCTATATATTCTAGGTATAGTGAAGAAACTTCAAGATTGAGATTTGCCACCGATATTTGTATCCGATGATTTTATCGAGGTTGAATTGTGCCGACTGGGTCGAAATTAGATTTAGGTCGTTCCTCTTGGAAAAGACATAATAATGCAAACTGGACACACCCAATCTTGATCTGATTTTTTCAGTAAAGGGCCGTTCATGTTCATTGGCTCCTTTTCATCCGCTTATCAGCTCACCTGGTGGAGGAGGTGTGGCGCTGAAGTCATTTTCAGGCAAAGCATGGTGAAACGGATCTTTCCACATTGTGCATTATAATATTAGAACTGCGCCCAGGGACAACAAAAACTGATCGGAGTATGTACATTTAATTTCATTAAATTCCTCACTCGCGATCGCGGACTATTTGTTTCCTTAAATTTCTCGATTTTTGGTCCGCTATCGAAAATTTTGGGAAAACAAGTGGCAAATTCAAGTGACAAATGACAGCCAACTTCGAGTCGCTGGTATTCATCAAAGGAAACATCAGCCTTTTGGGCCTGTCCAAGGGATCTGCTTGGGCTTAGGAATCTGAGGAAGATTAAATAGTTTTAAGGAGAGGATCTGCAGTATACTCAGATGTGCAGTTTGAGTATAACTCTTTGCTCCTTGCTCCTGAATGAAGAAACAAGCTGCACATAAGTATTTGGGGCGCAAAGGATATGTCCGAAACACTGAGCACGATGCAAGCAGTCAACTACTGAGCTTTTTTATTTCACCTATCCACTTCGCAGGCTAATAGCTAATACACTGGAGATTTAACACGCGCATTGACGGGGGGGCGGATACCCAATCCCCCTCGGGTTTTTCGGAGATAGTAGAAAAACGGCGGCGCGTAGCGCCGCCGTACTTGGTATACCTTTTCCCTCATCCTTTTTACAGCTTCTGTGAAAATTTTAAGGTTAGGTCATCTCAGGTCAGGTCACCAGTACAGGTCAAGTGACCCGACCTAAAAAAAAGTTTAAGATAGCATAAGTCGGAGCAGGGTGAACTTATCCGATTGAAAATCATATCACATAATGGCCCCACCGAGTTCTCTAAAATATGTTCCGGTATTTTTGATATCGATGACCTAAGGTCAGGTACGAGGCATGACCTCTCCATTGGAAATACACGGGAAAAATGGTTTTTACGGAATAACTCAGTAACAGATGGTGATAGAGCATTTATTTTAGCTGCATTAGACTTGCCTGGGCTTTGCGGTTCTTATGATATGCATTTTATATAATTTGACCCTGACCTGACCTCAGGTCAGGTCAAATCCTTGATTTGACCTAGCAAGGTCAAATTATATATCATTCGATTCGGCTTGCTAAGAGGATTCATATATTTTAAGTCGTTTTGCCCTATCTTTACTTGTTCAGATGTAATGGCCGAAAAACTGAATTTACATGTTATCCCTATGACGGGCATGTTTTGACCTCTCGTGACCTTAAATGTGACCTGACAAAAAAAATGGTTCAAATGTTTTCGATGGAGAAGTAGATGGGCAGCCCAACGCCGTTTACCGTTTTTCGTTACCTACCGTGGTTCTCGAGATCTTAGGGGGGCGGGTACCCGCCCCCCCGTCAATGCGAAGGTGGCTCAGACCCCCGTCAATGCGCGTGTTAAAACATCACCGAACGGTGATGGCTTAAAATGGCCAGATTCATAGGCGTAAGAACATCCAGAATATCGGGGGATAGGTGTAATGTACAGTTTAAGTGATTTCTTTCTATTCAACGCCAACGGTTAATAGTTAAGAACCTCAGATATTGGGGGCATTACCAGTGGCAGATCCAGCCGGTAAGTTTGGGGGGGCAAACCAAAGTCAAAAATAAATAACAAAGAAGCGATATGCAGTGGAAGTCTTGGTTACAATTGCAACAGCAGACGATAGGTTTGGGAAGGGTCTTGGCTTGGGGATAACCTCAAGACGGAAAGAAAACAAAAAACATCACGGAGTGAGGATGTGGCCACAAGATGCTTGTTTTTGCTATCCAAGGTTCATTCAATCAAAAAAATTTGAATATCAAGAAGATCAAGGTCAAATGTTTACACTGAAGTTGAATGGTTCTGCTCGAAGTGGGCTGGTCCAGTTGAAGCACCAAAACCTTACTTACAAACTAAAAAGGAGCCGGGGCAAAAATAAGGTCGACAGCTTCGGGGGAGGGGGAGGACATAAACATATTTTTTCGGAACTGTTCCGTGTGGGGAATGCCATTTTGGCCGCCCTGGATCCGCCACTGGGCATTGCCCCCTTGGCCCCTGTTCCTACGCCTATGGGGAATCAATGGAATTATCGCAAAGAGTGGGCATTTGGAAATGGTGCCTGAAAAATCACTCCGGTATGATTTTTAATAACTTATGCTACAAAAGCAGAATCCCTAGAAGCCGAGTTCGAGGGTCAGGAGGTGTTCAAACGTCTCTTCCCCTCTACCCCGTCTTAGACTCTTTCCCCCATATTTCTCCGACCCCCAATCAGTGGCAGGTTAAAGGGAATGTGGCACCTTCACAACGTGATTTTAACTGAGATAGCCAAGTTGTAAAGCAGGTCGGAAAACCCGGTACACCATATTTCATTTGTCTTGGAACTCGATATTTCCGTAGAAAAAAGCTAAAACCTACCTGACATCAGCCCCCTCAGCCCCCGTCGCCGGCGGCCATTGTTGTGAGCTACTGGTGTGACGACATATGCTGACATCACGATGAGCATCAGCCAATCGAAGCCCTTGAAGCGTTTCAAGTATGGTAGTGGTTGCCAGATCGTGACATCATCCACAGTCTGATATTTATTTCTTTTTCTATAGCAGTATTTTTAAAAACCAAATATTGAGCTTATTGTACAGTTTTCAGACAAATCATTAGTGGTTTCATTAATTTTGACTAAAAGTACGCCTAATTACACTAAATTCCAGGATTCGACCAAGGTGCCACATTCCCTTTAACTAGTTCATCGGCTAATGGTTTTCTACTTGGAAGCAAAAACGTCCCTGTCGATTACCGATCGTGGAATAAAAGATCACGGAATAGTAATTCAAAATTAAACAGGCAGTCCGCGCTCGCGGACCATCAAATTCTCGATGGCAGAATAGCGATAGCGGACCACCTATTTTTCGATGGTGTTAACAGCACTGGATATGCTTAAAAGCCAAAAGCACTCGCCAGTATTGTTGCTGACACGTGACACGAGAGGGAACGGCGCCTCAATTTAAGCCATTTAGGGCTTTTTCCGATCGCATAGGCTGATTCAATTATATGATCTTAACTACAGTCTTGAGAGGCTGATATGTATGTTTTCTCTCCCTCCCTCACACAGACGACTCAAAAATATAATAAACCTAATGGGCTCTTGCAATGGCAACAAACACCATTTTCGGGAAATTTTCAGACTCTCAATCTTGTTCTTATTCAGCCGCAAATACACACATCTTACCTTCTGAAACAGCCATGCAGAGAAGACGACCTGGAAGCCGTTGTAGGCTATCACCAGCCTCTGGACATCGTAGGCCGGCCTGTTTCTCATCCATTGTGGTCCCACCCAGCAGACCGTGGCCACGTAGGCCAGGCACAGGGCCATCGTGGGGGAAGGGGCTGGACATCAGTGGGTATGAGTCCATCCGAGGATCTGTCGATCGTGGGTGAGGGGTTAGGCATCAGCGGGTATGAATGTGTTCATCAGGGGATCTGCCGATTGTGGGGAAGGGGCTGGACATCAGTGGGCATGAGTCCATCCGAGGATCTGTCGATCGTGGGTGAGGGGTTAGGCATCAGCGGGTATGAATGTGTTCATCAGGGGATCTGCCGATTGTGGGGAAGAGGCTGGACATCAGTGGGCATGAGTCCATCTGAGGATCTGTTGATCGTGGGAGAGGGGTTAGGCATCAGCGGGTATGAATGCGTTCATCAGGGGATCTGCCGATTGTGGGGAAGGGGCTGGACATCAGTGGGCATGAGTCCATCCGAGGATCTGTCGATCGTGGGTGAGGGGTTAGGCATCAGCGGGTATGAATGTGTTCATCAGGGGATCTGCCGATTGTGGGGAAGAGGCTGGACATCAGTGGGCATGAGTCCATCCGAGGATCTGTCGATCGTGGGTGAGGGGTTAGGCATCAGCGGGTATGAATGTGTTCATCAGGGGATCTGCCGATTGTGGGGAAGGGGCTGGACATCAGTGGGCATGAGTCCATCCGAGGATCTGTCGATCGTGGGTGAGGGGTTAGGCATCAGCGGGTATGAATGTGTTCATCAGGGGATCTGCCGATTGTGGGGAAGGGGCTGGACATCAGTGGGTATGAGTCCATCCGAGGATCTGTCGATCGTGGGAGAGGGGTTAGGCATCAGCGGGTATGAATGTGTTCATCAGGGGATCTGCCGATTGTGGGGAAGAGGCTGGACATCAGTGGGTATGAGTCCATCCGAGGATCTGTCGATCGTCGGAGGGGGTTAGGCATCAGCGGGTATGAATGTGTTCATCAGGGGATCTGCCGATTGTGGGGAAGGGGCTGGACATCAGTGGGCATGAGTCCATCCGAGGATCTGTCGATCGTGGGAGAGGGGTTAGGCATCAGCGGGTATGAATGTGTTCATCAGGGGATCTGCCGATTGTGGGGAAGAGGCTGGACATCAGTGGGTATGAGTCCATCCGAGGATCTGTCGATCGTGGGAGAGGGGTTAGGCATCAGCGGGTATGAATGTGTTCATCAGGGATCTGCCGATTGTGGGGAAGAGGCTGGACATCAGTGGGTATGAGTCCATCCGAGGATCTGTCGATCGTGGGAGAGGGGTTAGGCATCAGCGGGTATGAATGTGTTCATCAGGGATCTGCCGATTGTGGGGAAGGGGCTGGACATCAGTGGGTATGAGTCCATCCGAGGATCTGTTGATCGTGGGAGAGGGGTTAGGCATCAGCGGGTATGAATGTGTTCATCAGGGGATCTGCCGATTGTGGGGAAGGGGCTGGACATCAGTGGGCATGAGTCCATCCGAGGATCTGTCGATCGTGGGTGAGGGGTTAGGCATCAGCGGGTATGAATGTGTTCATCAGGGGATCTGCCGATTGTGGGGAAGGGGCTGGACATCAGTGGGTATGAGTCCATCCGAGGATCTGTCGATCGTGGGAGAGGGGTTAGGCATCAGCGGGTATGAATGCGTTCATCAGGGGATCTGCCGATTGTGGGGAAGGGGCTGGACATCAGTGGGCGTGAGTCCATCCGAGGATCTGTCGATCGTTGGAGAGGGGTTAGGCATCAGCGGGTATGAATGCGTTCATCAGGGGATCTGCCGATTGTGGGGAAGGGGCTGGACATCAGTGGGCATGAGTCCATCCGAGGATCTGTCGATCGTGGGAGAGGGGTTAGGCATCAGCGGGTATGAATGTGTTCATCAGGGGATCTGCCGATTGTGGGGAAGGGGCTGGACATCAGTGGGCGTGAGTCCATCCGAGGATCTGTCGATCGTGGGAGAGGGGTTAACAGCCGCACTGATGAGGAGAGTGGACGTCATCAGCGGAAACTCGGTTGCGTGTCTTGCGAATATTTTACCATGTATTTGAATAGCCCCTGCATGCGATTACTGCCATGCAGAAACGCTATCAATGGACCTTTACAGCGAGTCTACAATCAGGGTTTGGGATTTCACTGATTATCAACAGTGTTATTTTGATGACGTCATATATTGTTAGAAAATAGGAGATATTTCTAATCTTAGCGTATTGAAGTGAGAAAAATTTGTTTTCCGGATTTTTAAACCACTCTTGTTCTCAGTTCATTCTTTTTAGAACTTCGACAAAGTGCACTTTGGTCGGAAACGCTGTCGTGGGTGGCTACGGGGCCATTTTTCGGAATTTAGGGGTTTTATGTCTACTGATGGGGAGACAATTGTTCAGAGTGTTCTGAATGACTACTATTATCAAGCTAATTTCGTTGAAAGATGTACTTATTGCTCATCAAAGTACGGCGATGATGAAATCCAGAAGTAGGGCACTCGATGCTTCTGCTAGATCCGGGTTTTTAACTTTGAATAATAAACGTCGAAACTGAGTCAGGCTAAAAATAATTAACATCAAAATATTCCTCATAATGTCAGCTTTAAGATGATTAGCGTTATTTGTATCTTTAAATTTTGGTAAAAGTATATAATCTGCGTTTAATCACCCCTTTCATAAATTCCCCTTACAAACTAGTTGCTAACTTCGAAAAGACAAAAAATTACGTTTCTGCCAATTAGTTTTTTTGTGGAAACGTAGGTCAAGTAATTCTCCGTCATGGCCTGAAGAGAGCTAAGTGCGCAAATGTGCACAAAATTGTCCACAGGGTAAATTGTAGCCACTTAAGTGGTTCATTCCCTTTAAGGCCATAACAAAGAGGCCAAGAGTAGCATTACACCATGACAGCACATGTATTTTCGACTCGAGGGCGGGCCATGGGTGTGCTGGCACTGTGGCATGTCTCTAAGCATTCAATGATGCTCGATTTTTAGAGGTCTGACTTCCCAAGTCTTCCGGGATATCCACTTATGCATTACGCGAATAGGGCATTCCTGGTTCAATTTCTCGCCACCATGCCTTAAGTGGGGTATTTACTGACTTTCTGCTTCTTAACTCAGCTACGATCAGAATTGTTTCGTACCCACCACTGCATCCTGCCTCAAACCTCCACAATCTCGGGAACCAGCGATGGTACGCAAACATCTGACCGACGCTGAAACCAACCCATCGTTTTCTACATTTGAACCAAATTTGAACCATATCTTTTGAGCTGTGACGTCACAGGAAGCTGAAATGGGTGTTTTTAATTCCCACTGGGAAAGCCTTTATAGCTCGGGGGCCATTTTAGACCTGAAAAGAATATTAAGATAATTGGTATGTTGTCTGGACCCAATGATTTGAATGCTTGTACAATCACAGAGTGACCAGGCCGGCGATTACACTGCCTTCTGCAGGAACCAGTCGGAGGATCGATGTTAACCCTCGCCCCACCGGGAGCCATCGATGGCCCCTCCTAAGGTTTTTCCGGGATAGCAGAAAAACGACGAGGCGCAGCACCGCGGTTGAGGGCTCTACCTCTCACTGCATCATTTTCCCATCATCCCTGAAATTTTTTACCCCGGATCACCCAAGGTCCGGTCACCAGACAAGGTCAACCAAGGTCACCTCACTTCACCTTTAGAGCTCTGTAAGAGCTACATTTCAAAGTCGATCGATTTGAAACTTCCTACACTTCATGACTCCTCCAGGGTCTACAAGGTGTATATCCGGGATTTTTTCGATTTCGTGCCCTGAGGTCAGGTCACGAGGCGACCTCTCCCATTGGAAAAGCATGGGGAAAACCTGTTTCATGATATAAAAGCCACAAAAATGATTGCAAATACTCAGACTGCTCAGAACAGCGTTTTTGGACACCCTTTCACGGATCCCAGGGGTCATATTTACCCTTTGATTTTTCCAAGGTCATCCAAGGTCACCAGAGGTCAAAAACAGTATTTTGATAATAACTTTTGACCTAATTAAGCTAGAGCGGTGAAACAAACACCATCGTGTTTGGCTTGTCACTGGCTTTCATTTGAAATACGGCAAGATCACTTTGTGACCTTTCGTGACCTCAGGTCATCTTAGGTCACGAGGTGACCTCTGGAGGTCAAACCACTGGCGGGAGGCCTTTACATTCCACATAGCGGAAAAAGTACTGGCAATTTGCTATCAAATGAACTTTACCAGGGCTCAATAGCTCTAATGACCTAAGAGTTATGACCAGTTTGCTTAATCATTGCATATTTGAGTGAAAATAGCCGATCTTGACCTAATTTGACCTCTGGAGGTCAAACCATTGACCTGAGCACTAAAACATGCGAAGTAATTTTATACTGAATTCACGCGAGCGTTCTATTTCACTTCGCAGATTTGCGCTAACGCCCATATTTTCGGAGTTAGAGGGGGCCATCGATGGCCCCCGGTGGGGCGAAGGTGGCGCCGGACCCCCGGTGGGGCGCGGGTTAAGTTCCATCGTATCGTTAGTTATCGTTGAGGTAGTTACCTCAACGATACCTCGGTCAAGGAAGTGCCGGCAACGAAAGTGAGGGGCATCAACGTACATGATCTGTTACACCACGAAAAGTGTTAACTAATCAAGGAAGTCATTCACATCATGGAATCATTGTGAAGCAAATGTGCAAAATACGTTCAGCTTGAGATTTGTAAAATATGTTTTAGAATATCCTTAATAATGAGGATAGTAAGCCGCCCCGGTAGCTCAGTTGGTAGAGTGTTGGGCTCCGGCCCGCTGTTCAGGAACATGCAGTGGCAGTGCGTGTGCAGGTTTGGGATTGGTTCCTCTGAGACGCTCCGGTGCTCAGTATTTACCCGACGTAGCACAGTGGGCCCGCGGACCCTCAAAAGCGCTTATTATTCGGATTTCGTAAGTTCAAAAATATTGCTGTTTTATGGGTGTCATCAGTGTGAAATTGAATGTAGAATACGATGGCATTCTTATTTTTTCTAAACGACTACAAAACTCTGTGCAGAAACAGTCTGAAGACGAGGTTTCCACCGAAAGCGTTTCGGAGCGCACTTATCGCCTGAATTTCCTTATTTGTTCACAAGTGTTTTTCAACGTTTCAAAGGCTTAGAAATTAGTTTTATGGCTTTTGTTTCTAGAAACTGAGTGTTCCAAATATGTTAGTACATGTTTTAACGTGATTTCGTGTATTGGTCAGGTATGGGGAGCAAATTTACCAAGTAATGTTACTGACGGAGATAGATTTGATCAAACTATATTTGAAATAGAGTTTTAAAAATATATCACCTTGTGCCGCAGTGAAACTTGGTCCACAAAGTAGCTGAAGGTGTTTACTTTCATGCCTTATAATTACTTTTTGCCCGATTTTGCCCGAATTCGTATTATGAGCATATTTGTTGTTCAGTGCAATGCACGGGTGCGGTCATAGTATTACACTATTACAAGCCAAATGGTAGAAATTGTTCATTTTTAAGGCAGGTGTCGGCAAGTTTTCCCTTTAGGATTCGTCTCGAGTCCCGGTTAACACAATTCTGAGCTATTTCGTAGACCTGCAGGTTACGCAATCTTTTCCAGGTCACATTGGGTCAAATGCTTTACACAGGAAATATGGGTATTGTCTAAACACCGCTCGGGGCATAAGATAATGTGCAGATTGGCCTGGGTTTGCCACTCGTTTGCCACTCGCTTTACACTAAATGCATCAGATGATTACCTCGCTTCGCACGAGAACTGATCACGAGAGCTCAAATCTGATATGAGACGAAATATAAGACGGTCGTTTCCTTGAGTCAGAAGTGGCCTGGTACAGAGGAACAATAGGCCCCTGACTCAGTTGGAGAGGTGCCTTGCTCTAGCGAACTGTGGTTTTGTAGTGGGAAAAAATGATCTCACGAAGGGATGTGCTTAACTTTGTGCGTGGAAATATTGTTATCAACAGAGTGGCAGCGGATGACGAAGTGTCATATGTTAAGGACACATTACAGGGCGGATTCAGTGAGCATAAAAGAGACACGTGCGGTCGGAAATTACAATTTTTATTGCAAGGCTGAAGCGGAAATGGCAAGCAAGTCACAGGACCCTAAACCGCTTCTTGGAGGAAGAGAAACAGTGGCTGAATGAGTGTTCCATCGCAGCAGATTCACCGAGGGTATTGGAGCCTGTTGACCTTGACCAGCCATGCACAAGCCGGGGTCCTTGTCGGCCTGTGGGTTTATGTGGAACACTTTCTGGTAGCTCCAAACGTCGTCGAACCTCCGCTTTCATGGCTGGTTACTCCTCTGCAGAGCTTTTGAATGTCACACGCTCCAAAGCGCCAGGGCCTTTCTGGTTTTCTCAAAGACGTGACCGTGGCTCCCACAAGACCTACTAAGGTAAGAAAAATGCTAAGAAAACCAGCAAATACCTCAATACGATACACAGACGAAGAAGCACTTGCTGTGTTCATTGAAGGGCAGCATACGAAGCAAACCTGGCAGTTTACCAGAGAGTCGGCCAAGAGTCAGAATCAGGGGCGTAGCCAGGATTTCGCTCAGGGGGAGGGCAGCGCCCCGAAAAAAGCCCTAGCGACAGCGCCAAAAGGACCCTGATGGGTAAAAAGGGTTCTGCTTGTTACAGAATAGAGTGTTGAAGAGGGCTTAAGAGGGCCCTGTCTGGTATGAAATTTCATATTTGACCACAGAGCATAGTGCGGGCGAGCCGCGCTTCGCGCGACCCGTGTCCTCAGGGGGCCCTCAGGGGGGTGGCTGTCCCTGCCCCCCCTTGGCTACGCCCCTGGTCAGAATGTCAGAATGCCGATATATGCCCTCCATACGACATCCTGAAGGCAAAAGAAATTGTTATCCGGAGGGGTATATTACTATGTATATTATCCTAGTCATATTATGCCAACAGCTAGACATAGGCTGCAGATACAGCAAAAACAGCCTCGAAAACTACTCGGGGCATTTAAAAACCCTAGATATAAAATATCGCTGATGTAGCCTCAATAGTTCGACGGTAATTAATTTTAAGCGCTTTTGAGCGCCCGCCGGCCCACTGTGCGTAGGTCGGCTGGCAAGTGAGTGGTGAGAGAGTGACCTGAGCGGGGCGGCCGCCCCTGTGCTTTGTGGGATGTTAAGCTTTGGCTTCTAAATTACCCCTTCACTATGGGAGTTTCTCATTCGGGTGGTGATGTCGAGATCTCTGTGACCAGTCACTTGATGACTTAAAGGGAATGCTGCACCTTCACAACGTGATTTTAACTGAGATAGCCAAGTTGTAAAGCAGGTCGGAAAACCCGGTACTCCATATTTCATTTGTCTTGGAACTCGATATTTCCGTAGAAAAAAACTAAAACCTACCTGACACCAGCCCCCTCAGCCCCCCGTCGCCGGTGGCCATTGTTGTGAGCTACTGGTGTGACGACATATGCTGACGTCACGATGAGCATCAGCCAATCGAAGCCCTTGAAGCGTTTCAAGTATGGTAGTGGTTGCCAGATCGTGACATCATCCACAGTCTGATATTTATTTCTTTTTCTAGAGGAGTATTTCTAAAAACCAAATATTGAGCTTATTGTACATTTTTCAGAGAAATCATGAGTGGTTTCATTATTTTTGACTAAAAGTACGCCTAATTACACTAAATTCCAGGATTTACCCAAGGTGCCACATTCCCTTTAAGTGAGGCTGCGAATCCAAAATTCGAACTGGAAAAACTCGGACAAAATGTATAAAAGCATCCAGCAAAAAAACACTGCGACCTAAAAGATGTGAACAATGTTTAGAAACCTGAAAGTTGAGAAACTCTTCTGAGAGCCGAGTTGGTTTTTCTGGAAGCTCTGGTTTGGTCTGCATACTTTTAGAGGAGAAAATTCGTTCTACACTGGTTTAGAAACTATGTCGTAATTGATCAAGCAGACGTGACCTGATATTAATTGTATTATTAATAAATTTTTGTCATAATGTGTCATATCATTCACCCGACAGATATGCAAAACGACTTGTCTCTTATTCGAATAGGTTCATAATCATCGCAAAAAGACCAAAGAGTCCCATTGAACCCCCTAGGTGGTACCGAGTGAATTAACTCCTTAACCTTCGCCCCACCCCTTAGGGGGCCATCGATGGCCTCCCTAAGGGTTTTCCGGGATAACAGAAAAACGACGAGACGCAGCACCGCGGTTAAGAACTCTATCTCTCACCACATCATTTTCCCACCATCCCTGAAATTTGTTTCCAAGGTCACCCAAGGTCAGGTCACCAGGCGAGGTCAACCAAGGTCACCTCTCTTCAACTTTTGAGCTCTATCAGAGCTACATTTCGAAGTCCATCGATTTGAAACTTCCTACACTTCATGGCCCCTTCAGCGACTACAAGGTGTATATCTGGGATTTTTAGATTTCGTGACCTAAGATCAGGTCACGAGGTGACCTCTTCCATTGAAAAAGCATTGGGAAAAGCTGTCCTGTGATCTAAAAGTCACAAAAACGATTGAAAATACTTTGCTTGCTCAGAAAAGCGTTCTTGGACTCCCTTTCACTGATCCCAGGGGCCATATTGTCCCTTTGACCTCTCCAAGGTTATCCAAGGTCACTAGGGGTCAAAAACAGTATTTTGACAATAACTTTTGATTTAATTAAATTAGAGCGCTGAATTAAACACCATCGTGTATGTCTCGTCATTGGCTTTCATTTGGTATACGGAAAGGTCACTTTATGACCTTTCGTAACCTCAGGTCATATTAGGTAACAAGGTGACCTCTGGAGGTCAAATCACTGGCGGTCTTTACGTTCGACATAGCAGAAAAAGTTCTAGAATTTTCCTATCAAATGTACTTTACTAGACCTCAATAGCTCTAATGGCATAAGAGCTATGCTCAATTTGCTTAAGCATTGCATATTTGAGTGAAAATAGCGTATCATGACCTAACTCGACCTCTGGAGGTCAAACTATTGACCTGAGCGCTTAAACATGCGAGTAATTTCTTACTGAATTCACGCAAGCTTTCTAACGTACTTTGCAGATTTGCGCTAGCCCCCATATTTTCGGAGTTAGAGGGGGCCATCGATGGCCCCGTTGGGGCGCGTGTTAAAGGGAATGTGGCACCTTGGTCGAATCCTGGAATTTAGTGTAATTAGGGATACTTTTAGCCGAAATTCATGTAAGTGTCCATAATTTTTCTGAAAAAATGTACACTAAGCTCAATATTTTCATTTTTAAGATACTCATCTAAGAAAAGAAATAAACATCTGCCGGTGGATGATGTGATGATCTGGCAACCACTACCATATACAATACGCTTCAAGGGCTTCGATTGGCTGATACTCACCGTGACGTCAGCATATGTCGTCACACCAACAACCATGACAACTGTGGCCTGCAGCTAAGGGTACTTGAGGGGTACATGTCAGGTAGGTTTTAGCTTTTTTCTACGGACATCTCGAGTTTCAAGACAAATGCTATATTGAATACCGGGTTTTCCGACATGGTTTGCAACTTGGCTATCTCAGTTAAAATCACGTTATGAAGCTGCCACATTCCCTTTTTTCCCTTTAAAGGATTTTATGATTTCTGCAGGCAATATGAAACTGCCCCTGCAGCTAAAATATCTCCCAATTAGTGGGATTAAGTACACGCCTTCGCAGCAACCGTTAGTGAAACAGAAGTTTTTTCACCGAAACATTTTTGTTTGGATAATTTTCGGGGCCGGTATATATATATATATATATATATATATATATATATATATATATATATATATATATATAAACCTACTGTCCCTTCATTAACTATTCTAAAATTTTTCAGATTTGTGTGATGAATTTCTCCTGCTGGCTGTCTGTATCGTGCTGAACTTTTACACACTGGTTCTCCACAGGTCGTACGCTTGGATATTGGACAGTGTCTCGAGATGGCAGCGGACGGGGTTTTAGGTCAGGCAGAACCAGTGGTACAGGTTGAGACCAGCGGCAGCAGCGGCGCACCACGCTCCAACTGCCCGTGTAGCAATGCCACACATTGCTGCGTGAGCGCGTGAACCGGCCGGCCTGCTCGCCGTCGTAGCGTTCTCGCTCCTGGCGTGATAGAGTAACGAAAAAAGTCTGGCTGATTTTATGCCTGGTAGGTTTCAATCAGTGGCGGCTCCAGGATGAAATTTGGGGGGGGGCTAAGAAGGGGCTCGAGTCTTGGATCAGCCTCCGCCTATGTATTACCTATAGACACCCGGATATTTGGGGGGGCTTAAACCCCCTGGCCCCCTTGTATCCGCCACTGGTCTGAATGGAACCCCAGGTAGCAGCCAAGACCAAAGGTGTCGTTTGGTACCTATGAACCACAGAAACTGAGCATACTAATATTTACTCTGTGCTGCACAACATTCACTCACGTTTCTTAAAAAAAGCAAAGGGATAACGAATTGTAAGACTTTTTGCAGGTAACATGATTGTATGGCGTCTGAGGAAACCTAAAAACTTGTTTGTATAAAATCGATACAAAAATATAGCCTCCACTCTTAGGTTTTTGCACAGTGATTAGTCACTCAAGTCCTGAATTAGGCCAAAATTGGCTTTTACCTATTAAAGACTGGATGACAGAGGAGCTCACGTGGTAACTAAATCATCTAAGATCACGCACCCTTCATGGTGAGGTTTGGCCTTCCGACCCGATCATGAAGCAAAAACCGGATCTCTGGTAGGTCAAGGGCAGTCCACATAGCAGGCAGGAAAACGTGCCCGCCAGTCGCATGTGATCAGTTGACGTGCAAACATTACCACAAGGCTACCACTACTAAAGTTAGATGTGCAAATATCTCCTCTCTCTCTCTCTCTTTCTCTCTCTCTCTCTCTCTCTCTCTCTCCCTCTCTCTCTCTGCCCCAGTATATTGTGCATTATTCTTTGCAGAGTATCAATAGGAACAGGCTATATATAGTTCAGCTAAACGTTGTATAGGCAAATTACCATTGCGTGTGCAGCCAGCCGCTAAGTACCGCAATCATGTCCAAAAGAAGAGCCTCAAGCTTAAATACCTCTTATCTGTTTGAGAAGGAAGTAGGTTGACTAAGTGTTATGCTGATGGGCCCGAATCGAGCCGCGGAAAGCATGAGCTGAGACGCGCCGGAACATGCCACGTGCTGATAAAAACTCACGTAGAATTCTTGCATGCTATCCCTGTTATCCCCAGCACTGGAGAGGAGTCTGACACTAGTGCGCACTCGAAGGGGGCCTGGGGGACTCCATGAGATCTGAAAAAACGAAGGCGGAACGAAAGAAGTACGCTTGGGGTTTTCTAAATGCTGTGTTGATTTACATTAGGGCCAAGTTTTATTGCCCACCAGGCTAAATACGTTTCAAGGTCAAGAAAGGTTATCCATGCAAAGTATTGGCCACCCTGGGGCCTATTGAAACATGCTGTGATTATGAATCGTACTGTGAGCCACTACAAATAGACTATGACCGTAATGGTAAGGTCCCATACAGCGTTGTCTGAAGTGTAAGGGTTAATATTGGATGAAGTTTTAAATATAGACGGTGACATTGGGCATAAAAGGTCGTTGACCTATGCCGTCCCACTATGATATCGTCTACATACATATACATACATACATATATATTGTTTATTGTTTATTGTTTATTGCATACGAATCATCAATGGACGTGGTGCCCATTTACAGATGAAGTCAAAATGATAAAAATATATACAATGAAGGATCAACGCCGCGAGACTATTATTAAAAGTTGATGAAACAAGTGAGCTTGAAATGGTTCCAAAAGGTAAAACTGCACTGCTACCCATAAAAATATAGATAAATACATTTATAAATTCATTTGAAAATAAAAATAGCCTAAGACAGACGTAAAATATAAAAATATGAATGGAATAAAAACCTAAACACGTAAAAAGAGTCTTAAGACCTACTTAAAATATAGATGTAAAACCTACACACACAAAACCTAATCCCTCACACCCAGCACAAGGCGAAGCACCTGCTTTTGTACTCTGCTTTCCCAAGCTGCCAAATATCTGCCTCCCGACATGTATCCAGGAACCTATTGCACAGTTTGGGAATCCTGGTAAACAAACCCCTTTTTACCGTGTTGACTCTCGCGTAGGGTACGTGAAGTAAAACCATACGGCGCAGCATTCGGGGAGGAACAGCAAGTGGAAACTTATTCAGAAGAAATGATAAATCTACTAAATTTTTGTGGATACCTCTGATGAACATAAGATCATACTGTTTTCGTCTGGCCTCAAGAGATGCGACACCAAAATGCAAAGTGAGACTATCATAGTCAAATGCTATGTTTTGAATATTGCAACGTCCACAGAGCCAAATTAAAAATTTATGCTGGGTTCTTTCCAGCCTTTGCAAGTGACTGTCAGCTGCTCCTCCCCAAATCACGCAACGATATTCCAGCACAGACCGTACATTCGCGTAATATGTAGACAACATAGCTCTGCTATTGCACTGATGTTTGAAAAGATCTCATCCTCTTTTACCCGTTTGAAAAGATCTCATCATCAATCATAATGCCCTATTTGCTTTTGAAACAATGTTGTCTATATGTGCTCCGAACGTTAATTTTTCATCGATAAGATCCCCAGATCTCGCATTACAGTGACTCTTTCGATGGCTGTGCCACCTATAGTATAAAGAGCATGAACGGGAGAACGACGTAGCGTCAGAGATAGGACTTTACATTTTGATGGGTTTAGCTTTAATCCCCACAGCTCAGACCATTGATATAGGCAATCAAGATTGTTCTGAACAAGTCTTGCATCATTTCGATCGTCTACTTTGTGGTAAATTTTAACATCGTCTGCAAACATCAAATTATCTGTGCACAACGTCATCGGTAGATCATTTATGAAGCAGGCGAACAATAGAGGGGACAGAAGTCCGCCTTCCGGTGTGCCCGACGGTGCAGGTATCCAGGACGAACACTGACTGTATACATGTATATATGTATACATGTGTATATATATATATATATATATATATGTATGTATGTATACATACATACATACATACCCATATGCAGTGTCCACCTGGTACCTATTAAAACCATAGGAGCCGCTGGGTTGAAAATTAGGATATGGCCTGAGTAATTATTTGTGGGGTTTATCGATGCAGCAAATAAGACACTATGACTTATGGCAATGAGACGTCACCAACTCTCTCCGTGTCGGAAGGTTACCATATAACCTTAACCTTGACCCATGGTCCTTAATTAATCTCTGGCGTTGACATTAGAATTGGGTAGCTTTAATCATAACGTCCTGCCATAAGATACATTATACCAAAGGACGATGATATGGCTGAAAGCATTGGGGTCAATAACCCTGAAAAGTCCAGTATGACCTTGACCTGTGATGTTTGACTTGGATTTTACCTTTTAAGTGAGGTGACCTTAGCATATCGTTCAAATTATGACATTATGACGTCATCACCGCCCTGTGTACGATGCATGCAAGCAAGTGTAATAGTGTCATTTTACCGATCCAAAATATAAATCTGACTTTGAAAGTCTGTTAGGCAATTTTTTACTGATTTTCAAAAAATATTTCACAAATCGACGCATTTGTCAAGTCTTTCAAACGCCACCAAATAACGTTTTTCAGCTTATTTCAATTATCTGATCACATAGAAAAATGATATGGGGTATCCATGGCCCCTTTCCAATGCACGTGTTAAAATACATAGCGTGCCGAGATGAGCTCGTTCTCTGAAGTGCGTTATTTCCTATCTTAGCACGGGAGTGTCCGACAAAGCTCTGCCGGAAAGCCCAAATGCTACTGAGGTATTTAGAGCTCAAGCAAGCGACTTCAGAAGCTGCCGAAAGACTTACGTCACGAGACTTACGTTCAGGAGACTAAGGAGAATATCTCAGTCTCAGGAGACTCAGGATACTATCTGCAAACATAGCATGCTGCTGGAAAGAGAAAGCAAAATAAGGTAGAGGCCAAAGTCAGTGCCTATTGTCCAGCGTGGTGGTTATACGGCGCTCCACAGCCGGTTTACCCACAGCTCAGCACCAGTCATAGCTACTTAACACGCGCCCCGCTGGGGTCCCTGGCGTGATGTGTCCCGCTGGGGGGTGTATCCCCCTACTCCGTATCTCATTTCCTAGAAAAGGTGGATAGAAATTACGAACGGTGTTCGAAAGCTCTTGACGAGACGAAAATGAATTATAGCACTATTTTTATTTCAGGTCAATATTGAGGACAGCTGAGTTTAAGGGAGGTTCTGTAGGCTTATAGCAGGGCATTGTACATTTTCCTATATATATTTTTACTCAGCGGAGCTAGAGTAAATCTATAGGCAACACTACTAACAAGATCTCTCATAGTGGCGAATTGAATGATGTACAACATGACCCTGCTATCTCAAATCGTGAAAATGACCAAACATCGAGCTAGGTCAGGGTCACAGGTGCCCTGGTATAATCATGTTGCATATCGATCGATTCTCCGTGACAAGATAAGCACAATGCAAGCAAAATGGAATCTTTAACTCAATTCAGTGCAACGTTATTGGCAAAATAATCACTGTATACTCATGTGACCTCATATGACCTTTGAGAGGTCAGACTGTCAAAAACTTAACTATATGGTCAATATAACGGTAAGAATACATGTTATATGGACTTTCAAGTTGATATATTCATCATTTACTGAAAACGAGCCCTTTCTTTTTTCACCATAGACTTATAATGAGGTGACTGAAAAAATGACCCCCTCTTAGGTCAACAATATGAAGATTTGAAATAGCAGATTTGTAGGTCCTAATGACAATATTATATTGTGAAAGTTTGTAGCTGATCAGTTGGCAGATCTTCCCCTGGCACCGCTTTAAACTGGTGATTTTGGGTTTTAGGTCGGGTCGCTTGACCTTCAGTAGCTCCCGGACCTGACATATCTTGACCTCAAAAACGTTTCAAATGTGTAAAATAGGAGATTTTTCGTTTCAGCGTTATTTCTGGAAACTAGCATGGGAGGCGAATTTCGCCCCCCTCTTCTCAGCGAGGCGTATGTTAAGTCAACAATATTTGTGCAGTTCTTGACGTTGCATTTTAACACACGCCAGTAGGGGAAATACCCCTAATCTTTTTCATATATTGCCTAAGAATGGTGGCCATTCAGAAATTTTTTTCTAAAGTTCCTATGCATTTTCAATGGGGAGGCCATGACCTTGACCTGACCCCAAATCATCGATACAAACAATCCAGTTCCCACAAATATTTGATTTCGATGACTCTTTGATGTGAGGTAAATCTCAGATCGAAAGCTAAAGTCTGCTCTTACTGCTGCACCTCTGAACATGTTTTATGTTAGGTCCCTTAACCTGGACTGATCGCCTCCCCAGATATGACCTAGACCTCAAGTACGTGTGTGCTGCGCGCCGCTGTATTTGATGCTCCCGGTACCGGGTATTTTTGCATTTTCTGACGAAGTTATACTTCTGGGTCATATCAGGTGAGGTCACCAGTTCAGATCAAAAGACCTGAGCTAAAAAAGTTCAGAGGTGCAGCAGAATCAATCTTCCTATCTGAGATTCACATCACATAGTAGTCATCGAAGGTAAAAATTTGCCGTGACTGAGCTGTTTGTATCAGTACATAGGTTAAGATTAGGGTCATGTCGTTTCAGTGATGTTCTAGCCAACGACTCTCTCTTGATGATTTGGGGCTGCTCTACCTGAAAGTTTTTTTCTGCCATACTTTTGGTCTAATCGATTGTTTTCAAATGAATGAACTAGTGATGTTTGTGCTTGACCGTTTTGGTTGCCCTCTTGTCCTCTGATGGTGGGTGGTTGCCTACCTGTGCATTGTTGTACAGGTAGTAGTACATCTTTTGGCACAATTAATAGTTTGGCAATATATGTATTATTTTTTCAACACGAATCTAGCTAGGAATTTATCAACGACTTTGAATATCACTGTTTACTCACACCGGCGCAATGTTACAAAACAAAACAGTAGACTCTCCGCACGGCATGCACTTTGTGATTCAACTATTGTAGGTGGCGCTGTACCAGACATGTGCTAGGATTCCATGCGTTCAGATATGTTTAGAGATCATGGATGGTATCCTAGAAGTACAACTTCTAGAATTTTAATTTCTTCTTAAATCTGTATTATTAACTAGTTTAATTAAGATGATTATATGAACATATAAGTTCTCTGGACTCCTGGGTAAACACCCTTTCGCCTTTTGTTTAGTTTTTGCTACTTCTGTCTTCCTGAAGTCAAAATTTCATTTTTGAAACTTCTTGCTATTTCTAAATTTCTGTTTTCTACAATTCTTTTTGGAGGTTTTTTGGTTGGTAGTGGATGCTTCAGAATGTTAAAACAAACATTTTTCTTGATAATTTAAAATTTAATCCTTTTGAAACATCAGATGATGATGAAAAGCTAGATAACCCTGAAGATTTGGAAAGAGTAAAAATACATCTTCATATTATTAGCCCACCACTCTTAAATATTTAGAAACTCATAAAGAGAAAGCCCTACTCATTTTGCATATGAATGCTAGATCAATTTTGAATAAATTTGACCATATCATTGATTTTCTTCAATAAACTTCAGACCCTTGGAACATTTTGTCAATCTCTGAAACATGGATTGATAGTAAACTCGAAAAATATTTTGGTATCTCGTCCTTCTCTGCTTTCTTTTGTCACAGGAAAGACAGAAGGGGAGGTGGGTCCGGCTTGTATATAAAAATAAATTTAAAGCCCGAGCAATTGTATCCCCCTCCATTTACGACTGCTGATGTTGTATGTGCAGTTGCCAAACTGTGCAAAAGCAGAACATTTGTAGTTTGTCAAATATATAGAGAACCTAATTCAGATAAGTACAAGTTTATTGAAGAATTGATTTCGGCTTTGGAATGGCTCGCTAAACTTAAAGACACGTCATTAAATTTGGTTTGAGGAGAGGATTATAATGGTGTTAATATCTATCATAGCTCTACTTTGGCAGGCTTGCGCCTCAATACGTAAGTTTCCAGTTTCCAGCTAATTTTTAGCAGGCCATGGCTCCTTCGGTCATGATGCAAAACACAACATATGTGCTTAGCCATTAGTATTAGATTGCTGATGTAAAACCGGTTGTTGAGCCTGTGTTTCGAACATTATAGGTACGTAGAAAACTTTGTTTATGGATTGTTCGTGACAAGTACTGTCTTTCTAATAACTAATAAAATATCAGTCTGTCTTGTGTTAGGGGTACGTAGTAGATATTCGACGGCAGCGCACATACGTTGGATGTAGAATTGCGACTCAGTGAGCAATATTTCACCAACAAAGAACAAAGGCTTTTGGCCCTAGTGTGTGCGGATTCAATTTCAGGGGGGCTGTATATATGCACTATTATGCTGCATGCGATTGTGCAATATGGAAGTGCAGCTGTGATTGTTCAATCTGTCTCATAGGTATCATTCCTATCCTCGGATTCCGAGCCCTGCACGGTCTGAGATTTTCATGCCTAATCATCATCATAATGATGATTCATTTCATGATGATTCACCATCACTCCTGTGGTGTACTAAAGCTCCAATAATGATGACTGGGGATGGGGTTCTTAAGACCTCCTATTGTGGACGGTTCTTTACCATAGGATCTGAACGATGCTTAGAGAGACTGAACATTTTGAAGATTTCTGGATATAGATATGGATAGCAAGAATAAGTTTTCTGGATATGGTCATAAATGAATTTCAACGAGATACATAATATTGAGAGAGAAGCAGGATTGAAAAGTTGTCCATTCCATGCATGTCTGAAATAAACATGACTGAAATATAGGCTGTCAGAGGTCAGAAAACTTCTCCCCAACGCGGACTAATTGTTAGTCCGACACAAAAGGAACGTTCCCCGGAGGAAAAGGGATACCCCAAACCATGTGTACCAAACGATTACCCAAGATAGGCAATGTTTTCTGTCTGGGGTCACAAGGAAGATAAGAGTAACCCATTGCCGAGCTCTCGGCGGACCCTGTTCAGAATATTAAGAAAGGAGGTCACATCATAGATGCACTGGTACTCAGAAAAAATTCGAGAACCCTGCTGAGAGTAAATTGGTTAAATGTTGACTTGCATTGAATATAAAATTCTGAGCTCTGGCCAGCCGCCAGACCAACAGCGATTCTTCACAATAAAATATGTTATGAACCTCCTAAACTCGTCTCAGAATGGTTGATTACCTAGTACCGTAGCTCCATTATCTAAAAATTAAGCCAGAAAGCTTCTGGAAGATTAAGAGGATTTCAGAATGGGAAACCACGAGAGGTGTCAAAACTGCCCCCGTCAGAGGCAAGTGGTCGCATGGGCTCATAAAAGTGTTTTGCATCGTGTATTGGGTCTAACACCAACCAACAGGCCAATTGGCCCAATTACAGTTGCAGTCGCTAATCCTATGTTAAAACATAGGTATGCGCAAATAAGAATCCAGTGATATTATGACAGATTCATCAAAGGCTCACCAGGTCGCTCTGTCTATCTATAACTACGACTGGATCGCAGGCTATAAAACTGAGTCTAGGAGAGACGAGTATTGGATGATTTTCACTTTGTAGGAGTAAACTGCATTTCTCTCCAAAGAGAAAATAAGGCTCTTAGTAACAGACAGACAAGTAACAGATAACATAACAGATATGCAGACCAGCCAAAAGCGTAAGACCAAAGGAGAGGATGAGTAAAATAAAAAGATGTTTAAGGCAATGGTCACTACTGCAGGGCCCTGACAATCCAGCTGGCAGTACCCCACCTCTCATGTCCACCATGACACTGTTGTAGGCGGTCGTCATCCTCGCCAGCAAGGCTGCCATGTTGAACCCCTGCCGGTCACACAGACGACGAGTTGGTTGATTGGCTTGAACTCCGATAGAGAGATAGCGAGAGAGAGAGAGAGAGAGAGAGAGAGAGAGAGAGCGAGAGAAGAGAGAAAAAAGAGAGAGAGGGGAGAAAAGAGAGAAAGAGAGAAAGAGAGAGAGAGAAGAGAGAGATAGAGAGAGAAAGAGAGATAGAGAGAGATAGAGAGAGATAGAGAGAGAAGAGAGAGAGAAAGAGAGAGATAGAGATAGAGAGAGAGTAGAGAGAAAGAAGAGAGAGAAGAGAAGAGAGAGAGATAGAGAGAGTAGAGAGAGAGAAGAGAGAGAGAAGAGAAGAGAAGAGATAAGAGAATATAAGAGAGAGAAAGAAGAAAGAGAGAGAAGAGAGAATAGAGAGAGATAAAGAGAGAGAAGAGAGAGATAGAGAGAGATAAGAGAGATAGAGAGAAGAGAGAGATAGAGAGAAAGAGAATATAAGAGAGATAGATAGAGAATAGAGAGAATAAAGAGAATAGAGATAGAGAGATAGAGAGAGAGAGAGAGAGAGAGAGAGAGAGAGAGAGAGAGAGAGAGAGATAGAGAGAGAGAGAGCTCTTCCAGTTTAAGGTATTAACTGGAACCGGTCTATACAATAAATGATCACCCATGGGGCGGGCGTTCCGCGAGGTCTCTCCTTATATGCAGATACAATTTCACACATGAGCGACCCGGCCCAGCCCGAGCGTCACGCTAATGAAAAGCTCATCTCCGAAGGGGTGCAACATACCTTGATAGCAGGGGTGTGGATTTCTATCTCCTTTGGGGCTCCCCGGCACCCCCAATGTTTAACTGGGCACCCCAATGGTGATTTGGACACCCCATCCAAAATGTGAAGCAAAATAGTAATGAAGCGCTTAAAGAAGAGGAAAATTTCAACAAATACGTGCTACAATATTATAAGGACATTCTGCATCTGACCTAAAACCTAATATTTTACCAAGCAACACAAATCCTCAGGCATAATGGACAGTAGTGGATCTAGCCGGTAGGTTTGGGGAAGCCAAAGTCGATCAAAAACGTCAAGTGGTGAGAGTATGCCACAAGTGATAACCCAAGAGTAGATAAGCCAAACAAAAACGTCACGAGGCCAGACATGTGGCCACAAGTTGCTTCTTTTGCTATCCAAGGCCCAACGCTTACACTGAAGTTGACTGGTTCTGTTTGAAGTTGAGAATTGAAGCACCAAAACCTTGCTTATAAACTAAAACGGAGACAGAACAAACAGGAGGTCGACAGCTTTGGGGGTCAAAAACATAGTTTTCCCCGAGCTTCTCCGTTTGGGGAGGGGGAAAATGCCTTTTTTGTCCCTCCTGGATCCACCACTGATAATGGACAAATAGCAATGTATAAAGGTTCATACCTCCAATAGAACGTTATTGCATACTCCATGCTTAGCAGTGATGCAGTCCATAAGATACAGCAACGTAGAAGTTATTTACAATATCTGAATTAATGGCATATTTGCTACTACACAATTCGTTCACACATTGAAAAAAATATTTGAAATCAACAAAAGCCGCAGCATCATGCGGACCCTTTGTTCTGTGGCGCCAGATGTTTTCAAATATTTGTACATATTTGTAAATATTTGTATGTTTCGACATATTACTTGAACGACAAGAACTGTCCCTAAAACACTACAATAGATATATATATATATATATATATAATTTTGAGATGCTTTCGCCGTGTGCCCCAAGAATTGTTAGGAATACATACAAATATTTTGGGTAAGCATGTTGTGATATTTTGTAGCCCTAGTTATTTGGCTATTATTCATCCACAGGGCTAAATGATAGCATTTATGAGGCACTTAATAACGACAAATGCAGCGCCTCAGATGCGAATAAAAACAGAATGCAGCTCTGTGTGAGGTATGAGGGTATGTGTTTCAAATAATAATGTGTTTGCTTCTACCACCTACCCTCATTTAGATCATGACGGCCCATAAAACTCTACATACTCTTTATTATACGGCCCATAGAAAATATGAATCCAAATTTATTGGAAACAATTTTCGAAGCATACGTGGAGAAATTATATTTGTGAAACTGACGGTAGGGGGACATCATCACAGCTTGTCTGGTGCGATTAGGTAAACTCTCTAGCGCTGACCTTAAAGTGGTCAGGAACCTCATTATCAAAATAATTATAGTTTTTTAATGCTGCAGCTACTTTGGCTATTGGCATCCATACCATTAGATGAGTCTTCCCACTGGGCGGAAGCTATAACTGACTGGTGTATATATCATTCATCTTCTGCCTTTTATCCTAGGTAAATTTTGAAGAAAACAATTTAAGCCTTAGGAGTATATTTCCCATGTATATGCTCAGCACCTAGCCAAATGAAGCTTTGAAATTACCTAAAAGGCTGGGGTATGAGCTTCTATCTCTGGACGTGGAGTGCCCAGTCGTCTCTTGTCTTTCATATTAGACAGTTCAGCATAGTTTCATGTATTTAAGGGGGTGTATTGTACAGTGTTTATAACACAATGGTTCTCTTAGCGCTGTGCAGTTGACAGTTTTTTTTACAACCGGATTTTGGCGCCCCCAATAGATTTCGAAAATCCACGTTAGTATGGTGAATCGATTAAGAGTGCCCTCATTAGACAAAAACATGCCGTTGCCTGTAACTTTTGGTTTCACCATAGAATTTAAGACGTTGTGGTATGACGTCTGAAAGGTGAAATGCGCTAAATCATCGGCAAATTTTTCGAGCTTCAAGTTAAGGTTAGCGCCTTTTAACCTTTTAACCATCCAGCATAAAACAAAGCAGCACGGGCTTCCCTCCGCTGTATATCTGGTATTACTTACAATTATCTATTACAATAGTATACACTGGTACAATATACAATGATACAATGCCACAATATACAATATACTGGTACTATTACAATTATCTGGTTTTACTTCGACAGCGCTCTCATTAGTTCACACTCTCTATAACTCGTCCGACAGTTGTATGTATGTACCTACGTCTCTCTTCTCTCCTTCTCTCGGTTACCTTCGGGCTGAGTCCCACTCATTTTCACTGAGCAGAAACCCATCTCGCAACACCCACTTCAGCAAACACGGCCGCTGGCAAGCCAGTGCTGACTGCCGCTGTTTCGCCTACTTCCAAAGAGTATCGGATGGTGGCGCAGATAATCAAGCCAATGTAGGGCAAAATATGGCTAGTGATGCTTGAAAAAGCTCATTTTATTACTTTTTCCTGGTTTATGGTTTAAGCTCCAACATTCTCATGGATAAATTTCCGCTGCATTTCTCGTCATGCAAGTGAACGCGCCTCCACCAATCAGCAGCTGGCCTCCGCTGGCTGCCGATTGCCCGCGGGGCACAGAGGTTAGAAAGGTCACGCACGCTGGTCACCGCTGACGCCGAGTTCAAGCCTCGGTGGGGAGGGGTCGCGTGGCGGATTATACAACGTGTGGTGTTGAGAATGGTGATCGTTTTGTTTTACCTGCTGTTGGACTGAGGGAGGAGGACAGATGTAGGAGACGTTCTGCGTGCATGGGTGGATGTACGGATTAGGTGTGAGTGCCGTGTGCGGTGTCGATATCACTTAAAAACATACATATGAGTTCATTAAATGAGTTCGGTATGTGAATACGCTTGGCGGGTAAAACTGCTGGTCCCGATTTAGAATCCTTAGTATTTTTCTGGCATCAGGGTAAATGGTGCAGCTTTTCATTTTTTTTCATTGACAACCCCTTATTGATAATACAATACCTACACACGGTGCATGTGGCATACCTGATTAGCTGACTTTTTATGTGCGTGCATCACTAGAAGTTTAAGCTGATACAATGGTTATTTGAGGCGGAGGTATAAATAACTCTGACTGTTCAAACAAGGAGGGCCCAAGGTAAGTCACAGGATGCACGGGGCAATTGACTTAGTAGGTATATATATTTTAATGGCATTAACGTCACTGTATATTCCTTAAGCATGTGCCACTCCTTTATCATATTCTTTCGATGCCACCGACACTCGGCCCACAGGCACCCAGATGTCACTGTGCACTGCCGTCTAGCCACGATTGTCCGACTTTCTGTTTTGAGGCACAACATTAGATTGCAGGCTACAATACTGCGCTTCTTATCTCCCAGATGATGTCGCGTTCCTAGTTAGTTATCGTGTATTAATGGTATTTGTTACACCGTTATTAGATTAAGACGGTCAGCACTCAGCTTTTTAAATATACCTAATTTGTCGGAACTGGGGCAGTGAGGGACCTCACAAGTCATGTCAAATATTGTAAATGGTGAATCATAAAAAAGAAATATTTTTTTAGATATCTTTGTTTTTCAGTCCAGAAATTCCGTTTGGGCCGTAGCAAAACAGCGCACGGAAATTTTGGTACGAGGATAGGAGAGGACACTTATGAACATCAAGCAATATTAGGTAAATTATTTCTAGCGGCGGTAGCTGTTGAAAGGCTAGGTGTTTAATATGTTTATATCAATATATTTATATGTTCAAAATGTCTAACATCTTAAATGTGTAAACGTGTAACGTTCAAAACTGTTTAACGTCTTGTTAGTACGACACATGTCAGTGGAAACGATTGCTGAACGGGCCCGAATAGTGATCAGTTGTTGCTTGGACCTCAACACATGACCGCTTGGGGTTTTGATCGGACCCCCTCGGTTCTCGCAAATTGATTCTGAGCCGATTCAGATGAGACCCGTGTCGCTTTGCAGGCCTCTAGGGAGATCAATTCGACAACTTATGGCCAAAAATTGGCATTAGGTAGGTCATGTCAACGAGTTATGACGTCATTGCTAGGCCCGTGTAAGGCGATTCCGTTCTTCTAAAATGAGGCTGACAAAACCGAGGTGTAACTCGACTTCTATAAGAGTTAGATAAAGTTTCTAACCATCGTTCGAAAGCTCTTGAAAAATCTGCATTCTATCCTCCATTTTGAAGTCAGATCAATTCTAAGGTCGCCGGAGGTTACAAAGGTCACGGTTTGCGAGGTTTTTTGTGTTTATTATTTTTTAACCAAACAAGACACAGTCCTAAATTTAATATTATAGTATTGAGCATGACCCAAGGATTCAAATTTTATGTAAATGGCCTTTAAAGGCTATTATTTAACCTTGACCTAAGGTCAATGTAGGTCATTATGTGATCTTACAAGGTCTTCCGGCACTCAACCGAGGTCAAAACAAACACATTGATGACTTTTTTATTCCAGACCTCTGGTTCCCGATGAGTGAGAGATTGTCTAAATATTTCTAAATTTGACCCATTTTGACCCACTGTAACGCCACGGGTCCACGGATACGCTTCAAAGTGGTATTCAAAGTACAGGAGAGTAAGGCGCTTCTAGCACAGTTTTGATTTGTCCGTATCACCTTCGGTTCCCCAGATCTTAGGGGCCCCATCACATCCCAGGCGGTGGTGTATATGAAAAGAGCCCTGGCGGTGCCAGGTTTATAAGCTGTACCAAAAAGGGTGCGAATTTATATCCCTCTGGAAATGCCTGAACACCTGCAATGAAATAATCATTTAGTGTTAAAATGCCCTTTAAATTTGGTTGTGAATCATTTTCAGAGTTCAAAAATATGGGCACCCCCACCCCTAATGTTTTATGGAAATCCACACCCCTGCCTGACGGAGTCTTTATAGCCCGATCAATGCAATTACTGACTGAACACATCAGCGATGGGTGTGGTGCTGGCGAATCTCTTGGCACGTGCAAACGCAGCGGCATGTCAAATCATCAAATCTCCGTCACTTGCTCCGTCATAACTCGGTTTTTGCTGATCTGAACAGGCCTAAGCTTTGTGTGCAGATAGCACTAATGCTGTGGGTTAAGAGACGCAGGTCAATTTCATCCTAATTCAAACACCCATGCTCTGGTGCACGAGAAAGGGATGAGCGGATTTCACCCCACGTTTTAATTCAGAAACTATGAAATCCACGGTGATGCAATTTACAATATATATTCGGACTGATCAAAGATCAGGAAAGCATTGGTTACATTTCTGGTCCCAGGCCACGTGCGCACCCCTCTTGGTTATCTCAGAAACTACTGGCTCGATTAGACTGAATTTTTATGCAGATTTGCGCCAGCAAGATAACTGGACTGCACTGGTCAGCACTAAAGCCATGTTCCATGTTAACAGGTAAACGACCCTTGACCCTCACCCCGGTGGGAGGTGGTGTTTGAACACCCCAGCCACCTCGGGTTTTTCCGGCGGTACAAAACGCGAAGCACCAACGTACTTGGCGCATCTTATCCTGGATCAATTTTGCAACTTTCCTAAAATTTTAAGGTTGGGTCATCTCAGGTCAGGTCACCAGTGCACGTCATGTGACCTCACCTTCAAAATTGTTTAAGCTGGCATAAGTAAGAAATGGGTAAATTTATCGGAGTGAAACTTATAGCACATAATAGTCCCACGGAGTACTACAAAACTTATTCTGGGATTTTTCATATCGATGACCTAAGGTCAGGTACGGGTCATGACCTCCCCATTGGAAATGCATGGGGAGAACAGGAATTGGGCTGTATTTGCGTAGATACGGCTGAGAATACCTTCGTATTCTCAAGCAAGGCACTATCAGTATGCAGATTTGGCTCCTTTTCGGATATAAATAGCAAATGGCGGGTGATAAAATGAAATAAAAACAATGGAATTCTTACAGCCGTTGGGAAGCTTTCTTTATTTATACGCAGGCCACTACGTCCGAAAACTTTTTGACCCAGCATAGTCAATATGCATATCACTCGACTCGCAATAGCAGTCCCAACGCAATGGTATAAAAATAAAGCTTTATCATCATTTCATGCAAAGTTATTAACCTAAGTCTGAAAAATGCTTAAGTAGCTCCAGATGACCTCTCAGATATCACAGGTTAAAAATTACAACATGAACCTGGAAACGGGCCCATGATACTTCGGTTTGAAGAATAAGAAGGTATTATCAGCTTTATCTACACAAAAACAGCCCATTTCCTGTTCTCCCCATGTATTTCCAATGGAGAGGTCATGGTCCGTACTTGACCTTAAGTCATCGATATGAAAAATCTCGGAACATATTTTGTAGAACTCGGTGGGGCTATTATGTGTTATAAGTTTCAATCCGATAAATTCACCCATTTCTTACTTATGTGACCTTAAAAAATTTTGAGCTGAGGTCACTTGACCTGCACTGGTGACCTGACCTGAGATGACCAAAAATTAAATTTTTGGGGAAAGTTGTGAAATCGATCAAGGATGAGGTGTGCCAAGTACGGCGGCGCTTTGCGCCGCCGTTTTTCGTGCCACCGGAAAAACCCGAGGGGTGTTCAAACACACCCCCACTGGGGCTAGGGTTAAGAGCTATAGCAGATGGGATTCCAAATTTAGTTTTTTAAACCTGCAGCGAAACAACTTCAGCGTTGCCAGTGCCATGCAGAAAATAAAAATACTAAATTCTTAGGGGTTCACTGCATAAACGACTCGACCATTGTAATATTGCGTTTAAATCTTCGATATCAGGTGCCCACTCGATATTCGCCCACAAAAGAGTTGACTGGTATTATTTGCGCAGCCCTCATTTGAAGGTGAGTTGGCCATTTGTTACAGTAAGCCAAGAATAACAAATTCTGGATATGCCAGATAAAAGCATTGGGAAGAAAAGCTCAAATATCAATAGTTGGTGTAGGACGTCACAATACATGAATAGTTCGGTGGACTTTGAATATATATATATATATATATATATATATATATATATATATATATATATATATTGTATATATATACATAAGTTCTATATAAGATACAAAAATAGATAGATAAATAGATAAGGAGGTAAAGGGCATGTGCTGTTACTCTAAAATAGACAGGATAACTTAAGTGGGGTCTCTTGCATCACTCGCTCCTCTGGGGAGGGGCTTATTTCACCCCCCTCCGTATCTCATTTCCCAGGAAAGCTAAATAAAAATTAAACACCATGTTCAAAAGCTCTTGATGAGACAAAGCAAAATTACAAGAAGCATTTTTATGTCAGGTCAATATTTAGGTCAGCATAGGTCAAAGAAGGTTCCATAGGCTTACAACAGGGCAGTGTACGTTTCCACCTCTAATTTCTTACTCAGCGGATCTAGAGAAAATATTTATGCATCATTGGATTACTTTCATCGTGGAAAATCGGCTGATGCATAATGTGACCTTGCTAGGTCAAATTGTGAAAATGACCTGACATCCAGCTAGGTCAGGGTCACGGAGTCAGGGACACCCACACTAGAGAGGGGCCTGGCAGTGGCACTAACGTGCACTGGAGGGGGCCTAGTAGACTTCCTTCTCATCTCAGAAAATCACAGCAAATCTCAGAAAGAAAGAGACTTCGAAAAACTCTGGTTGAGGGTGTGTTGCTTACTACCAGTGGTAGTAAGCAACACACAGGACATGAACTGCATGGAGTTAAAACAGGATTTTGACTACACTGGATCTTTCTTTGGTATGTGAATTCCAATACCTCTGTACCTATTAGGCCAATAGACATAATTTTACATCTATGCAGGCTAGTTGCCTCAGAGTTTTTACTGCAAGAAAAAAATGACCAGGGGCAGGTGATAATCGTGGGTTGGAGGCAAATTTTAAGCATTTGATATATTTATAAAAATGGTACGTAAGGTACACTTTACCAAATTTTTTAGGTAGATCCAAATCCTATGTTAACATTGACATTTTTGTCCCTTTTGTTGATATGTGAGATAGAAGTTTAGTGAGGGGGAAGGTGTGATTAGGTTTCCCAATTGTGTGTACATTCCCATTAATAGATATGTTCCCAATAATAATTATTTTCATGATAATTGCTACATTTAATCATGGTGAAATGTACCATAATTTGAAACACTCCTTCCAAAAATGGAAACTTCTTCAAAAAGGGAAACCCATGTCATTGAGGGAAACTGCGGTCAGAGTTGCCAATAAAAGTTATGATCCCAATACTGGAAACAATGATCCATAATTGGAAATTTTTCTTCCAAAAACAAAAACATGATCTAAAAATGAAAACACAGTTTACTACTTTCATGCTATAACGGTTTGGTGCTTGAAACTTATCTGCTGCAAAAAGTAAGAGACAGGTAGAGGACATTGAACATATTGGAAATAATGTTTAAGTATACAATTATAATTTCCAGCTCTGTGTGACAGAGGAGGCATACGTCGCATCAAGTTTGTGACAGCCAGCATACTTTTGCACCTCTGGTACGTTTCCCCCTCTAGTTTCTTACTCAGCGGAGCTAGAGAAAATATTTATGCATCATTGGATTACTCTCATCATGGAAAATCGGCTGATGCATAATGTGACCTTGCTAGGTCAAATTGTGAAAATGACCTGACATCCAGCTAGGTCAGGGTCACGGAGTGACCTGGGATGGTCATGTTGCATATCAATCGACTCGCCGTGACAATATAAGCACAATGCAAGCAAATTAGGAGCTTTATCTCAATTCAGTGAGAGGTTATTGGCAAAACAATTACTGTATGCCCCCGTGACCTGACATGACCTTTGATGGGTCAGATGGTCAAAAACTCAGCTTTGAGGTCAAGATCATGGTAAGAATACACAGTTTGAGGATTTTCAGTTTTATCTATCCAGTATTTAGTGAAAACGAGCCCTTTCTATTTTTCGCCTTATACTTATAATAGGGTGACTAATGAGCTTGTGAAAGCTTGGAACTGATCGGTTGGCTGATGTTCCTTAGGCGCCGCTTCAAACTCGTGATTTTAGGTTTTGAGGTCGGCTCGCTTGGCCTTGAATAGCTGCTTGACCTGACATGACCTGAGCTAAAAAATCTGGTCAAATGCGTACGATTGATCAGGGATAAAATACTGTATGTTTCGTTGTTCTGCGTCTATACATTTTGCCGTTTTTTGAGGAAAACCAGGAGGGGGCGAATTTACCCCCCCAGCCCCCCTTGGAGGGCGCGTGTCAAATAATTTTACTCGATAGTGGTCTCTTTAGATTCAGTTGTGGTACCTTGAGAAATTATTAATCGTATTTGAATATTCTAGAATAATTTATTGGTACAGTTCCCTCATAGTGTTCTAGAATCTCTGTTTGATATTTGGAAGCTCTTTTAGTTGTTAAAAAGTTGGGCTACCTTTAAGATGCGGTGTGTACGTCACCAATTGCAGAGATAAGAAACGGAATGGAATTGTCATTTTCCGAACTGAGCCAAATCTTGAAAACTGTGCAAATGCCTCATTGCTTTACACAGAGCCTCAGATACGAATCACTTACTCTTCTTTCGAGGGCAATGCATCAGCACCGGGCAAACCCAACTCGCGTCATTATCCTGTTTTATCAACATCTACTCTTAAAGGGAATGTGGCACCTTTATAACGTGATTGTAACTGAGATAGCTGTTGTAGTTGTAAAGCATGCCGGAAAACCCGGTGCTCAGTATGTAATTTGTCTTGAAACTCAATTTCCGTGGAGAAAAGCTAAAAACCTACCTGAAATGTACCCCACATGTACCCCAGCCAGGCGGCCACCGTTTTCAGCTGTTGGTGTGACGACAGCGCTGACGCCACAGTGAGATATCAGCCAATTGAAGGCCTTGAAGCCTATTGAAGATGGCAGTAGTTGACAGATCATGACGCCATCCACAGGCAGAGGTTTATTTTTTCACCCTGGAGGGACATTTTAGAAATCAAAATATTGAGCTTATTGTACATTTTTCAGAGAAATGATGGACGTTTTCATGATTTTTGTCTAACAATAGCCCTAATTCCACTAAATTCCTGGATTCGACCAAGGTGCCACATTTCCTGTATAACATAAACTGTAGCCAACGCTTATCACGTGGAGAGGGATAAAATCAGATACCAAATTTTTAGGACTTTTGTGGGAACTTGAGACTTAGAAAGTGAATGATACCTTTCTGAACCATACATCATGCATATATACAGAAGTGAAAGCTGGTTGGGTAACATTCTATGGCCAATGACTATGAAATAATTGAGGCATCCTGTTTATACCTAGCAACAGTTTATACAATATGACTAGGCTCTTTTTTACTTTAAGGCAGGCCAATTTTAAAGAAAATTCTATTTTTGCAGCGTTTTAGCAGGAGGGCAGCTATATCGGGAATGAGACGTGGCGTAATTTTGAGCAAGCTGCATCAGGCTTTTGTTACTTCAATCCAAGCAGTAAGGGGCATGAGTCTGATTATAGCCGGATTCGGCCCAGAAAATAGGAATACATAGATAATACGGGCAAGAGGTTTATGCTATAGAATAAGATGAAGACAGGAAAAAGACAAAAAGGTAGAAGTCCATGAAGACAACATGAATGAGTGTCTCAAATTTAATGCAAATTGTAGCATACATTGGTGACTTATTTGATCTCGCAGAGGTCAAATTTTAAATGGATGAAAATATTCCTTTGATTCTGTCCACATGATACTTTTCACCCTGCCCTAAATGTTAAAAATTGGTCAATGTTTTCAAAACAAACACCCTGTGCCGAAAATAAAATGAACACTTGTTTCATTTCGTTCAATTATTTTTTTAGGCCATAAGGACTAAATTATAATCGGTCTGACATATCGTTTGCAAATTCATAACTTGAAATCCACCACCCAGTTTTTTTTGTTCTGCACAATTCTGGTTTTCCAGGTCTGGTTGTTAAATTTTCAATCGAAATACCAGCAATTGAACCTGATCACCGAAAACCAAAAAGAAAGGATGCTGATGAAGGCGGCTAACGCGCCATTATAACTTTTTTCAAAGCTATCTAACATCGTGATCGTGTGATCAAGAAATATAAATTGCTAGTCCAATTCAGGTAAATTTTGGTCGTTTGTAAATTGTCTTATTAAAACTGTACAAAAATGTTATATTTTGAAACCTTTCTCGAGAGAACAAGAGTTTAGTTATTTTACGACATGCAAGCGAATTATAGATGGAAACATTCCGACTGAAACACTATTTTAGTTGTGTTTTCGTTGCATGCAACATAAAGTGAACGTATTTCAAGGGGTGGCGCAATAGTGCTGAATGAAGATTCTTTCCTGGATGCAGGCATGATTTTAGCTGGTATCTGTTTGATTTGATTGATAAATAATAGTCATTTAACTTTGAGGAGTGATCTGCAAAACAACTTAAGCAAGTTTGTGGCCACGAAGCTTGCGTAGCTGGTATACTTTTTACAATTTCTGTTTTGATGGTTGAATCAGTTATTTTGCCACATTTTCCTGTTCGGGAGCTTATATCACTTGAGGGCCTGTGAAATTCTGACGGTGTACTCATGATTTAATTCTTCTCAACTCGACCTTTTTCCAGTCCAAACATTATCCCGATACCACAACAGTTCAGTGACACAATCAGCTTTGTAAAAAAGTGTCTGGCGGAATCGTGTTTATCAAAGGTTATTTGCTTGATAATAACTATTGCTTAAATGCCTAGTACTCCAATGTATCTGCTGAGTAAACTACCATTTTTTGATGAGTGATTCATGATACGTCACTCTTACAGAAGCAATGTCAGAAATGCAAGTTCTTCCTTTGCACGTGCCAGTGACGCCGAGCGTGGACGTCTTGCATGTGCCTGATGATGTATCCGTCCCCAAGAGAATTCACGATCTTATTAGGGAAACACTGCTGACGGAGTTTCCAGTCAACAGAACTTCTGAATCAGCTCTGCAGCTATCTAATGATGAGGCTGCCGACCTGCTGCTGTCTTCAGAGTCTCCGTGGGCTCGTGATTCCTGGTGGTCAGCTGATATCTTGCCTGTGCTTAAAGATGCCATCAGTAACGGGCGAACAGTCACGCATCGCCATCTCCTCTCACAGCTCACTACTTGTAGTATGCCGCAGCAGAATATCGGAAGTCTGAGATCGTCTGATGCACTGCCAGCAGAAACACCACGTGCGGTAAAACCTCCAGCTTACCGGTACCAGCTTCAGAACTTCTCCCTCGCCTGTAACCACCTGACAACCGTCCTGGGCACCGACCTCCCGCGGTCATTGACATCGCTGCAATTATATGGGAACCCGCTGAATGATTTAAGTGAGCTCTTCATACAGCCCCCTGCCCTGCAATTTCTTGGTCTCGGAAAGATAGACATGACTGACGAGCAGCTTAGAATTTTAACAGCCTTACTTCAAGTAAATTTGCCAAGTTTGATAGTTCTCGATATAAGTGATAATCATCTTTGCGATCTGAATGCCTTTACAGAGCTTGTCACAGCTGTACCTAACCTGCGAGCGGTCACAATGTCGGGGAACCCTGCATTCCTCGCGACGGGCTACTATGGCACCGTTCTGAAGGAGACAGGTCGACTGAAAGTGCTGGATGGAGAGGAGATGACCGATGAAGTGTGCGCCGCTTTAGACGAGCAGCTGCATCCATCTCCAGAGAAATCCGTGTCGGCTACAAAAGGCAAGGTAAAAAAGACTTCAGGCAAGCAAAAGAAACCACCGAAGAAGAGCACTCGTAGACCAGCGCCAGATCTTGAGGCCATCCGATTTGAGCCAAGTCTGACCTGCGCCCTGGTCAGACTCACGGGACTAGTGCACCTTCCTTTTGTTCCTAAGGAGAAGTTCCCTGGACTTGAGTTAGTCGCAATCTTTGAATGGTCGGGTGAGAGAGATTGTTCAAAGACATTTTCTAAATTACTGACGCCATCACCAAAGCCATCCAAAAAGAAAGGCAAAAAGAACGAAAAAACACCAACTCCGGAGCCGGTGAAAGTCACGGAGGAAGAGCCAGACACTACATACGGTCTATGTCCGTTGGAAGCTCAGCTTCAGGAGCGCAATGATGTTTCAGTTCTAGAGACTCCTCTGGAATGGTACTGCACCGACCTCAGAACTCTAAGGGATGCCATGCTACATAATATGCGCGTGGAGCTGGTACATAGAGAGAAATGGACCCCAAAAAGGCCCAAAAAAGGTAGCAAGAAGAAATTAGATGACAAAAATGACCACAAAGAGGATACGAAAGGAAATAAAAACAAAAAAGAGGATGGCAAGACACGTAAAACTACAAATGAAGAGGGACAGAAAGAAGGTAAACGTAAATCGAAAGAAAAAAGCAATAAAGCTAAAGGCTCCAAAGAAACCAAAGACAAAGAAACGGTAGAAAAATCCTCAAAGGATGAGCCTACGGAAGATGAAGAGGAGGATGTCCCTCCACCAGAATTTTCCTTGGGCTCTCTTCAGCTGCCTTTACGTGGCCTTTTGCGCCCCTGTGGGATTCTGCTTCTTCACGGAGAGGCTTCTAGTAATGATAGCATAGCCACGCCAACCGAATCACATTGGAGTGATGCAATCATCCGCATACAGGAAGATAAAAAGCAGAAGAAAGCCGATGCTAAGAAAGCAGCGAAAGAAGAAAGCAAACAGCCAAAGAAGAGGTCTGTTTCCGCGAGGTCTGGCTCCAGCAGAAAGAAGAGTCCTGCTCCTCCGGAGCCAGCCATTGAATGCTATTTCGCTGTTGAGCTTTACAAAAAGCCAACACTAGGCTTAAAAAGTTCATTAGAAGTTTCGGATTTACCCATCGATAACCTGGATGAACAGAGGCACGACGAAGTTCATTCTGATATTGAATTATGAAATTTATTAATCTGATAGTTCGTTCTCTTTCCCTGTCATCCTGTTTCTCGTGAGTTTAAAATATTTTTGTATCTTCTGCTTGGCTGGCTTTTCCTTGTGCTTGGTCCAATCCATGTTTATAGTTATATCCGTATGTTGTTCGTATGTACGTCGCGCTCCTGACATGGGAAATAGTATACATTACTACCCTAATGTTGCTCACGTATCTAATACATTGAAATACTAGAAAAAGTTACCACACTTTTTCGCTGGAAATGAATGATGAATTCGAAGGAGATTCGTAGAGATATTCCAGATAAAGATGAGAAGTTGGCAGGTTCAACCCCCTCTCTCTGACAGGAATAGGGCTAAGTGAAACAGCTCACAACAAGCCTTTCAGAAAATCGGGAGGATCATCTCCACTTTTTGCAATGATACGTGACGGCCTGTTGCTCATTGATATAAACAGAGGAAACGTTGAGAGAATATGCTGTGTTGTAGATAAATCTGGTAAAGTTTGAAATCCCTCCAGAATCCTTCACCATGAATAAAACAATGTTAATGTGACTGAGCGGAAACGGATCTCATATACATGAAGATTTCACCGCGGCGAATAACGGGTTATCTGGACGGGAAGTCTAATTCTCTGGACGGGAAGTCAGGACCGGACTGCAGCCAGACCGGAACTAAGGATTTGTCAGACACAACGAACAGTTTCAAATCCTCATTTCAAATGTGTCTGTCCGCCTGATTCCAGTTTTGTGGGTGCCTGTGAGAGCTATAAGTTTAGCATACATGTCAGTCCACATAACCCGGTCCACGGTGCATTTATCTGCCATTGGCGGACACATGGGTATCCCAGTGGCAAATCAAGCCTTGTTGTTAAAACAACTATGCCACAATCAGATTTAAATGCCCCGGAAAACACATTATTTTTAGTTTACCAAGTACCACAAAGGGAATTTTTTAAGCATAAGAGGAGAGCCTATAATCAAAACTGCAAATTTGTATCTTCATTTTTTCAAGGATTGCCACCACTTGGACTGTTTCGCGTAGAATCAACGCAGAGCACATTTAACCCTTGCCCCGGTGGCGGGTACGAGCCACCTTCGCCCTGGTGGGGGGCCAAAAAGACCCCCACGATCTCAAAAACTAAGAGCTAGAAGAAAGCGCAAAACGGTGATCGAAAGCTCTTCGAAAATGATATCGAAAATACTTCGGTCATTTTTCTTGTCAGGTCAATATCAAGGTCACCAGAGGTAGAAATAGGTCAAAATCGCTAATATGAGGTGTACTAAGAAAACCTCATATATCTCAGAAACTATGATAGGTAGAAACATTTTTAACACCATTCAAAGCCTTGAGATGCACTTTCATTACAGTGGCATTCATTTTCGTGTCCGGTCAAAACATAGGAGCTACAGGTCACTAAATATTGGGCATATTCTTGGGAATGTCCATAGCCACCCATATATAAGGGCGTTTACTTCTTCGCTAATAGCTTCCAAACCAAACAAGATACAGCCATAGTTTATGTACCATTGCAATCCTCTCGTCAATACGAATCGAATGATATATGATATTGCTATGCCAGGTCAAATTTAAGAATTTGACCTGACCCAGGTCAACGGTCTGACCCAACTAGACCTGGTATAGTCATGATGTATATCATTTGACTTCCAGTTACTATACAAACACTTTGGTGACAAAATAAAAGCCCTATCTTAGTTTATTCAAAATTTATAGGAAAACCCCAAAAATGCTTATTTGACCTAAGGTGACCTTTTAAAGGTCACAAGTCAAAAATTTTTGCATCAGCTTCAGAAATGGGCTAAGAGCAAGTCGCAACCGATATTTGAAGTTGATTCTATCCATACTTACTGAGAAAAGCTCATTTCGTGATTTTCCCCATGTATTGACAATGGGAGGTCATGCTCCGCACATGACCTTAGGTCACCAATATAAAAATCCCGGAACAAATGTTGTAGCTCCTGGTGGGCCCAATATGTGGTATGAGTTTCAACTTGATCGATTGACCCTTCTTTTAGTTATGCGGTCCTAAGTATTTTTTGAGGTGAGGTCACTTCACCTGGCCTGGTGACCTGACCTGATATGACCTTGAGCCAAAATTTACAGGAAAGATGTAAAAATGATAAAGGAACAGCTAGACCAAGTTTGGCGGCGCTGCGCGCCACCGTTTTTGGTCACTTCGGAAAAACCAGAGGGGGTCTAAAAAGACCCCCACCCGGGCGAAGGTTAAAGAAAACATGTCGTGACTTGTTGCTGGATGGTGCTATCGGAGCTTTGTTTCCATTGTTGCCCTAATTCACAGGTCCCCATTCGTTGGACTCTCATCATGGGTATAGTCCACAATATTTTAACGCTGTAAAACTTGTTTTATTTGGGCCGAAATGAATACATAGCATACCCGATGTATTTTTCGTTTCCATGAGAGAATGAATCCGAAGGTATTTATTGTCGAGCTGACGCAGGACAAAGGACCGCAGGGGAAAGGAAACTGGTAGACAAACCATGACTAGTCATATATAACACATTGGGAGCAACAGGGCACAGATGTCGGAGCAGCGTGACACAAATGGTATATGTGTGAACAAGGTGACGTAATACATGGCGATGAAATGTGGGGGGATAGCCGGCGACAGCTGGCTAGATGACGGGGACAACAGCTGGCGCATTGAACTGCACGGCTGCGTTAAGTAGACACTTCTGACGCGATGCACACAGTTGTCAAATCTAGCACAACTTCAGACTAGTCTTGGTGGTATCTTTCACTTTCCCCTGAAATCCTCCACTACTTGGAAGAGCTGTTGTCCCGTTGTCACCGGCTATCCCCCCGCCACCTATTCATTTCCCCTTCATGTATTATGTCACATTATTCATGTACTATACCTTTTGTCCTACATCTGTGTCCTCTCGCTCCCCGATTTGTTACCTATGACTGGCTATGATGTGCATGCCAGCTTCATTTTTCTGTGCGGTTTTTTGTACTGCATCAGCGTGACAATAAATTCGTACAGACTTATTATCTTGTAGAAACTGGAAATACGTTTGGCATTTTGAATATGCACTTCGGCTGCAGTGCTTCAAAATCGCAAGTCTCTATCTTCTTGGAAACGAGTTCGTCAATGTGAGACTCATATGTATGCTTTTAGGTAAACAAGCTTATCACTCATATCTGAAACATTGGTGCTTATCAATGCACGAATTCTAGGGTCATGTGACATATAAAGGCTGAATATATACACACACACACACACATATATATATATATATATATATATATATATATATATATATATATATACATATAATATATAAATATATATATATATATATATAAGCTTAGGAGGAGGTTTTTCTCGATATATGTTTCGTTAAAAAGGACGGAGACTCACCGTTCCTTCTTTTTGAGTTAACACGTGCCCCGCTGGGGGCAAAATTCGCCCCCCACCTCCTGTTTTTCCCAGATAACGCAAAAACGAAGAAACGCAGAGCAAAGAAACTTACAGTACCTTATGCTGAATCAATTTTACGCATCTGACCAAAGATTTTAGTTCAGGTCATGTCAGGTCAAGGAGCTGTTCGAGGTCAAGTGACCCGACCTCAAACCTAATAATCACAAGTTTGAATCGGCGCCTAAGGAACATCAGCCAACTGATCAGCTTGAAACTTTCACAATATAATAAGGGCATTAGGATCTACAAACCTGCTATCACAGAATTTTGATATTTTTAACCTAAGGTGGGGTCAATTTTTTGGTCCCCATTATAAGCCTATGGTGAAAAATTGAAAGGGCTCGTTTTCAGTAAATAGCGGATAGATAAAGCTAAAAATCCTCACATCGTGTATTCTTACCACGATATTGACGATCAAGTCGAGTTTTTAACCAACTGACCTCTCAAAGGTCATGTCAGGTCATAAGAGCATACAATGATTGTTTTGCCAATAACTTCGCACTGAAATGAGATAAAGCTATTATTTTGCTTACCTGGTGCTTATATTGTCACGGGGAGTTGATTTATATGCAACATGACCATACCAGGTCACCCTGTGACCCTGACCCAGCTTGAGGTCAGGTCATTTTCACAATTTGACCTAGCAAGGTCATATTATACATCATTCGATTTGCCACGATGAGAAGAATCCAATGATGCATAAATATTTGCTCTAGTTTTGCTGAGTAAATATCTAGAGGTGGAAACGTACACTGTCCTGTTTGTAAGCCTATGAAACCTTCTTTGACCTATGCTGACCTCAATATTGACCTGACATAAAAATGCTTCCAATAATTTCTCTTCGTCTTGTCAAGAGCGTTCGAAGGCCGTCCGTAATTTTTCTTTAGCTTTCTTGGGAAGTGAGATACGGAGGGGGTGCAATTTCCCCCCAGCGGGTCGCGTCATGCCAGGGACCCCAGCGGGGTGCGTGTTAAGAGACTCAAGCCTGCGAATTAAACGTCTATCGTCTTGGTCAAATTGATGCAGAATTGAACTAAAGGCCATTGCATGCAAAGTTTATTGTTACGAACGACATCTTCAGTCATAAGTGATACATATAACACTAAAGTGATACATATATAGTGATAATAATAGCAAAATACAGTTCAAAACAGTCATCGTCTCGGATCGAAAATGTTTAAGACTTCTTTGGATCACTGGTTTAGAAATTTGAATTAAATCATACGAATTCAAACGGAGGGCGCTTATCATTAGAGGATCAATGATTATCAATAAAAATTATCCAGTGTGGCATAATTATCGATAGCTCAGAACATTAAATACTAGCTTAACATCGTTACCCATAAAAGTTCTCTCCCCCATAACACTATCACATTATAACCTAGGCCCAAGAGGGGCACTGTCAAACACGGATAGCGCCGAGGCGATGTTCAGCTGCCTATTGATTGTGGGATTGATGTCCTTGATGTATACTGCCTCCTGCACTTGGTTTATTATATAAAACCTATATTTATATTACTGCCTCAGCACAGCACTTTTCTTATCATGGCAGCTCGCTAGGATTTCCGTGTTTTGGGCCAACATGTATCTGGTTAGTCGTTCCCCGTGTGAGCGGTGCATGTGCTTTTCTGGAGCTCCATCTTGCAGGTGCATGGTCAATCTTCTCGAAAGCGTGGTGGTCGTGAATCCGACGTAGCTACAATCGGAGCGGTGCGCGTAGTCACCAGCAGGGCAGTTGAACTTGAAGACTACGTTAGTGGCTTTCAAGTCAGATTGGTCTTGAGACAGGTTATTCTGCATTATAAGGCTGGATACCCGTGGGCTTCTGTAGTATATCACCAGATGGAGACGGTCACTTGGTTGGGTCAGTTTATAGTTGTTGTGGATGATTTCATGCAGGGCCTTCTCATCCTTCAAATGTGCTGAAGACATGCTGCTCTGACGATAGACGATAGACGCTTAATTCGCAAGCTTGAGTCTCTTAACTAAAACAAGAACGAACGTCAAGTTCTCCGTTATATATATATATATATATATATATATATATATCATAATAATAATATATATAATATATAATATTTATACATAATATACATATCACCACATATATGTAATTAGACATATGCTGGAACCATGGACGCCTCATAATGCTGCCACTTTGGATATTGTGTCAGTGAATGCTGTCAGAATACAGTCGTGTGTCATACTTTTGAGACAATGATGAGTCCCGTACTCGTAACTTACTCGTTACTCGTAACTACACAGGTAAGGACACTTAAATCCTAATCGTAAAGACACTTTGATCCTGCACATACCTCACTCAAGACCAGTGACCTGGTAGGGGTATTCAATACTTTTCTGATGATGTCAGATTGCCGTGCGACAGTTGTAGGCGAATATACCAATGGTGGAAATTATCTTTTTTGGTCTTACTTCAGATTAAAGTATGTACAAAACCGATCACCAGGCTAGGCTCTCAGACACTTGTAGGCTACGAATAAGGTAATTGGCACCCGTAAAATCCAGCTAAATCTATGCAATATTGAGAATCTGTTTCCGTAAGAATGAGAGCGGGAATGAACAAAAAAATGCCTTCATTTCGCGACGTCAGGAAAGGCTATTGCGCTTGTGTGAAAATCTTTGTGGGCCAATTTAAGGATCTTTGCAGATGTCGTTCTGCGAAGGAGAGGTTGTCTATCAGGCTGACATCATCACGTGACACGTGTGCAACTGTCCCGTTTCCCAGGCGAGAGGGAATGTGGTCGCAGCAGGACAGGCCAGGGGAAAGCCTCTTGCCGACCGAGCCGGTGAAGAGCTGGTTGGCGGCGCTCACTGTCCGTCCGACCGGTTTCTAGCAGGAAAGAAATGGCGTGCAGCCACCCCGCTCCGGTGCGCCTGGGCAGGCAGCACTTGCCACCCATGCTGCCGATGCACTCTGTTGTAGCCAACTCGGCTGACGGGAGACCATCGGAGCGTTGAGCACTGATCAGTGACCAGAACATGTCCCATCTGTTTTTTTAAGCAAGCATGGTATCAGCATAATTCAAACGTAGCAACGGAAGCCTGAATACAATGCCCCAGGGTGGCTGCTAAGATAAGACAATTTGAGACAACAAACCTTTTGTGTTCAGTTTATTTTTGGCTGCATGGTAATCTTGTGTAGAATTTAGTCCTGAATGGATGCGGTCTCAAGTAGAATTGCATCAAAGCTGGTCTTCATTCCTGCAGTGTCGCACAATTATGTGTAAGTTCTCGGAAGGCCGGCTGCAGGTAGGGTGCCACAGGCCACAGAGTGTTGTGGGAATGACCTAGGACCCTAAAAAGATGATAAAACAGAAGATAGTAAAAAAGATTTAAAAGACTTAAAAGACACCCGTCGATAAAAAAGGTAAAAAAACAGCCAAAATCTAAAATTATAAGAAGGCAGCAAAAAAAAAAAAAAGAAGCCAAAGTCCAGACACTAAAACACTTAAACCCTAAAAATCCCAAAAACAGTTAAGACAAGGTAAAGATAAAAAGCAAGGGATGAGGTAAGCGCAACGTTTCGGTCCTTGACCGTCGTCGGGAGAGGAGTGCAAGATGGAGGTGTCTAGAGGCCTGAGGTAAACTTTTTCCAAACACCGAGTGACTGGAGGCCTAAGATAAAGTTTTGCTTGAAGCAAAAAGTGCTGACAGTCCCAGCACCCTCTTACCAAGGGTGCTCCCTTGGAAGAGGTCTCCTCATGAACTGACCTTAGGTCACCAAATGGAAAAATACTGGATACACATTTTGTAGATCCTGGAGGGGTCATCAAGTTTAAAAAGTTTCAAATCTATCGGCTAAGAACTGTAGCTTTCGTGAAGTTTAAAATTGGAAGTGAGGTGACCTTCTTTGACCTTGCCTGGTGACTTGACCTAGTGTGGCCCGGGTTAGAAAAATTCAGGGCTGATGGGAAAATGATGGGGTGAGAGGTAGACCCCTCAAACGTGGTGCTGCACCACGTCTTTTTCTGTTATTCTCAAAAACCTTAGGGGCCATCGGTACCTCCGGTGGGTCTGTGGCTGCAGATATATTTTTATAAGAAAAGGTATTTTCTAGATTCATCGTTGTCATTTTCACTTTCTACATAATCGTCATTATGGACCAAACACACATTTATAAAAATTTATCATGCATATACAATATATAATGCCAATTAAATACACACACACACACACACACACACACACACACTCACACGCACGCACGCACGCACACACACACACACACACACACACACACACACACACACACACACACACACACACACATATATATATATATATATATATATATATATATATATATATATGCAAGTATGATGAAACAAAACTGCGAAGCGTGCGTATATTAGCTTCTTTTGTAACTTTGCTAAATTACGTACCACTGACTTTACTTCATCGGTTTCATTAGCTAATCAACACACGCAACGCAGTCTTGTTTCATCATACTTGCATATCTAACGGATTGCTACCTAAGTTTACTGATGTATATATATATATATATATATATATATATATATATATAATATAATATATATATATATATATATATAGCAGTGAGTAAATAAATATATCACAATGCGTGATTCGTACCTCACTGAAGGTAGCTGTTCTATTTGGTTTCCATGTATATATATATAAATATATAACTGAGACCATGTACGAGTATATAAACTACTCCATAGGACTGTTTTGTAGGGGATTACGAAGTCAAACCGGTGTTTTAGCACTTTAGGCACTTCTCTCCACTATACTCAGAGTTGACTTGTCCACAAACAATCTCTCGCCCCGTCCCGTCTTGAGTGCGTCTCGGAAGTCGTCGAACTCGTCGCCAAACATCAGGGGCGTAGACCCCGCACCTGTGGACCGGACCTCCACAGCTGTGGGGTAGAGTTGTGCAGGTCCTACAACGCTGGGCGTGGGATGTTGCAGGTGGTGTGTCAAAATCGTGGTGATTTCTTATTATTAGAAACATTTCATTACTTGTACTTTTCTTTTGATCTTCACTTGGCCATGTTTTTTTCCGGATGCTGCAATTCCGGTCGCGTCACAGAATGGCTCGGTTTGATCGATAAACGTGTGTGGCGCTGTCCTCCTAACTTGGCCCTTCAGCGATCAGTTCTCCCACTCATGAAAGCGGAGGGGGAAGAGGGACGTGCCCCCCAACTGGCGAACCAGCGGGACGTCCCTCTCAAAATCATGGGACACGACTCGGGTGTTCTGCATTTTATCACTATTGTCTGCATGAACCTTCCTGAATGTTTCCAATTACAATGTTAGTGAAGAGCATCTCTTGCATTTTCAAAGACACGCAATAGCCTTGTTTACACGAGCGGCGGAATTGGCTACCCTGGGCTGGTTGGTTGGTCACGAGTGGCGGTATTGGCCAGCCCGGGCTGGTTAGTTGGTCACGAGTGGCGGTATTGGCCAGCCCAGGCTGGTTGGTTGGTCACGAGTTGCGGTATTGGCCGGCTCAGGCTGGTTGGTTGGTCACGAGCGGCGGTATTAGCCACTGGTTGGTCAACATGCGTGGTGCCAGGGCTGACTTTGGGGGGGCAAACTGAAATATATTGAGATGCAGGACAAATAGCTGCTGATTTATTCTTAGCCTAACTTCCATCGTTTTATAACACCAAATCGCGCGTTGCCCTTCAACCCTATTTATCACGCTGCTGGACGCGCGTTTGCCTTGTTTGACGCGCGCTTGGGGCGTTTAGCAGACAATCAGACAAGTGAGATTCGAGGGCCAGGCTATATTTAGTGTTTAAAAAAAATGGAAGTTGAGTCCAAGAGAAAGCTGCAGCTATTGGTGATGTGGCCCAGTCTTCCAGCTTGCCCCAAAAAATTCAGTCCTGGCATCGTGTATGTCGCCCGGCTTCTGCCGAGCGCGAAGACCGATCCTTGCTTTTGTGTGAAAACAGAACTAATACTTTTAAACTTCGCCTCATTCTTTTCAAACTTGCCTCGTGGCTCATATGGTGATCCAAAGCATGTCACCCCCTCCCCCCGACTCCCGATCGGTAATCCTGGATCTGCCTGTGGTAATGACGGCTATGAGAGGTAGAGGCGCATTGTGGCAATGGAACGTGAATGGGCAATTTTATGTATATGGATCCTAGATTTGTAACTGATTTTCAGACAGTTCTTCTCTTTTAAAGTTTCCCTTGTCTAACTTCATGATATCCCAAAAGTAACTGACACATTACAACATAAATATATTGCCCCGGCAATATGAACATTAATATTAAGTTTTTGACATCACGTGAAAGACAGTTCATGCCAGCTTTTTCTGACATCATCATGCACAATGTCCCGGCTGAGTCAGGAACAAAGTAACCAACTCCTACAAATATATCTAGAAACAGGTTCAGTTGCTGTGGCTTAAATGGATTCCGTTATTTTATTTCCAAAAAACAGCAAGGAACTTCATCCTTAGGCTAAAAAATTATTTTTCCAAAGTGCTGAGCGTCGGATACGGTGAGGAGTGACCAGACTAGGTTCTTCAATCCCGGTGAAGGACAGAGAAGTAACCACAAGAATTCACCTAGACCGAAAGCATCAGATCCTCGCGATAAATACTAAGAAAACGGGTGCTTGGCTCCAGCAACACATGGCAGACCGTGCGGCCATTAAAGATGCCGCGGTCAACTGACCATCTCACTCCCCTGACCTGAGCTCATCAGACTTCTTCTTCTGGGGACACCGCCGGAGCTCGGTTTACCAAGACGACACTGGTGATGTACGGCAGCTCAAACTAGCTATCTCCGCCGGCATGCGCAAGATCATCACCTTTGGCAGCGCTAGAGTAGCGGAGGAAACGAAGCGGTGAGCCAGCGTTGCGCAGGCAGAATTGAAGGCCTTGTGAAGTATCAGCTGGTGTGATGCTCTGAGCTAATGAAGCATATTACTACCACAATGATGAAAAAATTCCACAGAGTTTTCTATCCTTGATTGTTTTCCCCCTGCTCTAGGACAGTTCTTTAAAAATTTATGAACAAAAAAATGTGTTCGCTTCTTTTGGTACACCATTTATATGTTAAATTTTTCACCTTGAGTTAGGATCGAAGGCAGCAGAACAAAATGCAAGCGTGTACTCTAACAGCTATGTATTTTAACACTACTTCTTAAGTTTGTATGGTGTCCCGTGCAAGCTGTATTTAAAGGTCTGCATGATTTATTTTATGATTGTCAGTTTCAAGCTTTAACCCGCGCCCCACCGGGGGTCCGGCGCCACCTTCGCCCCACCGGGGGGCCATCGATGGCCCCCCTCTAACTCCGAAAATATGGGCGTTAGCGCAAATCTGCAAAGTGCAATAGAAAGCTCGCGTGAATTCAGTAAGAAATTACTTCACATGTTTTAGTGCTCAGGTCAATGGTTTGACCTCCAGAGGTCAAATTAGGTCAAGATCGCTATTTTCACTCAAATATGCAATGATTAAGCAAACTGGGCATAACTCTTATGTCATTAGAGTTATTGAGGCCTGGTAAAGTACATTTGATGGCAAATTGCCAGTACTTTTTCCGCTATGTGGAACGTAAAGACCTCCCGCCAGTGGTTTGACCGCCAGAGGTCACCTCGTGACCTAATATGACCTGAGGTCACGAAAGGTCAAAAAGTGACCTTGCCGTATATCAAATGAAAGCCAGTGACGAGACAAACACGATGGTGTTTGTTTCACCGCTCTAGCTCAATTAGGTCAAAAGTTATTGTCAAAATACTGTTTTTGACCTCTGGTGACCTTGGATGACCTTGGAAAAGTCAAAGGGCAAATATGACCCCTGGGATCCGTGAAAGGGTGTCCAAAAACGTTGTTCTGAGCAGTCTGAGTATTTGCAATCATTTTTGTGGCTTTTATATCATGAAATAGCTTTTCCCCATGCTTTGTCAATGGGAGAGGTCGCCTCGTGACCTGACCTCAGGGCACGAAATCGAAAAATCCCGGATATACACCTTGTAGACCCTGGAGGGGTCATGAAGTGTAGGAAGTTTCAAATCGATCAACTTTGAAATGTAGCTCTTACAGAGCTCTAAAGGTGAAGTGAGGTGACCTTGGTTGACCTCGTCTTGTGACCTGACCTTGGGTGACCCGGGGTAAAAAATTTCAGGGATGATGGGAAAATGATGCAGTGAGAGGTAGAGCCCTCAACTGCGGTGCTGCGCCTCGTCGTTTTTCTGCTATCCCGGAAAAACCTTAGGGGGCCATCGATGGCCCCCGGTGGGGCGAGGGTTAACGTTGGTAGTCCCGTCCCATAGTAAAAACGAGGTGCACGGCTCAGGGCCCGCAGCACAGGTATTTTTAGCCTGCCCTCGCTCGTCACGTTTGTTTGATGTGCTTGGTATGCCGCTATGGTCGCGAATGTGCAATATAGAACACTTATTTTTGCCTTATCTCTTATTCCAGTACCATTGTTAAGCAATCAATATGACAAAACTACCTTACCGAGCACAAAAAAACTGTATAGACGCACACAACTTGCATTAGTTTTCGCGTCTTCTTCCCCGTCGAAATTAGTATTCTTGGCAGAACCCCCCCCACCCAATCAAAAGAGTACGCATTTTCAGACCGTCACAAATTATTTTTACTTGCTTTGATAACGGCGTTTCAGGGTTGAAATGGGTAACAAAGCAAAAATACGTCTGGACTATCATATTTTTTTAAATTTTACATGCAATTCTATTGCTAGAAAAGGTCCGCCATCCATTTAAACGGGTAGCCAGGCGTGCCCCTCCGCGATCCCAACGACAACAGTACCCTTACGTTAACACCACCAGAACATAAAATATTACAAGTCGCGGCACGCCCTGCTAGGAAAAAGAAAGTAACTTTAAGAAAGCATAATAAATATCATACTATTAGTAAAAACTGCCAGTAGTAGCTCCCTGTAAATATACAGGGAGCAGGAATCCAGGTCTATTTAGGTTAAATGCACAATAATTTAGCTCATTACCGGTTAGATTGTTAGTCTTTTTCCAAACGGGACTACCCAAAACTGGAGATTCGTGTTAGCCCCTCCGAGATTCTGGCGAAAAGATAGAGGCCTAGTAACATTCGCCAGAGAACTCGGAAGACAGTAAGCAAATTAGGACAGACATGCAGGCATAGGCAAATAGGCAAGCAAGCAAGCAAGCAAGCAGGCAAATTAGCAAGCAAGCGCAGCAGGAAGTCAGACACACGCACGCACGCACGCACGCACGCACGCACGCACGCACGCACGCACGCACACACACACACACACACACACACGCACACACACACACACACACACATACACACACACACATACACACACACACACACACACACACACACACACACACACACACACATACATACATCCGAATCCACGCACGCACGCCTGCCTACACATCCACACACACGCGCACGTACACACCCACACACACCGAGTACCGCAGTCACCCACCCACGCACGGCAGACATCCACCTTCCCACCCACAAGTACTCCCTCTCGCCCACCTACAAGCACACTATTCCACTCACATACACGCACGCCCACACCCACACACATTGTGCTCTGGTACATCATCATCACCATCAGCGCCGGTCATCGAGGCTCATTATTAAGAATTCTATAATTGCAAAAGAATACTTCTCTGATATATTTTTTAAGCACACGTTTGTTTAGAGGAACTTCCGTTATACATTTAAAGGTTGGACATATAGTTTTGTTCCAAATTTCAGGTGCAGAGCATGCCAGAGCAAATTTCCTATAATTTGTTGTAGCCTGAGGTAAGTGTCTAATCAATCTCGTATTAGTTGTTCTGTATTTCTGAAAAAGAGACGATATCACATATTATATCAAAATCATACGCACATCCACTTATGATAAAGTGGGACCCTTGTGACAACGCTATAGTTAAAGCTGCTGCTCGCTTTCTCCCTATAAAGCTCCCTATAAAGCATAGATGACCCGCTATTATTTCACACAGCTGACACGGATTCGGGTTCGAGCACGGCAGATTTCCTGTGCAAGGAGTGATTTGATCTTCCAAAATAGATTTCAATTAAAAAAGCAGGTGACGCCACCTGACCTTGAAGCGTCAACAAACTCTCAGAACTATCATCTCTGGGCAGCTATAAATAGCTCAAGCTAAATCTGTCGATGTCTTAGATCTTCTCTCTTAAATCCCAGGTAAAAAGAGAGTCCGAAATCTTCCTAATCGTTCCTACTGCTTTCTAAAAATAGCTTGAAGTGGCCTAAGTAGCCCAAAAATCAAAATTAGTAATAGCTGATTTTACAGGTTCTTCATCCGCACTCGTCTATCATGAAAGGAGCGCCGTCATTTAGCAATTCTTGCATATCTGGCAGGTGAAGAAATCGACACTGGTTCTGCGCAGACTCGGCTGTCCTTGCGAAACTACTACCGTGCGTGCCAGAAGCACTGAGTTATGGTTTGAGTGGTGTGGCAATGACCTAGGACCCTAAGAAAGTGATAGAACAGAAGACAATAAAAACGCTAAAAGACGTAAAACTTAAATCTAAAATCCTAAGACGAGGGCAGCCAAAAAAGTCAAAGTCCAGAAACTAAACCGTCTTAACCCTAAAAAGCCCAAGAAAGGCTAAGACAAGGTAAATATTAACAAAAAAGCGTAGGATGAGGTAAATACAACGTTTCGGTCTTTGACCGTCGTTAGGCGAGGAATCAGGCGATAGTCACCTCCACCTTGCACTCCTCGCCTGACTTCGGTCAAGGACCGAAACGTTGCATTTACCTCATCCCACGTTTTTTATTTATCTTTACCTTGTCTTAGCCTTTTTGGGCTTTTTAGGGTTTAGACGTTTTAGTTTCTGAACTTCGGCATTTTTGGCTGGCTTCGTCATAGGATTTTAGATTTTAGCATGTAAGTCTTTTAGCGCTTTTACTGTTTTCTGGTTTATCATATGTTTAGGGTCCTAGGCCATTCCCACAACACTCTGCCGTTTATGACACCCTACCTGCAGCAGGCCTTCCGAGAATTCATTATTTATGGGTCGTATCGAACAATTCTAAGGTTCTAGATTTCAGTGTTGTTATCTTAGTATGTAATGCTTCTTACAGTTCCATGGCGCCTTTGCTCTATCTTCTCCTCTTTCTTGGAAAACGATGAGTTGTTGGTCATATAGAAATATTCTGCAGCGCACAAGCCCTCTCAATCCGTTCTGACACCAAAAATTATCGTATGAGCACGGATATGATGATCTCGGTTAAATTCGGCTTATGTCAAGGTATACCGGTAGCTCTAAGCCATTCGAGAAAACTAGCATTTTGTCTGCAACGTATACTAGATAAATAGGACTAAAGCCCTTGGATGTGGGAGGAGCTTTCCTCGTAGACGAACTATATCGAGGGACAAGCATTAAAGGTAAGAGAAAGTGCCTTAAAACGTGCACTTGAGGGGTTCTGAGGCTCCCTTACCTATTTTTCCGAGATGACCGAAGAACCGTTCGTAGTAAAAAAAGATACTTGGCCACATTTGGGAGAATTGAGCAGCACATCGCTTGGTCAAAAGTTGAAAATCGGTCGATTTTCATGTTTTACTTATAGGTTTTCAAAGTCGAACCTGCATTATGAGATCGCCACGATCGCGCGGTCGGACCAGTTTGCTTGCATTGGAGACTGAGTGGTGACGTCATAACGCCATATAGCTGGGATGATGTTTCAAGGTCAACTCACATGAAGGTCAATGTCAAAGTTCACGGTCATATCAGCTTTTTCAATGTCACTGACCCCAATGCTTCGGGTCAAATGGCGTTACCCAGTCTGACGTATATTATGGTATGACGTCATAGTTAAGGTAACTCAATGTAAAGGTCACGTTCAAAGTCATGGGTAAAGGTCAATCCTCATTTCTCACCAAACGGCTGCTCTAGTGCTTGTTATAGTGTAAATTATAGATAGGTAGTATACCATATTGTGAAGTCATAGGTTAATGAGCTTGAATGACTCTGAACCCAACAATTTCATGAAAGATTCTTTGGGACCTTCTCTCCATGACCCTGGTCCGCCTTTAGCTTATTCCCGTCTTTTTTCTCGCATAATCACGGTATTTCACAGTGGGTCCCCCGCACGGCCAATATTTGACTTCACTAACCCCATTCCACCATCACATAATATCAAGTACATTCCCAATAAATACTCTGACTAAGATGATAAAATATTTATGGAAAAGTATTATGTATGTGACATGCTGAAATGGTCAGGAAAACTGTCATATTGTAGACAGGCTTGGGCCTAGGATATCACAATTTTGGAAGAATCATGTTGTTAATTGGTAGCCGACCTTCAGTATAAGTGACCTTCTTCTACAGATCCCTTTTATTATTCCTTTGGGAATCTCCTAGAATTCTGTTCAGCTCGATCACAGGTAAAGTCATGGAGACAGAAGAAAATGGCTCTGGTCAGTCAACAACAACGGGTAAATTACCGACGATTCAATCCACTACCCACCTCTATCTCGTAGGTCGGCCTTCCCGCTCAATTACGGGAGCCAAGCTTCCAACAGCACAAGTCCTCAAGTATTTCTTTCACGTGGCTCATGATTGTGATGACAACAAGAGGCCTACGAAAAGGCTGTAGAAAACGTCCTCGTTCTGGCACGCGGGTAGAATACACACCATAAGTGAACAGGGCTGCCGGCATAGACTAGAAAAACTGTGGGAAGAGTGGCGGAAACTCCAAAAAAGCCGGAGCCAACCGTGTCAGAAGACAGTAAAAAATGTCAGTAACTGTCGAACCAACTGTTGAACATACAATAAACAAACACGATTGTTGAAACTCAACAGCACCACCTACTGAAAAGTAGTGGCAAGGAAGAAAACATCGCGTTCTGCGCTGACCATGAACGATAATGACATAAGCATCGCCACCGGAAAAAGTGGAGGGGGGGCAGCCAAACTTCAACCTGATGCTGACAAAAAAACTTTCCGCGATAGGACCTAAGACTGTTAAAATTTGGGCTCCTCGTTTGTCAAAGTAGAAATGGAAAATAAATGGTTTATGGTTTATGGTCGTTGCCTTCCGCATCGGCTCGTTAAGAAAATGCCGGGTTTTCTCTCATTTTGACTGAGATCAGGAAATTTTTGGCCAAAAAGTGGGGGGAGACTGCTCTGGCCCTCTCTTTTCCGACGCCTATGGGTAATGATAAACAGTTTAGTTTGCTGGAAAAAATGACTCCAGAACGCGAGGCTGGCGGCACAAAGAAGAGCAGCGCAAAGTCAAAGCTGGTGCCGCGCTTGAGTGTACGTACCTTGCTGTCGGGCGTACCCGACAGCAAGCCCTCCTGAAGAAGAAATGGCAGATGTACAATTTGACGAGGAAGCTGCGGAGACCATTGCAGTCGACGCGTCCTAAAACCCCAAAGATTATAATGCGTGCAACTTTGCAACAATTCAGGTGGAACAGTATGTGATTGCGTATGTTTGTTGCGTGTGCAATATTATGTGATTTTTTAAATCACAGAAAATCAAACAGCTAAAAATAATGAAGATCATGAAATTTACCCCGAGCTATATGATTCACTCAGTCACTAAGCAGGCGCAGACTGTTAAAATTTCTGCTGCAGTGTATGTAAGTAAAATTACATACATACAGCATAACACCTGTAGTGTTTCCAGAGTTAGATTTGGCCTCGAAACCGGTACCTGTTTTGAGCCGTTTCAAATCCCCTTCCATTTCTTGCAATCAATCGAATTATTGGGATATATCATGGAGAGGTGGATTTTCTTATCATTTAAGAGCTCAGGGGCATGTGGCTAGATTACACTGAAATGATGTGCGGGTAATGCGAGTTCCAGCGTCCTTGTGCTGTCAGATTTAAAGAAACCAGCATCAATTTTCGGAGCTTACGACACACTATTCCCGTTCTGCTACAATTTTTCGCGATTGCAAAATGACTCGATCTTTAGAAATGCAGAGCGCTGGTTGCTCTACACACGCAAAACTGCAATTATTTCCATTTATCCGCTTAGTGGTATGTGAAATTCGTAGAAATGATCCGCTTCATTTGAAATAACCCAGGCGCATTATTAGTTTTGGGAGCCAAGTCACATTGTGACATTCAGTGCCATGATCCCATTGCAACACATAACATTTGCATAATCATGTCTTCAACAAAAGGTGGTCCAGCGGCTAGGGCGATACACGTCGCGAAGACCTGTTAGTGGGTGGTTTATACATACGCGTGTTTTGGGTGATGGTGATCCTGACATGTAGGCTGTTTGTCATGCAAGCTCATTTGTTGAGCCAGTTCTATTCAGCATTATTTCAGGTTGAAATGTGGTTAAATGTGTTTGCTTATTATGTTTGCAATCTTCAGGGGGCAAGGTATGTTACGCCCATCAGAGATGATAGGATTTGTGTCTGTGATATAGGATATCCATAACCTGTACCTTTGACCTCAGAAAGCTTGAGTTCGGGCTACGCTATGACTGTTTCTTGACTAGGCATCAGAGATTTGCGTGACGTTTTGAGCCCAGTCGCATATTTTTGTGACAATTATCCCCAAATATGTCAAGGAAACAATATTTTGCTTTATATTTAACACTTGTATGCAGTCAGTAAACGAAAATTGCACCAAAGACATCGTAGGCGGATGTATCTTTCAATGTATTCCACATGAAAATATCATGTGCATCCGCTTTTTACACTGACCCTGCTTAAAGCGAACTAACCTACGTAATGATTATCATAGGCGTATGCAGGATGAGGGGCGAGGCTACATGATCGGGGGTGTCACCCACCACGACCTGACCATGGATGGCAAAGCCTTCCAGTTGGGCGCCAAATCCTATCGCGGGTATCGCCGATGCTCGCATCCTAGGGGCTGCGCTGGGAAGCGACATTTCAGGGGGCGCCATCAACCTTTCAGGGGGCGCCGAATGTTTTACCGGGGGGAGAAAGTGCCCCCTTTCCTTCTAGATCAGTCTATGGTAGTTCTGCACTCATTATTATCCGAACAGAGGTCGATTAAACGGAGTAGTAGACCCGCAATCAGCAACATGAGCGCCCCGATTCTCATTTTCGCTGCTACGGGAATGGAAGCGAAGCTTTATCTTCTCTCACTTTCGATATCTTCGCAGAATCATGGCAATAAGGCCTAGCTAAATTTTTTTCCGTGATTGAGACTGACTAAATGGAAAAATTCGACTGGGAATTTTTAAACTTAACATAGCATATTGATCCCAAATAGTTTCCGGATCTTTTGAGCATACTAGGCGAAAAGACAAAAAGATTTGGTTTCAAGTAAGAAAATTTGGGACATATAGCTGTTAAAAATATGGTCATTTGTGAAAAAACATAGGCTTTATTAGAAACAAACAAAATGCAGGTGCTATGTCTAACGTTATTTAGTGGTTCCAAATGGGAAAGAAATTGATTAGAAGGATGTAATTCAATTTTTGGTCTTGGGTGAAAATAAAATATATTTCAGGTCACTCCTATCATACTCAGGACAACTAATTGCCTACAACTCTAAAGCGACACGTCTTAACAATCGGAAACCAAGTAACTAGTTTTCCTAATAAAAAATCGTGTTAGTCAGAAATTCCTGGCAATCCTGGCGTGGAACAGACTGTAAGGTGAACTCGTGTGGGGAAACACCAAGCTATTGTCAGTGGGAAAATTATGAGATATGGTAAATTTCTGTCAAGGAAAGTGCCAGCAGGGAAATGGTAGCGCTCGAATAAGCTTTGCTGACGCGTCTCCGGCCGGTCCCCAAGCTCGTTGTTGTAAATCTGGCCTTTGTGCACGGTCCGATCCTGTTCAGAATTCTCTCCTCGCGTTCGCTCGTCCCTTCCGGACCAATTCCACTTTCATTATCGCTGCGCCCGGTCCGGTCCAGTACGGGGTTCCAATGTAATTATTATCGCTTGTGGTTTGGGTGTGACCGCTCAGTCGTGTGTCGGTGAAATTCCCCCCACCCAATAAATCGCGTTTTGGTAGATGGCTAGGACAAATAATCCTCCACAAAACAGTTCTTTTCTTACAAAACAGTGATATATTCAAGAAAATCTTAAATACTAGAGACCGGGGAGGAACGTGGCTGGGTAGCCTAAAATAGTCCCATTTTTTACGAAAAAATAATATTCTCTCCTTGAACGCATAATGTCGCCACCGCAAAAGGGGGGCAGCCAAACCAACCTATGCGACAAAAACTCAAGATCAGGATCAAAAACGTTCGAATTTGGGCTCTCGCCATCCGCAGCGGCGGATCTAAGAATGTCGTTGTCTCTCATTTGAATGAGATCAGGAAATTCCAAAAGTGGGGCCGGCCCCCTGGCCCCCTTTCCGACGCTAGCTTGAACGTGTACGTCAAACGACTTAGTTTTGTCCAACACCATTTGCAAGAAACGGAGCGCTCCTGAGCTGAAAATATCCTCCCCCGTATTTTAACAGTCCTACACGACGAGGGTTGTCACGCATGTTGAATTAGCAGCCAACATTGAAGTGCGGTACAGAAAATGACTCCATAAGCACTGTCATGTTGCAGGCAAATTTAAGTAAGTTAGCAGCAGACCGTTCCAACCTTTAAAACCGAGGTGGGTCTTATCAGATGGCAGTGGTGCATTGTAAGCCGCCTCAAGCTGCTAGGATCCACTTGCCTACATTTTCGTAGTTCCAGTAAAAATAGAATTGCAATGAAAAAAATAAGATCAGATACGATGAAAATCACAATCATCCACAGGGAAACCATTTTTTCAGTGCTGCTTGCGTGACGTGGAAATCAGCGATAACAAACCCAAGCACAGCAATGTTCGAAAAGCCAAGAATGTCGCGTCAGCGCTTACCTGTGAGTCAGCCTCCGTGGTCGTTTTGTTAATGTTTGGTGTCGGGCCGCGCGATGATTGGTGAACGCAGCGGGTTGGGCCGGCGTGGCAGTCGGCCCACGAGGCGTGTGCACTGTTCCACCTCTGCTACACCAATGCTGCCCCCCACGTACCACCACTGGCCAACTACCGGCGCCCACTAACCCCACCGACCAGTTCATACGTCACTGGATTACCGCGGGCGGCGCAGACACGCAACCAGTCCTCCCACAAATACCGACGGATGCCGACCGACGCATGTCTGCGAGATATCCGCTTAGAAAAGCCGATTATGTTCATAAGAGGGTGCAAGTGAGGGTTCGGGTGAGGTTCTGCAGTGGGATCATGCTGATCTGGCGTTTTTCGGGAGGGGGCACCACTGCTCTCTTGTCACCACTGCGATGGTGAAAATGGGCCACCTGTGATATTCAAGCGGTCTCAACTTGCAACGTGTGGAAGCTGAACGCTGATCATATCCACATTTGTTAAGGTAGTGACGCGAATGAAAGATAAAGTATATACCAAAAAAGTATGGATGTAAGACTTCCCATAAGAGCACTAAAATCGCCTCGCCATTACGCGGCTTGCAAAAGTGATTTAAATTGACTTCCAAGCCCTTGAGTAATTTCAAGAGAAAAAAACCTGTGTCTTATGTCGGCAAAGAACACTACAAAGCTGAATAATCGACATCGTTTCAAGGTGAGCAGAGCTATGGAAAGTCCACGGGCCTACCTTTGCCTAAACCTTGCAAATGCACTCAACAGGTCTAAATATGACGTACTGCACAGAAGGGCGGTTCAGAATGTACCGTTCTCTACTCCTGCAAGGCATCCATCGTGCTTCCTCCCCATTTTTATCAGCAGTAACGTAGAGTTCCTTGCATTGTAATAAAATAATGGTTTGAATCTGCACAAAAGCAGTTTCTAGCACGCGCACTGGAAAGGCGTCATAAACTGCCCCCCCTCCAATTATTTTTCGAAGGTAGCCGGATAGTCCTACAAAGCTGAAAATCTCTACTTACTTACATTTCATACAATTGATTGACACATCGATAGGTGAAAGAGTTTTGAAAATCTGTCGGTAATTTGTTGACTTACGGGCTTTAAAAATTCATACTGCTATTTTTAGATTGCCAAAATTGGTAGTCGCGCTTCATTGCAACCAATTGTTGACGCTAGGAGGTCATGTAATCAAGGCTACTTAGCTAGGTCACCTCACATGAAGGTTAATTTCAAGTTCAAATGTCGCAGACTAAGGTCATGCCAACAATGTTAAGGTCATCGAATCCAGAGATGTTTGCTAAATGACCTCACTAAGTATACTGGTATACTACCAACCCCCTGGTATTCTACCAAGTATGCTGGTAGTTCTAGCATGCATGCCATGAGACAGACGGAGGAGGGTGAGAGTGGATATTGGGAGAAGAGAGATAGGTGCGGTAGGGAGGTGACCCCAGAATACCCGATGCTGATTTTGCAATGATTTTGGAAAAAATTAATCCCCTTTGTTCCCAGTATGGTTGTTGGAGTCAGAAGCTCACTAAAGTCATCAAGAGACTTGTCACGGAGACCCCGACCCCACCACCCGAACAAGCAACTCCCACAATGAAGGATTGATTTAGAAGCCAAAGTTTAACGTCCCACAAAGCACAGGGACGGCCGCCCCACTCAGGTCACTCTTTCACTAGTGAATTGCCAGCCGACCTACGTCGGGTAAATAATCGAGCGCCGGAGCTTCTTAGGGGAACCGATGCCAAGTCTGGAGATGCACTGCCACTGTACGTTTCTGAGCATCGCTCCCAACGCTCTACCAACTGGGTTACCGGGGTGGTAGCAGCCCATTAGTTTCTGGGGTTAAGTTAGAGTTAATAAGTGACAATATATATATATATATATATATATATATATATATATATATATTCCTGTCCCTGTCGGAAATTTAATGATATAATGTAAATCAAGTATTATGCAAATCCAGTGCTGTTCATAGCGGAGTTTTAATCCGCGATTCTGCGATTCCCCCGATTGTGGGCAACGCAAAATTGATCCCAGAATCTACCTTTAATTTCATGAAACTCTGCGATCGGGATCGTTAACTATTTTTACATTAAATTCTGCGACTTCTAGTCCGCGATCGAACAGTTTGACTACACAAGGGACTTATTTATTCAGGTGACAAATGACAGCCAACTTTGGTTTTCTGGTATTCTTCAAGAGCAGCCTCAGGCATTTGAACCTGTTCAAGGGCTCTGTCTGAGCTTAGGAGCCTGAGGAAGAGTAAGGCCTTTAGGGTGAGGATTGGCACTGCGTTCAGTAATGCAATTTGAGTACAACTATAAGGTTTTTTCTTGAATAAAGAGGCAAGATGCACAAAGTTATTTGGTCTGTAAGTGATGAATTATCCAAAACAATGTGTATGATGCAACCTGTTAAATGCTGTGAATTTTTAGTTTAGCTATCCATTGATAGGTTAATGGCTAATACACTGGAGATTTGAAATATCACCCACCGGTGATGGTTTAGAATGGCCAGATTCATAGGTGTAAGAGCATCCAGAATATTGGGGGATGGGGGTAATGTACAGTTTAAAGTGATTTTTTCCATTCGATTCCAAAGGGTTAATGGTTAGGAGCCTTATATGTAGTTCAAGGGGGCGTTCAAACGACCTCCCCCCACTCCACCCCGTCCTAGACTCCGTCTCTCCATATTTCTCACACCCCAGTCTGTGGCAGGCTAACTAGTTAATGTGATAAAGTAAAATTGCTTGGAAGCAAAAAACTTCCCTATCGATTACCGATTGCGGAAAAAAATCGTGGAATATTAATTCCAAATTAAATAAATATTCCGCAATCGTGGAATCGCAATGGCGGACCGCCAAACTTTTGATGACGGAATAGTGATAGCCGGCCACCTATTTTCTATCACTTGAACAACACTGCAAATCCAGTAAATATAATGATATATAATATGACCATGCTAGTCCACGTGCAAAAATACCTGGGCCTAAGGCCAGGTCAAGATTATCGTCTAGCCTGACATGGGCATGATGGATATCAATCGACTGAGAATGACAATAGACAACCACATTGACATCAGAATAAAAACTTTATCGCCATTCTTCGCTAAGTTATTGACCAGACTCTGAAAGCCTTCTTAAAGGGAGATACGCGAAAAAATTATTATTGTGGTTTCTTGCTATTTGAAAAATCCTGATTACGAAACTGCCAATTTGTTTGTATCTTCGGAAAAATTTTGGAAGGCCACTCACTTATTATCGAAATAGGTTAACTGTTCCGATAAAATGCTGAAACCTTCACCCATCACTTACTTTTAGAAAACTATTTAAAGTTGAAAAGTAACGTTTTTTTGTACTAAAAATGTCTGTTCTCCTGTATTTGTATTTGAATTAATTTTACAAAGCCTTTAAAAAACGAAATGAATTATTTTACCCTAGAAACCGAAAAAAATATAATTACTCAAGTCTTCAGCCGTCTCGTACCTCGGATCTTGAGTCGTTTTCTGCTTCAGCCCCAGGATGACGAAACTTTTGCATCAGAAATGTCACGTGACCCCCCATGAGGTGGCTATACGTTCTGATTGGTGAATTGTGATTTCTTAAAAGACCTCTATTTTTTTAATATTATTTTTGGCTGTAGCTTTTTTAAAATAACTTTTTCTTTAATAGTTTTCAACTTTTAAGTCACTGCTTAGGAAAAATGGGACCGATTTTGAGAGAATTTGATAGCCTTAGCCGGGGGTACGTCATTTACATCGATAAAAGGTGTACCGGTAAAGTCGTCTAGAAATGTTGGCTTTGAGAGCAATTTTAAGGCATTTGCAGGTCGAATTTGCAGAAATTAGAATAGGACTTCTGATACAACTTTTAGTGACCTTTTGATCTAGTCAATAATTTTTTTCGCGTATCTCCCTTTAAGTGGCTAGAGGTCTTACGTCAGAACTTTTACATTGGTCCTGGAAACTGGCCTAAGATACTGCAAAATTGAGAAGACAATGCCATTTCAAGCCGTATCTACTTAAAGATAGCCACTATTCAGCTCTACAAAAGATCGTCATCCATTTCCAACGTAGATATTCTGGTTTGTATCTGGCCCTTAGGTTATTGATATAAAAAGATCCCGTGACGATAACAAGTCATCCTTGATGGACCTATCATGTGCAGAGGCGCAGGAGCTATATTTTCAAGTTGGAGGGACGAGGGGTGGGTAAGAGACGTTGCCGCTGGCGGGGTCAGGGATGGATCCAAACTCAAAAAAGAAGGTTTTCGAGTGAACAGTTTTCTGTCAAAATGGTTAGCGATACGAAAAAATGCACCAATCACCTCCTTCCCCTCTACTACTCTTTAGCCGATGATAGTGATCTTGGGGTGACAACGTTGATGGCTGCAGTGCCGTCGAACTTGTCTAAGGCGCTGGACTTGGACAAGCAAATTCCTGTAGAATGCTGGAAATTCTATGCAGTAGTGTTCAAGTTGTCTTTAAAATATGATAGAAGCGCAATTTCCGGACACATCCTAATAATGAGCATTTATTCGTTGTCATTTGCCTTTTTCTCCATTATCCGCAAACTCTGCACATTCGGCCGTTAGCCATCGATCGACTGTTTGGTTGGATCTTCCCTGTCGGCCCCAGGCCCTGTTTGACTATTTTGCAGCCTCTCCTCAGACAGCACCTCATCTGAGACAAAATTAGAAACATTTTACTTCTCTTGGAAACTTAAAATGCTTGCCCATACCAGGATTAAAATCTAACATTGGCGTAAAAAATGTGCCTCTTGAAATTCTTAAAAAAACTCCCACAGAGCCCAGGTCAGGAGCGCAGCACAAGTTTCGGCATGGTGAGTGTAGCTTACAATTTATCCAAAAACTGTCTGACTTTAGTTATTTTCCGATTTTTCAGCGCTCTCGCTACCTATGATAGAGATGTCAAGATGTTTGTTTTGATGGCTGTTTGTTAGGCTACCTACCGCCCCATCTAAGCTTCAGAATTAAAAGTTATGGCATACAATTCTATGATGGGGGACTCCGATATGTAGATACAGTTAATTCATATATACCTGAATATCAGATACATTAGCAGACCTTAGTGTGCTGCTTATCACTTCGTGTGAGCTATGACATCGATAATACAGTTTGCACTATGAGATAAGGTGGTAATGGGCAAACTACGACTGCCATAGAGTCACCCCAGCCGCCGATCAGTAATCCGGTTCCTTACAAATGCCCTGACTAACAGCAAGGTGCTCCGGTTCACTCAAGGAGCACGTAACTGGCTTAGGGGCTTAGAACCATGCTTACCTCCCATATAGGCTTACGTCTGAGAAAAATTGCAGGAGCACTAACCGGGACAACTAGGGCAGGCTGGCAACAGAGCCCCGAAAATTACACGAAAGCAAATGCAATTCAGGTGTTTCGACTGCTACGGGCGGGGCAGGGAAGCGGAGCTCTGATGGCCAGGTTGACTCATAGCTGACTCACTGCATCCAGGTTCAACGATAGAGGTGGACTTCGCACGCAAGGACACATGTTGAGTCCACAAGGAAATTAATGATGAGTTCGACTCGGCAGCTGGAACTTGCTTTCATTCTGAAACGGCTACACCTGCACTGACCAAACCCAATCTGCTGCTTTCTGCCACGTGTGTACCAGATACGAGGCTGAGAATAGCTCCTACAGATTTTTTAGTGCAGATTTAGATGTTGAAGAACCGTTCAAAGTTCTCCTGTTGAGCTGAGAACCGCCATTTCTTCGCGGCGGCCTGTACGACGTAGCGGCCGAAAGTCACTTTTTACCATAGATCGCGTGGACTTCGGAGGTACAGGGGCTGCAGCCGAAGAAAGTATACACACCGGTTTGATAAGTCGGATGTATCCGACTTAGGAGCATACACACATCGCAGAGATTTGTTTTTTTGCTTCTCTAATGAGGCGACCTTTCAAGCGCCGTCGCAATGGACATGAACTAATGGAAACTATTAGAGGAGACGAAAAAGATAAGGACATATGAGGTTAAAGGAAAGTACTATAATATCTGTAGAGGTCATTGGCCAGGGGATGCTTCGGAGAGTACAAGCGCAATGGATTTCAATAAAGAACTTGGTAGCAAAATATATATTCGGTCTGAGAGCAGATACACAGCAGAGATTACAATTTCAGCGGTCAATGGCACTTCGGAATAGAAGTCAAAATAATCTCCATCTTCCTAACATAATTTGAAAAATATATAGGAACTAAAAGATGGAATATTCTCAAAACTGAGGCTTAAACCGATTAAGCCGACAATGCGCCCATCAATACAATAAAATCACACTGGTGCCCTAACCTTCCATTCTGTGCTTTAAAGATAGTCATTTCCTTTCTGTAAAATGTCGCTAGCCTTTTTGTGGGCACTTCTTTATCTCTGGGTAGAAGCTGGACTTTGCTTGGAAAAATAAATAAATTCTGTGAATTCTGCTTTAAAACCTGGGGCAGGTGCTTCGTGTGGCGCGGACCAAAATCTCATATAGGTGCAGCTTTGACGTGTTACTGTTTCCGCGAGGTCATGGATTCGTCAATATTCTCCGTTCACAAATTAAGCTTATTACGTTGACAAGAGCTTCCATGTTAGAAACTTAGGTCACCATTTAAATTTCTTCTTTTTATAATGTCAAGGGACTCTGACTTTGTCTTCTGAAAATATTACCCACATAATTTGGTACGAAAAAGTCTGGCACTAGCTCGAAGTTGAAGGAGGGGCACTGCTCCTTCCCCTCCCCAATCAGAAATTTGAGGTTGCAGCCGCCCCCACTGCCCCCCAAAGTTCCTGCGCTTATGCTTAGACGTGTGATATTAAACTCAGGTCAATAGTTTTAACCTATTCTCACTGCTGCCACTTTGAACATTTTAAAGATTAGGTCACCTGACCTGGCCTGGTGACCTAAACTATAAATATTTCCCAGACCGGAAATTTTTGGGATGCTGTGCCAAATCATTAATGATAATATGTGCCAGTGCAGTGGCGCAGCAAGATTACTTTACTTACACTACAGATTACTTTACATTACTTACATTACTTTACTTAGAAAATAGTGGCGCAGAGCACCGCTATTTTCTGCTACCGCAGAAGTTGAGGACTCTACCGAGTGCGGTAGAGTAGGTCGGCCATTTTAATCGTCGCTCCGTGTTTCTTGCTTTAAACTTTTGGAAATATGACTCGTCTTGTGTTAAAATAGTGTTAATGCGTTTTTTATCTTTTTTATATGTACTGATCACGTACTTATATCTTAGGGTTTTTATAAAGCTGCACAAGAGGAAAAACTTTCACTCACTTCGTTACCTCCACCGAACAGGTAACGAAAGCTCCGTCTCAAAACCGCTACTGACTTCGTTCGCTCTACCGCGCCATGTTTGTCTTCATTTCGTCACTTACGTCGCACAAGCCCGACTCAAGTTTTTCGCAAAAAACGTGACGTCTTGAAGAGTGATCTTCGGCTGGAGTAAAATAATTTCCTTTTTGCAAATGTAAAAATAACCAGTAGTCCTGATGATGATGATGATGATGTTTCCGGCAGTCGGCAGCTGCCATATGGGAGGCGCCTCGTCAGAGGCGTCCCAGCCGCCGGATGAAGGCCGCCAGCCGAGGCGGATCACCCAGCGCCTCTTGAATTGTCGGGTCGTCCCGGCCAAAGACATTCTGACGGAGAAGAGCTCGCGCTGGGCATTCTGTTAAAAGGTGCTGCATTGTTTCCTCGTCCTCCCCGCACTCCGGGCACGTGCCATTTGGTGCCAGTCCCACCCGGTGCTGGTAACTGCGGAGGAGAAGAGAGTGGCCCGTCCGCAGCCTGGCCACTTCGGTGGATTCTAGGCGGGAGAGGCCATGTTTGTCCCCTAGGACCACTCTCTTGGTGCCGTTTTCCTCCGCATATCGGGTGGTGCTGACACTTTCAGTCCACAAGCTGTGCGCGTGGCGCCTTATGCAGCTGTTCGCGGAGTTAAAATCAATCTGGGTGGAACCCTGGTCCAGTGTGGCAGCGGCACGCGCCACTTCGTCGGCGAGCTCGTTTCCCGGTAGGCCAGCGTGGCCCGGGACCCATTGAAGGGTTAGGTGGATGCCCATGCTGGCCAGGGTCGAGAGTTGGTGCCAAACCGAGCCTGCCAAGGCATCGGATTGAGCGTGCGGGCCCTCCGCCAGGCGGGATAGGGCGGACTGCGAATCAGTGCAGACTCGCACTTCTCTCGGTCGACACTCGGCTGCGATCGTCAACAGATGGCGCAGGGCCGCATCCAGGGCAGCTAGTTCTGCCCGGAAACTGGACGTGTAGCGGCCGGCAGGGACTCTGATCCGCTTCACGGAGTTGTTTTCCCTGAGTACCACTGCGCCTCCACCGCCATGCTCAGTGCCACTTGTCGCGGATCCATCCGTGAAGATTGAGATATCCGCTGGCGGGAGCGCAGCCAGAGTCCTTTCCGCCGCCGCGAGTCGTGCTTCTGGAGGGTCCGTCTTCTTCGTCTGGACGACTAGTTTCGTCCGAATGTCGATATTCGGAGATGGAGTCTCCCATGGCGCGACCTGCGGTGTAACCTGCAGAGGCTCCGCGGGAAAAGCGGCTAGGCCTGCCTCTGCGGAAACTGCCAGGCCGGTCTCGGCCCATCCGCGGTCCTGCTGTAGCCTCAGGCTGGGTCTCTCCGCAAGCAAGAGCAATTGTAGCGGGTCGCCCGGAAGGTTGCGGACGTGCTGCTGCACCGCGATGGCCGCTAGCTGCTTTCGTCGTATGCTGAGAGGCATGACGTCCGCCTCTCGCTCCAGAGCGGCCGTCGGCGTCGACCTCAGGCAGCCAGTTATCGTCCTGCAGGCCTGTCGCTGTACGACCTCGAGGCGTTCTAGGTTAGAGCTCGCCACCCCAGGCATCCAGCCACCGGCCGCGTAGTCTGCACAGGATCTGATGAACGCGAGGTACACCAGCCTGAGGTCGGACGCCGCGGCGCCCCAGGACTTGCCACTAAGCGCCGGTAGCGCCCCACTCCTCTTCTTCATTGTGCACCTCAGGTTCTCGATATGGTGGCGGAAGGTCAGCGTCCGGTCGTACGTGACCCCTAGGAATGTCGGGGTCGCTTCGTGGCTTAGTCGAGCGGCGCCGAGGGTCAGGTTGCACTCTCGTCTGGCCTCTGCTGGGTCGAGCGAGAAGAGGGTGCCAACTGTCTTCTCTTGGCTGATGGTTAATTTCCACTCTTCCGCCCAGGCCGTAAGGCAATCCAGAGCTCTTTGGACTCGTCGCTCTGCCGCAGCGACGGTCCGGTCAGTGGCCCAGATTGCCAGATCATCGGCGAACAGCGAGGTCTGGACGCCAGGTGGTAGGTGCTCGATGAGGTCATTGATGTAAGAAATGAATAAGGTGGGAGAGCAAACAGCCCCCTGCGGCGTGCCCTCACGGATGCATCTGAAGCGTTCGCACTTCCCGTTATATGTGACACAGGCCTGGCGGTCGGTCAGAAAGGATCGGACCCAGGCCAGGTAGCAGCGCGGGAGGCCCATCTTAGCGAGCTTGTAGATGATTCCCGTGCGCCAGGCCTTGTCGAAGGCGCGCGAGAAGTCCACCAGGACCATAACGGTTCTCTCTCGCTTCTGGAAACCATCGGCCACGGCCTGGGTCACCTTTAAAACTTGATCCTCAGTGGACCGACCCTTCCTGAAACCGGTCTGCACTGGGGAGAGGAGGCATCTTGACTCTAGCAGATGGGAGAGCCGGGTTTGTACTAGTCGTTCTGCTAGTTTAGATGTGCAGCTTAAGAGGCTTATTGGTCTGTAGGAGCCTACTTTTCCTTTTGGCTTGCCTTTCTTGGGTACCGGTATAATCATCGCTTTCTTCCAGGCCAAAGGCAGCTCTCCCCTCGTCCAGGTCAGATTTATGAGGTCAAGCAGTCTGGTGCGGCCATGGTCAGAGAGATGGGTGAGCATTTCGTTTGAGATGCAGTCCAGCCCTGGGGCGCGCTTTCCCGGCAGGCGCTTGAAGGCGTCATTCAGTTCCTGTTTAGTGAACAGGCCGCAGCATCCCGTCCACTCCCCTGGCACTGTCTGCATGCCACTCTGAGGTGGTTGGTGACGGCGTGCTTGTATTTGCGGTCCCTTTTCACCCTCGGTGGAAGGTGGCTGACTTTGGCGAACTCTTTGATGAAGGCGTTCGCTTTCTTGGTGTCAGCGGTAATGGTTTTCGCGCCAATCTGAAGGGCCTCATCTTGTCTGCCGCCGCTTTCCCGGCCGTCGATAGTTCGGATGGTCCTCCAAACTTTCTGGGGGTCAGAACGTAGACTGAGATCGCCCGCAAAGCCTTGCCAGGACTCTCGTCGTGCGCGCAGAATTAGAGAGGATGTTTCCCTCGACGCGTGGGTCCAGGCCGGCACTTGCTCTGGGTCGGCTCTGGCGAGGGCACGGAGGCGATTCCGTTTGCGGACTGCCTCGTCCACTTCTGATGTCCACCAAGGCTTAGGGGACTTCCGGCTGCCTCTGTGGATGGTCTCAGCGGCAGCATCAGTTAGAATACGGGTGAACCCCCGGGCGGCCACTGTAACGGAAACCTCTTCCGTCCATGGCTGCAGGGTGGCCAGTCTCTCGTCGACTATGTTGGCATACTGTCTCCAGTCCGCTTTCTGGTAACTGTACCGGGTCCTCGGACGAGGTCTCGCACTCGATTTCCCTGTTTTGATCTCGATGATGATTGGTTGGTGGTCGGACGATAGTTCTGGCTTGGTCTCCCATCGCACCCGACCCACCCACCTTGAGTGGTGTAGTGAGACGTCCGGCGCCGATTGGGAGAATGGTGGCGCTCTGCTCTGACGGGTGGGCTCCCCGCTGTTTGCCGGGACGAAGCTGTGAGCGGCACACCAGTCGTCGATCGTCCTGCCTATGTCATCTTCGGGTACCTGGAGGTCCCAGAGGGGACTGTGTCCATTTGCGTCGGCGAGTATGAATGTATTTGCAGTGTGGGGCCAGTAGTCCGGATCGAAATTTTGGACACGGTCGTCTCCAGCTCCTCTCCTAATAGGAGGAACGTACACATTGACTATTGTGATTCGTGCTCCCATGCAGGTTTCGACGGCGACAGCGTCGGTCGTCGGGTCGTTTGGGGCAACACTGGGCCGCTCCAGGCATCAGTAGTCCTCGTTGTGCAAGAAACATGTGTCGTGCATTTATCACTTATACCTTAGATGAGCTGAAAAACTAGAACCAACACAAAAGGAACAAAACATCACTGTTATCACCAATCATCGACCTACGAATAATACCGCGACCGCCTCAAAGCTGAATATCGACCACGAATACTCGCGACACCTGAACGAATCCCAGCGCCCTGACCGATAACACGCAACTGCGACAGACATGCCCATGTGCCAGCGCAGCCCAATTGCCAAATCAGAGTGCCTCATCTGAGCGTTTGTCACCTGCTACCATCAATAGATGACATACAAATATTGTTGGCAAATACCGATCTGGACATTCTCTGCATTGGGGAGACATTCTTAAGCGATCAAGTCGAAAGTAAATATCTGACTTTCCCCGGCTATGTCATGGAGCGACCCGACCGTCCGTCGCATGGAATTGGAGTGTGTGTCCTATATAGAGACTGGATGAAGGCAGAGTGCTGATGGTACCTTCAACTGGCTCTACTCTAGAGGCTTTATGGCTGCAGTTTAATTGTAATTTACCTTTCGTCCTGGGAATTCTATACCCACCCCCTGCTTCAAGTACCTCTACCGTTTTGGATGATCTTCATCATCAGCTCACGTTTTTGCTGACAAAGTATCCTCTTTATGTATTTGGTGACATGAATCTAGACCTACTAAAACCTGGAGTAGCAGGAGTCCGGAAATACAAGCAGATACTGGAAGAGCTTACCCTTCAGCAACTGATATCCTCACCAACCCGGTCAATACACGGTAGAACTAGAACTAGAACCCGGACCACAGATACAACATCAACACTAATCGATCATATTGTTACAAGTAGACCAGATCTAGTTCACGACCCTCGGGTCATCAACAGCTGAGGGAGTGCATGACTCGGCGGGACCAAGCCAGGGAAGAGATAGACCGAGACCGTAGAGACATAGAGAAACTACAAGCCTATCGTGAATGCAGAAATGCCGTCAAAAAAGCCCTGCTCAACGCCAGCTCTGAGTATTTCGCCAACTCTATCCGAAGTGACTCCTCAAAAACATGGACCGACATAAGAAAATGCATTCTGGCATCTAAGGAACCTGAGCCAAAGACCGAGCCACTCCATCTCAGTGACCGTGATTGGGCAGACAAACTAAACCATCATTTTGTCGAAGCTGGCGCGGATGTCGCAACAGCGCTTTCCGCTGTGCCTCAAGGGGTGACGCTAAAACCAAGACCTCCAAGAGTTTGCTTTGACGCCTTCCGAGTGCAACCTGTCACCCTTCCCGAATTATGGAATGCACTGAAACGCATGGGCAGCTCACGTACGTGTGGGAATGATGGCATTACGATCCAGATGCTAAGATCAACTTTTGCAGTTGTTGGTCCACATCTTCAAAACGTCATCAACTGTTCACTGCGTACTGGCGAGGTACATACCTTCACAGTGAAAGGAGGCCTCAGTGATCCCACTCTACAAAAAAGGCGACCGCAGTGATCCCGGGAACATCCGGCCAATTTATATCCTTAGTGTGGTTAGCAAACTGTGCGAGAAGGTAGTATGTCTCCAACTATCGTCCTATCTCGAGAAAAACCGCATACTGTGCGATAACCAGCACGGTTTCAGATCGGAACATTCAACTGAAACAGCAATGCTAGAAACGGTTAATTTCATCTCCGACAGCATGGATCAAGGACACGTCACTACCCTCTTAACAGCTGACACATCGCGCGCGTTTGACAGCGTGGAACACTCGCGCCTACTCCAGAAGCTAGGGTGGTATGGCATAGACAAACACTGGTTCAAGGACTGTCTATCAAATAGGAATCAAAAGATCCAGGGAGGAAGAGCTGGGTCACTACCAGTGACGCACGGTGTAGTCAAAGGCTCACTCCTGGGGCAAAAGTTGTTTTTAATTTTCACAAATGACCTGGCATCTCACTTGTCTTCGGGCAAGCTCATCATGTACGCGGATGATGCACAGTTCCTAGACTCAGACACAGTGGCAAACATCTGCCACCTAAAACTGCGTGTGGAAAGTACGCTTAGACTAGCCCACGACTGGTTTACTCAGAATCGGCTCAAAGTAAACCCCAGCAAAACTGAGCTTCTCGTTGTAAAGTCGAACCGGAACAGGTGTGACCCGAACCTCACTATTCAGTTCGGTAACACCCTCATCAAACCCACATCATATGCTAAGATCCTCGGTGTCTACGTCGACTCAGCCCTGACCTGGGAAAAACAAGTATTGCAAGTAACTTGTCGCTGTTACGGCATCCTCATTGGATTATACCGCTTAAGCCGCAAATCCCACCAGAGACCAGAAAACTTCTTGTTCAGTCCCTTGTGTTCCCACATATACAGTATTGTTTGCTGTGTGGGGAGGATGCAATGCCACTCAAAAACATCTCGTCCAGAAAGTTTTAAATTTTGGCGCACGCATCGTAAAGGGACTGAGCAGGCGTGAGCACGTGACCCCAGCCCTGCAATCCTTGGGCTGGCCGACGTTTCCCGATTTGCTAAAGAAACGGGACATACAAGTTATTAAAAGACTGCTCTCCGACGGCTCTGGAAGTGCACTGTCACGGTCATTTTCGCGTCGCTCCGACATCTATAGCCGGAGCACACGCGGGACTGACCGTGATATGCTAGAACTTCCAAGGGTGCGAACGGAGCAAGCCAAGCATAGTTTTCGCTTCACAGGGGTAGAAGCATGGAACAGTGGGATAAGAGAGAGCTAAGTATATGTATGGTGGGCATTTAGGAAAGAGGATAGGCTAAAATGAATTAGCGCATTTCTTTAAACTTGTTATCTACAACGGTCATATTCTGTAAAGTATCGTGTGGTTTACGAAAGTGTTTGTTCTCTATGTGTGCTGTGTCCTTGTAATTGATGGGTGAAAAGCCATATCTTATGGAGACCTCAATATACATCTACATATCTACATATCTACAAAACCCGAGGGAGTGTTTAAACACCCGACTGCGACGAGGGTGAAATTAGTCCTTATGACATGACCGTTTGTCATATGAAACACCTGAACATTTCACAAAATTTAGCACTTCTTAAAACCAAAATTGTTTTGAGCATGTATTGCTTTCTTCCGAAGGTCAAGATCAGGACATTTCAGTTCAAACAAGGTCATTGACCTCAATGCTTACAGCCAAATGACGTCACCCAGTGTGATGCCTATTTTTTGTTACGACGCCATACTGGAGGTTACCAGAGGATACCAGCTCTAGTGGCTTTGCCTCAAAAGATGACGCTGGTCCTATAATGTTAAACCGAATGATTTGAAACTGAGTTAGTGTCTCCAGCTATCACTATATTTTCTGATCTCTGACCTAAGGTCAGGTCGGCTACAATATTGTCACATAAGTCTATGGAAAATTTTAAGAAGCATTCCTTCTCTGTACGTACGAGTTAGCAGATGCCTTTCACATTGCACAAAAGACACTTCGTGAAAAAGATTCCTTTGTGACCTTTTCAGCACTCCTAACGGAAAAAGATGGGTTGTCCCTTTTTTATACATCTATTTCAAGCATACTTGCTACAGGTAAGTATAGTCGCGTATGGGTAAGCCGCCGTTACCGAGACTGAACAGTTGCGGGGCCAGACACCCAAGCCTGCGATTCTGCTAAGTCACTGTGATAAGCGCATTGTTAAAGCAGAATAACGGAGACCATGGACAAGCTTCTTAAAGTCCTTACAGTGGCCGACTGTAAGATGTAAGAAAAATGTCAAGCTGAGTGAAATATTCTTGGCGAAGATTTTCATTTTCACACTATCAAAGTACTATTGCCGATGTGCCTCCATATAATAATATATAATAGTGCCTCCATATATAAATGCCTACATATGGCTTCAGAATAGCCACATGAATAGTGGAGATGCCGTGTAAGTCAAATAAATAAATAAATAAATAAATAATATAAAAGTAAAAATAGCAGAGCAAAGACAGGTCTCGTTCAAATAATCTACAAATGTTGCAATAGAAATTGATTTTCAATACAATGAAAATGCAGTGTCAGAAAAACTGCTTTCCAGCGTGACCAGAACCAGGGATATGTTCATCGGAGAGCTTCACGAGTGATAGGTAATAGGGGAAGGGCTAAATAGGTCACTTGCCCCCCACCCAAAATCGAACCTTGGCACCCACTTAATGGGTTATGGCGCTGCTCTGAGAGGCTGCTTCCCACCCTCCACCCTCAGGGTGCGAGTATCGGCACCCTAATTCTAAGAATGGCGCCCTTGATAAGTTACATCGTCCAAAACTGGCGCTCATTGGTCCAGGGCGGACCCCCTGACTGAGTGAACCCTCCCCCTTCCCCCATGGCTTAGGTGAAACGATACACCTACGTCGTTCCAAATTTTCGTTCTTCCAATTTCCAAATCCTTTTGTTCCAAGTGAATTCCGAAATTTTGCGTTGCCAAAGTTCTTAATTGAATTCAGAAGGTTCATCTGAAGGCATTGAAGGTTCCGTGATCGTGCCGTATCTCGCGTCGGTGGGCGCCGTCGATGTGGCTTTTCGGCTAGCTCCCGCCCGCAGCGGGGACCAAACGAAACCCAACGCACGAATTTTTTTCTGTGTGTATGAACATCCTATATCACATGGATTAATCAGGTATCGATTATTATCAATAACTGCAAGAGGGGCAAAAGCTATAGTCAGTTAGGGACGGGCAATTACATTTTTCCCGGAGGAGTGATACCCTCATTGATCGTCGTGATGCAAGGAAAGCTTATACACCGTTATGGGATTAAGGACACTGGTTTCCCCTGAACAGTTAGGGTAAGGGCGGGTAAAAGTACGCAGGAGATAAGAGTACGCAGCAGCTGTTTTGGTTACTTAGCAGCCACTGAGATGGTGGATACCCTGGCATAAAAAAGCAGGGTCAGTGCCTAGGCTGCACACCAAAATTTAACGTGCTCCTGTTCTTTCCGCGGGAGTGCAGAGCAAAATAAGTTTATGGGCACTCTTGAAGTAATATTTCTTAACTGGGTGAACTTGTAGACCATGCTTCTATTATCTAAAGTATTGTATTGCGGTATGTCATCAGTAAGAAAGCTGAGCTAGGAGTGTGCTCCAGGACCGGAGCTCACGCTAAAACGCCTGCCAACATGTTTATGAAGACTTTCTTCCCAAGGGAGCATGTCCGGCAAGAGTACGCATTAGACCATCGGGCAAGAGTGCGCATGCTTAAGAGATAGGACAATTTAATTTTCGCTCGGAACAGAGTCCGTAATTCATATTTGGGAAACCGAACATTGCAATATAGTTATTATATATTCAGCACGATATAAAATCATACAATCGCCTAGTTTGGCGACAAAAAAACTTTGCGACATGGCCTATGCACCTAAAGCACAGCGGGGCATCAATGCGTACTCCAGACTCCTCTCTTGCGTACTCTTACCGACTCACTCCGGCAAGAGTACGCACGGCAAATTTTATTTTTGATGGGCTCGTGGCGAGTTACTTTCAAGAAAAATCGAGTTGAAACATGGACCATACGTAGACAATTCTTCACGCTAAGCAACGACATAAAAGTTTTAGCTGTTAGACTTAAAGGAGAGAAGTGAAAGCCTTTAGAAAGTTAAGTGCGTACTCTTGCACGGACTTCCCCTATCTTGCGATGTCGTGCAGTCTGGAACTGCATGGATTACTTGTTTTTTGCTTTATTTTTTCAACATTATAACAGTAGTTGTTTTTCATCGATATTTCATTTGTGTGTAAAATGTTTTTATGTATTTCTTCCTGTAGCATGAAATCAGAAAACCACTCATTCAGACCAAGTGGGTCAGCTTCGATGGTAGGGATTTAAAAATGTTATCGATATGCTAAGTGCCTTTGCAATGCTGGATTCAGAAGAATTAGGGTTGCTGTAGAAAAATACACAACGGGTCAAAAGCATAGGTGTAGAAAGGGGGCTATTATCACTACTGACCCCTTTTGCGAACATGTGAAGGGGAAAATTAATGTGCGTACCCTCCAGGTAAGCGTCTAATCAAAGAAACCGAACGATGTATCCTACAGCACAGTGCCTGGAAGAAGGAGAGACGGTGGTAAGACGGGAATAGTTGTGTTTTAGACTGTGCCTCACTCACTTTTCATATGACGGTGATAAAATTTTGCTTTAAACTTCAGAAAACATTTATTTCTCCCTGCGCTTAAACATACTAGGACACGTGCATATTCCTAGGAGCAGTAACGCTTACCGTAGAATGCTGCAAAAGCCCGTCTCACCCCAAGAGCCGGGTAAGACGGGCTTTTTAAAACAGTTTACTATATGCTAGAAATTTTTGACAAAACCTTCCTATGTTGAGCAAAAATTAGTTCTGAAACACCTTGCAAAACATTGTTTCGGTAAAGTAGCCGACAGAAAATTATTTTGCAGAATTTCCACAAATTTATAATTTTTTCACTAGAGTCCATCGATCAATAATTCAAAGCTCCTAAATCAGTTTGCAGCACACTCTGAGACTTATTCCTTTCAATTATGTAAGAACAGCAGCGATAAAGATGATAATTTTTATGGTGAAATAGTATTTCAGTCCGTGCCCGTCTTGCCCCATATCAATGTGCTAGAAAATTTCATTCTTGGAGATAACCATGCTGGTGTTAATATAAAACTTCAATCACCTAATGCATATTAACGTTCTTTCGAGAAATATTTTGCATATTTGGCCTTCCAAATAGGGTCAGACACTGTCAGAACGTTACAATCAAAACTACTTACAATGGTAAGATAAACCACCGATTCTACTTTTCTAAAATTTTGAAAAAAACAACTAAGGTTAGAAACTCGTGTTTTTGGCTTATGATAGGGCATCCCAAGACGCACTAATGCAAGTAATGGGACATTTATACCATTGCTGATTTTGTTGGTTTGGTCCACAGAGCCTGTGCCCGTCTTACCTACCATGCCCGTCCTACCACCCACCCCTTGGACCTAGAGTTTTATGGCAAAATCGGAAATGGAAAGTGGTGTTTTGAGAAAGGACAAGTCATTGACTTTATGAACCAATGCACAAAGCAAAATGAATAAACGTGTGTGCTGAAGAATCAATGAAAGCTAAACTAGATACCTGCGCGTTTGGTTGGTACGAGGGTGCCGCAGCGCCCTCTATTTTGTCAATGCTGCCGCTTATCAAGATGGCGTGGCGGTATGATAGCCTGCCCGATTTAGTCCGAGTATAAAGCAGAGTTGTGCTCACCTCAAGTTTTACTCAAATTTTAATTTTGCTGCCCACTGAACTGATTGCGTCAGAGGTTAAATATTGTTTTCTAATGTGCAGGATGGGGATGTTTGTCAACTGAATAAGACATATTCGTGACGCCAGCGTACAAAAGGAGTCCTAGAGCGCAAAAATATGCTGAAATTTGGGTTAGTTGAGTTGGGTTAAGTTAAGTTGACTTAAAATAGCACATTTTTGGCTGTATAGTATAAATTTCAGAGGCTGGCTTTATTGAAACCTGTTTTTCAGTTGGCCAGCAACCTTGTCCTGCATACCAGATAATTTTCCTTTGCTTTGGACTAACCAAATTCAGTGGGCAGCCAAATTTTAGTATGAGTCAAACTTGAGTTGTGCACAACTCTGGTAAAAAGACTGCTCCTATTGCTTGCAGATGGCCTTGATTGTGTTTGATATACAGCTGGAAACATATCTTTTCAAATCATAAAGGGAAAAGTGCATTAAAACAGCAGATAGGTTATTTCTAAGTGCGCAATCTCGTCGGATACAATGTATGTGGACATTGTTGCACACTGAACACGTGTAGATTGAGCCTCCCTTAACACGCGTCCCACCGGGGATCCGGCGCCACCTTCGCCCTACCGGGGGTGTCATCGATGGTCCCCCTCTAACTCCGAAAATATGGGGGTTAGCGCAAATCTGCAAAGTGCATTAGAAAGCTTGCGTGAATTCAGTAAGAAGTTACTTTGCATGTTTAAACGCTCAGGTCAATGGTTCCTTAGCCCCACCCCCGTACTGATGTCCTGGATCCGCCTATGCTCGAGCTCCTTAGCCCCACACCCGTAACGACCCCCACCTCCATGCCCCCCCGAAACGACGTAGGCGGATCCAAGGGCGAAAGGGGACAGGTGCCCCCCATTGAATCTTAGCGCCCCCTGAAATTGTCTCGGAACCCCCTGGAAAGTTCGATGGCACCCCCTGAAATTTCGTTTTCCCCCGAGATTCAGGTATCGGCGAGAAGTGAAGTGATATTATCAGCCAGTGGCAATGTTCTTTAATTATCTGAAATGAAAATTCAAATCGGCGCGTTATATCGCGAGATATTAAGATTTGAATGAAAAGAGTAAAAATGCAGTCCTCCGGCAGAATGGTAAAAACTATGTCAGAATTTTACGTTTTTCACTGGACACTATACCTAAGCACAATAAAATTGAGCTAGCTGCCTCCAGGTGGCTATCTTTAACCCTCGCCCACCGGGGGGGCCATCGATGGCCCCCTAAGGTTTTCCGGGATAGCAGAAAAACGACGAGGTGCAGCACCGCGGTTGAGGGCTCTACCTCTCACTGCATCATTTTCCCATCATCCCTGAAATGTTTTACCCCGGGTCACCCAAGGTCAGGTCACCAGACGAGGTCAACCAAGGTCACCTCGCTTCATTTTAGAGCTCTGTAAGAGCTACATTTCAAAGTCGATCGATTTGAAACTTCCTACACTTCATGACCCCTCCAGGGTCTACAAGGTGTATATCCGGAATTTTTCGATTTCGTACCCTGAGGTCAGGTCACGAGGCGACCTCTCCCATTGGAAAAGCATGGGAAAAGCTATTTCATGATATAAAAGCCACAAAAATGATTGCAAATACTCAGACTGCTCAAAACAACGTTTTGGACACCCTTTCACGGATCCCAGGGGTCATATTTGCCCTTTGACTTTTCCAAGGTCATCCAAGGTCACCGGAGGTCAAAAACAGTATTTTGACAATAACTTTTGACCTAATTGAGCTAGAGCGATGAAACAAACACCATCGTGTTTGTCTTGTCACTGGCTTTCATTTGATATACGGCAAGGTCACTTTTTGACCTTTCGTGACCTCAGGTCATATTAGGTCACGAGGTGACCTCTGGCGGTCAAACCACTGGCGGGAGGTCTTTACGTTCCACATAGCGGAAAAAGTACAGGCAATTTGCTATCAAATGTACTTTACCAGGCCTCAATAGCTCTAATGACATAAGAGTTATGCCCAGTTTGCTTAATCATTGCATATTTGAGTGAAAATAGCCGATCTTGACCTAATTTGACCTCTGGAGGTCAAACCATTGACCTGAGCACTAAAACATGCGAAGTAATTTCTTACTGAATTCACGCGAGCTTTCTATTGCACTTTGCAGATTTGCGCTAACGCCCATATTTTCGGAGTTAGAGGGGGCCATCGATGGCCCCCGTGGGGCGAAGGTGGCGCCGGACCCCGGTGGGGCGCGGGTTAAACTAGCTGAAGCGTGCCTTATGACATTTCGAGCTTATAAATCAGCCGTCAAATTTTAATAGCTTTTTTGCTTGTATCAGAAATACTTCGTTTTGGCGAAATAGATATTGTTTATTGTAGTTTGAAATTTTCTTCTTAGGTGGCCCCTGTTGCTTATTTAAAAGTCAAGTTTGTCGCTTAAGAAATAAAAATGAGAAAAATGCAAAATTAAAATAATTTGTTCCAAAATTTCTAAAAACCATTTTGAATTTGGATTCGGGGGCCTTAGTTTGGGCGTCTGGCGTAAAAGGGCTATCACCCTACAAAATTGCAGAGCCCTGGCATCAACTGTCAGAACCACCAGGCGGCCAGAATAGAGCCTCTTGAGAAATCTCAATCCGCTTCGCTCCATGAATTTCGTCATGCGGCTCTGACAACAGACCACGACGAGGCCCGTCTGAGCGGCCAGAATAGAGCCGCTTGAGAAATCTCAATGCGCTTCGCTCCATGGATTTCGTCATGCGGCTCTGACGCCAACAACAACAGACCACGACGAGACCCGTCTGAGCGGCCAGAATAGAGCCGCTTGAGAAATCTCAATGCGCTTTGCTCCGTGGATTTCCACATGCGGCTCTGGCTACGCCAACAACAACAGACCACGACGAGGCCCGTCTGAGCGGCCAGAATAGAGCCGCTTGAGAAATCTCAATGCGCTTCGCTCCATGGATTTCGTCATGCGGCTCTGACGCCAACAACAACAGACCACGACGAGACCTGTCTGAGCGGCAGAATAGAGCCGCTTGAGAAATCTCAATGCGCTTCGCTCCATGGATTTCGTCATGCGGCTCTGACAGTAGAAACAAAATAAATGTGTGCATTTATTAAAAGCTTGCTGAAGATACATACCATGGTACGGTTTTATTCTTGGCAATTGGAAAACACATAGGCTCGGACGGCTTCAAGTTGCCGGAATTTGACTTTAGGAGCTTGAACATTCTGAGCCAAAGCCAAGCCACGCACGCGGAAACATTATGAACTGTGGCAGAGGTCAGAAAATATCCAAACTTACAAACGTTTTTGGGGATTTTTTTGGGATCCATTGCATGGGATTTATGCATGTACCGATCAATAAAAAATGAGTCTAGTAGTAGTAAAACTGTTCCACATTCGGAAAACTTAGAGAGCACGAATTCACACGAAAAACGAAAAACGAATTCAGGCGTAAATGCGACATGCCTTTGGACAACTATCCTGTCATCGGAGATATCACTATAACGGCACAAGGCGTTCGAAAGCTCCTATCAAACCTAAATCCGAGTAAAGCTACGGGACCCGACAACCTGAGCACACGCGTCTTGAAGGAACTTGCGAATGAGGTAGCACCTATTCTCACGATCATTTTTCAGTCCTCGGTGGACACCCGCCTGGTTCCTGTTGACTGGAAGGATGCACTCGTAACACCAGTGTTCAAAAAAGGACAGCAACAAGATCCAGCAAACTATCGCCCGGTTTCACTTACGAGTGTATGCTGCAAGTTACTGGAGCATATACTTGCCAGTGCTATCATGACCCATATGGAAGATAATAATATCATGTGCAGCTATCAACATGGATTCAGGAGGAGACGATCGTGCGAGTCACAGCTTCTTGAATTCACCGAGGAGCTTACCGAAAACACTGCCAAAGGGCTCCAAACAGACATTCTAATAATGGATTTTGCCAAGGCATTTGACAAGGTGAATCACAGCCTATTACCACACAAGCTCGAACACTATGGCGTGGGGGAAAATTCAGCACATGGATTTCCGACTTCCTTCGCGATAGGAGGCAAGCAGTGGTTGTTAACAGTGTCAGGTCTGAATTCATTCATGTCAAGTCTGGAGTCCCACAGGGAAGTGTTCTCGGCCCGTGCCTTTTCTTGGTCTATATAAATGACCTTCCGGACAACTTAACCCGCGCCCCACCGGGGCCGGCGCCACCTTCGCCCCACCGGGGGCCATCGATGGCCCCCCTCTAACTCCGAAAATATGGGCGTTAGCGCAAATCTGCAAAGTGCAATAGAAAGCTCGCGTGAATTCAGTAAGAAATTACTTCGCATGTTTTAGTGCTCAGGTCAATGGTTTGACCTCCAGAGGTCAAATTAGGTCAAGATCGGCTATTTTCACTCAAATATGCAATGATTAAGCAAACTGGGTATAACTCTTATGCCATTAGAGCTATTGAGACCTGGTAAAAGTACATTTGATAGCAAATTTCCAGTACTTTTCCGCTATGTGGAACGTAAAGACCTCCCGCCAGTGGTTTGACCGCCAGAGGTCACCTCGTGACCTAATATGACCTGAGGTCACGAAAGGTCAAAAAGTAACCTTGCCGTATATCAAATGAAAGCCAGTGACAAGACAAACACGATGGTGTTTGTTTCACCGCTCTAGCTCAATTAGGTCAAAAGTTATTGTCAAAATACTGTTTTTGACCTCTGGTGACCTGTATAACCTTGGAAAAGTCAAAGGGCAAATATGACCCCCGGGATCCGTGAAAGGGTGTCCAAAACGTTGTTCTGAGCAGTCTGAGTATTTGCAATCATTTTTGTGGCTTTTATATCATGAAATAGCTTTTCCACATGCTTTTCCAATGGGAGAGGTCGCCTCGTGACCTGACCTCAGGGCACGAAATCAAAAATCCCGGATATACACCTTGTGGACCCTGGAGGGGTCATAAAGTGTAGGAAGTTTCAAATCGATCGACTTTGAAATGTAGCTCTTACAGAGCTGTAAAGTGAAATGAGGTGACCTTGGTTGACCTCGTCTGGTGACCTGACCTTGGGTGACCCGGGGTAAAAATTTCAGGGATGATGGGAAAATGATGCAGTGAGAGGTAGAGCCCTCAACCGCGGTGCTGCGCCTCGTCGTTTTTCTGCTATCCCGGAAAAAACCTTAGGGGGCCATCGATGGCCCCCGGTGGGGCGAGGGTTAAGGGCACGTGTACGTTTGTTTGCTGACGACACTGCAGTCTACAATGTTGTAACGAGTGTTGCAGATCAACAAAGTCTCCAACGAGACCTTAACGAGCTTGCACTCTGGGAGACCAGGTGGGAAATGAAGTTTCATCCACAGAAGTGTACCTCACTTCAGGCAACCCGAGGAAAAGAACTCCTACCATACCAATATGTTTTGCACGGTCACACGTTGGAGACTGTCCGGAATGCGAAATACTTAGGAGTCACCCTCAGCAAAGACTGCAGCTGGAATGAGCACATCAAGAACACTTGTTCCAAAGCCAACAAATCTCTTGGTTTCTTGCAGAGGAATTTGAAAATCAGCTCCCGGAAGATCAAAGAAGCTGCGTACAAGGCATATGTACGTCCCATTTTAGAATATGCAAGTGCCGTCTGGGACCCTCACCATCAACAGAGCATCAATAGAATAGAAAATATTCAACGTAGGGCGGCAAGGTTCGTTATGAGGGACTACCGGAGAAAGACCAGCGTAACATCAATGCTAAAAGAGCTCAAATGGCCATCTCTTGAAGAGCGACGGAAAAAAGCTCCGCTTACGATGCTTTATAAGATAAAACACGGCATGATGGATGCAGAAGGCATAAAGAGTAAACTTATACCGCTCCCGCCAAGATCACGACGGGGACACAATCAGCAGTTTCTGGCACCACGATGCAGAGCGGACAATCACCTTCACGCTTTTCTCCCGAAAACCATCCGAGATTGGAACAACTTGCCCCATGCAACTGTGGAAGCTGCTTCACTCGACTCATTTGTGTCTCTTTTGTGTAAACATTAATCATCTGCCATCCATGCATGGTAACCTCATATGTAAATGTTTTATTCTTCTTTTTGAGAAGTATAAGCTACGGACACTCGCATTGACAAAATAATCAACTTGATGATTGTGGTCAATACACGGTAGAACTAGAACTAGAAGCACATTTATAAAAAATAAAACCCTCACTATCATCTAAACATTTCACATCATATTCGCCTATACACTACAGTCCATACTCTAAACATAAAACATTCCAGAAAATCCAAAGGATATCAAAATAATATATTGCACATCAACATGTAATTGAAATTAGTCTGCATGAACAGACAGAAGAACTCTTGGCCATTTATTCATTTTCGATGACGCCGTACTTCGATGTATTGAGCAGGGCAGATAAACATCTGGACAGAGCAGTCGTTGCAAGGGCACATATGCTAGGCACTCATTTATCTGTCTCAGGCGTGAATAAATATCAAATCTCGATCGGTGGAGGTCGTGGGTGGCTTGACTTTGATGATATAGCAGACAATTTAACACGCACCCCGCTGGGGTCCCTGGCATGACGTGCCTCGCTGGGGGGGCGTTTTTCACCACCCCCTCCGTATCTCATTTCCCACGAAAGCTAAAGAAAAATTACGGGTGGTGTTCGAAAGCTCTTGACAAGACGAAAATATTTTATACGGAGAATTTTTATGTCAGGTTAATATTGAGATCAACATAGGCCAAAGAAGGTTCCATAGGCTTACAACAGAGTAAGGTACGTTTCTCTCTCTAGATCTGCCCTCAGGAGAGTTAGAGAAAATATTTATGCATCGTTGGATTCCACTCATCGCGGCGAATCGAATGATGTATAATATGACCTTGCTCGGTCCAATAGTGAGAATGACCTGACCTCGAGCTAGGTCAGAGTCACAGAATGACCTGGTATTGTCATGTTATACATCAATCGACTTCCCGTGACAATATAAGCACAATGCAAGCAAAATGGGAGCTTTATCTCAATTCAGTGAGAAGTTATTGACAAAAAATTCACTCTATGCTCCCGTGACCTGACATGACCTTTGATAGGTCAGATGCTCAAAAACTCAACTTTAAGGTCAAGATCGTGGTAAAAATAGACGGTTTGATGATTTTCAGCTTTTTCTATCCAGTATTTGCTGAAAACGAGCCCATTCTATTTTTCACCATAGACATAATAGGGTGACCAAAAAATTGACCCGACCTTAGGTCCATAATATCAAAATTCCGAGATAGCAGATTTGTAGACCCTAATACCTTATCATATTGTGGAAGTTTCAAACCGATTGGTTCCCTGATGCTCCCTGTGCGCCGCTTTAAACTCGTGATTTTAGGTTTTGAGGTCGGGTCACTTGACCTTTAATAGCTCCATGACCTGACATGACCTTAACAAAAAATTTCGTCAAATGTGTAAAATTGATCAGGAATAAGGTAGGTACTGTAAGTTTCATTGTTCTGCGTGTTTTTGTTTTTGCGTTATCTGTGGAAAACCAGGAGGAGGGGGAAATTTCGCCTCCCCAGTGGGGTGCGTGTTAAGGGAGGCTCAATCTACACGTGTCCCGTGTGCAAAAATGTCCTCACACGTTGTGTCTGACGAGATTGCGCACTTAGAAATAACCTATCTGCTGTTTTTAATGCACTTTTCCCTTTATGATTTGAAAAATATGTTTCCAGCTGTATATCAAACACAACCAAGGCCATGTGCGAGCAATAGGAGCAGTCTTTTTACCAGAGTTGTGTACAACTCAAGTTTGCCTCATACTAAAATTTGGCTGCCCACTGAATTTGGTTAGTCCAAAGCAAAGGATAATTATCTGGTAGGCAGGGCAAGGTTGCTGGCCAACTGAAAAAAGGTTTCAATAAAGCCAGCCTCCCATCCTGCACATCAGAAAACAATATTTAACCTCTGACACAATAAAATCAGTGGGCAGCAAAATTAAAATTTGAGTAAAACTTGAGGTGTGCACAACTCTGCTTTATACTCGCACTAAATCGGGCAGGCTATCATACCGCCACGCCATCTTGATAAGCGGCAGCATTGACAAAATAGAGGGCGTTCCGACACCCTCGTACCAACCCAAAGCGCAGGTATCTAGTTTAGCTTCCATTGATTCTTCAGCACACACGTTTATTCATTTTGCTTTGTGCATTGGTTCATAAAGTCAATGACCTGTCCATTCTCAAAACACCACTTTCACTTCAAAACACCATTTTCGATTTGGCCATAAAACTCTAGGTCCAGGGGGTGGGTGGTAGGACGGGCATGGTAGGTAAGATGGGCACAGGCTCTGTGGACCAAACCAACAAAATCAGCAATGGTATAAATGTCCCATTACTTGCATTAGTGCGTATTAGGATGCCTTAAAAAACACGAGTTTCTAACCTTAGTTGTTTTTTCAAAATTTTAGAAAAGTAAAATCGGTGGTTCATCTTAACATTGTAAGTAATTTTGATTGTAACGTTCTGACAGTGTCTGGCCCTATTTTGAAGGCCAAATATGCAAAATATTTCTCGAAATAACGTTAACATGCATTAGGTGATTGAAGTTTTATATTACCACCAGCAGGGTTATCTCCAAGAATGAAATTTTCTAGCACATTGATATGGGGCAAGACGGGCACGGAGTGAAATACTATTTCACCATAAAAATTATCATCTTTATCGCTGCTGTTTTTACATAATTGAAAGGAATAAATAAGGAATAAGGGAGCCAGCGGAAAAGCCACATCGACGGCGCCCACCGACGCGAGATACGGCACGATCACGGAACCTTCGATGCCTTCAGATGAACCTTCTGAATTCAGTTAAGAAGTTTTGCAACGCAAAATTTCAGAATTCACTTGTAACAAAAGGATTTGGAAATTGGAAGAACGAAAATTGGGAACGCCGTAGGTGTATCGTTTCACCTAAGCCATGGGGGAAGGGGGAGGGTTCACTCAGTCAGGGGGGCCTGGACCAATGAGCGCCAGTTTTGGGGCTCGGGGGCTCTGTTTCCTGTTAGCTGGAGTTTGGTAACTGGGGGCGATGTTTCCTGTTAGCTGGAGTTTGAACTGGGATGTTTCCTGTTAGCTGGAGTTGAACTGGGGCGATGTTTCCTGTTAGCTGGACTTAAGCTGTTTCCTGTTAGCGGAGTTTGGTAACTGGGGCGATGTTTCCTGTTAGCTGGAGTTGGTAACGGGGGCGATGTTTCCTGTAGCGGAGTTGTAACTGGGGGCGATGTTTCCTGTTAGCGGAGTTTAACTGGGGCGATGTTTCCGTTAGCTGGAGTTGAACTGGGGCGATGTTTCCTGTTAGCTGGAGTTCGATGACGAGGAGCGCCGTCTCTGTTGTCTCTCAGTCATCTCCGGCCAATCGAAAACATGCAAATGCGAATTTTCCCATTCTCACCCTCAGGTCTAAAAATGGCATCACAATTTGTTACAAATAATTGTTGGGGTTAAACGGTGCATCAACTGCCAAGGTTATACGGCATCACCAACTCTCCCCCTGTTGCGAGGGATTTGTGGGATTAGATCGGCTTATTCGGGAGCTCCACCGGGACTTGCACCCGGGACCAGTGGCTTATGAGATTTTTAAGCTATCCACTAAACTACCCTTCACTCTATAAAACGACATTTGCACGACCTGTTAGTCTCAGTGACTTCCTCATGCTGAACGATCATCGCTTTCCTTTGCCCTCGTTAGGCTACAGGTACTAATGAAAAAGCCCATGTAGTCTGATACCATAATAAATACATTTAATGATGTTACATTTATTTATTGTTTGTGGCTATAACGAACATATCCACACACTTTTCAATTAGCACTTGCCGCTTAATCCGTGTCATCTTCGGCCCTTCCAATTTTTCCTACCCCTGAGCACCACCTTAGTTCTGGTGGAGGGCGGCGAATAACACCTCCGTTACTGGCGGAAGGTGGCGAACAACACCTCCGTTACTGGCGGAAGGTGGCGAACAACACCTCCGTTGCTGGCGGAAGGTGGCGAACAACGCCTCCGTTGCTGGCGGAAGGTGGCGAACAACATCTCCGTTGCTGACGGAGGGTCTTGCGTGACACCTGCGTTATCGGCGCGGGAGAGCGTTGGACCAGGGCTGTAAATTGAGTCGTCTCATGCTCCGGCAGGTAGTGGTCCGCCTGATAACAAATCATTCTGATTAGAACGAGTCCATGTTATTATACCCCAAATTCTGAATTAATTAATGCCTGATCCACTCATTGTATCTGCAGTAACTAAGGCACAGAACAATCTAGGTTTACACAACAAATTCCCAAAAGTGGTAACAAATTCGTCATTTGTGTATGGCATGCTCAACTACGTCCTGCTCATTCAAATTCGTCTTGGAGTGAAAACTTGCGATGACTTATTTTTAATGACGCATGGAACGCGTCTGTAAAATTTCAAAGGTGAAATAAGGAAAATAGCCGGTTTAAACTATAAAACTGACACATGCGCCAGCGTTCACCTTTTAACACGCGCATTAACGGGGAAGGGGGTGGGTACCCGCCCTCCCGGTTTTTTTAAAGCGGTGGTGCGTAGCGCCACCGTACTTGGCATACCTTTTCTTTGGGCAAAGATAGACTTTGGACAAGACTTTAACACGCGCATTGACGGGGGTCTGAGCCACCTTCGCTTTGACGAGGGCGGGTACCCGCCCCTAAGATCTCGAGAACCACGGTAGGTAGCGAAAAACGGTAAACGGCGTTGGGTAGCCCATCCACTTACATCGAAAATCTTTGTACCATTTCTTGTCAGGTCACATTTAAGGTCACGAGAGGTCAAAACATGCCATCATCATAGGGATAACATGTAAATTCAGTTTTTCGGCTATTACATCTAAACAAGTAAAGATAGAGCAAAACGACTTCAACTATATGAATCCTTGCAGCAAGCCAAATCGAATGATATATAATTTGACCTTGCTAGGTCAAATCAAGGATTTGACCTGACCTGAGGTCAGATCAGGGTCAAATTATATGAAATGGATAACTTTATAACCACAAAGCCAAGGCGAGTCTAATGCAGCTAAAAGAAACCCTCTATCACTATCCGTTACTGAGTTATACAGTAGAAACCATATGTCCCATTTATTTCCAATGGAGAGGTCACGCCTCGTATTCGACCTTAGGTCATCGATATAAGAAATACTGGAACATATTTTAGAGAACTCAGTGAGGCCATTATGTGATATGAGTTTCAATCGGATAAGTTGACCCTGCTCCGACTCATGCTATCTTAAACTTTTTTGAGGTCAGGTCACTTGGCCTGTACTGGTCACCTGACCTGAGATGACCTAACCTTAAAATTTTCACAGAAGTTGTAAAAATGATGAGGGAAAAGGTATGCCAAGTATGGCGGCGCTACGCGCCGCAATTTTACTGTTGTCTCAGAAAAAACCCGAGGGGGGTACCCGCCCCCCGTCAATGCGCGTGTTAAGGTTAGGCCATCTAAGGTCAGGTCACCAGTACAGGTCAAGTGACGACCTAAAAATGTTTAAGATCACCCAAGTCAGAAGAGGGTGAACTTATCTGATTGAAACTCTTATCACATAATAAGCCCACCGAGTTCTCTAAAAATGTTCTGGTATTTTTATATCGATGACCTAAGGCCAGGTACGAGCCATGGTCCCTCCATTGAAAATACATGGAAAAAAGTTTTAACTGAATAACTTAGTAATGGATGGTGATAGAGCGTTTATTTTCACTGCATTAGATTTGTCTCGTTTTGCAGTTCTAATGATATGCATTCTGACCTAATTTGACCTTGAACTGACCTCAGGTTAGGTTAAATACTATATTTGGCCTGATTTGGCCTGAAAAGGTCATAGTATAAATCATAAGATTCGGCTTGCTGCAAGGATTCCAATTGTTTAAATTACTTTTCTCTATCTTTACTCGTTCAGATGTAATCGCCGAAAACTTTTATTTACATGTTATCCGTATGACGGCATGTCGTGACCTCTATTGACCTTAAATGTGACCTGAAAAAGGTTCAAATACTTTCGATAGTGAAGTCCATGGGCTTCCCAATGCCATCTACCGTTTTTCGTTATCTAGTGTGGTTCTCGAGATTTTAGGAGGAGGGAGCGGGTACCCGCCTCCCCCGTCAAAGCGAAGGTGGGTCAGACCCTTTCAATGCGCGTGTTAATCGACTTTCCTCGGTCACAACCTGACAGAAAGTATTTCCTGTTCCTCTCAGCTTTCAGCATCCCAGCCCAACCTACCTGGAACGCAGGAACGCGTTCTGTTGGACACTCCCGAGCTCTGGGATAACTTGGCAAATCACGGAGGAGAGCGTCGCTCGGGATAATTCCGCTTGTTGACCTGCCGAAAAATGGAGACAGTCAGCGTGAACTGTGAATAAGTAATAAAGGGCTTCCATCTTTTTATGAAAGCTATAGACTACTGTTACCTTCTGGGCTTCCACTCAGAGGACCATGTTCCTACGCGGGGGGAGGGGGACTGGGGGCAGTGGTCCAGTGACAACTTAGTGGAGGCATGATGATAGAGCAATGCTGAAAGATCTGCAATCAGGTCGATTTCACTTTCTTTCGTTGCCATGGTGACCACCCACGTACCCCCCACATACCTGCACATGTCACACGGCGTAGCTTAATGGAATAGGTTTTAGTGGGCTTTGATATACTTATTTCTCTATGAAATTCAACAATGCACTTCGCTTTTCGGTCCATTATGCACATATCTAGTCTAGGAAGGAGCGCTCAGAGGAAAGTGCACTCATTTCGTACATGTCTACTCTTAAGGCAAATATTTTAACGCGTTTGTACATATTTACTGGCGTCAGCTCAAGGGTTGCAGATTGCGTGGACACATCTTTAATACGAAACGGGACGGGTACCCCCCTCGGGTTTTTCAGAGACAGAAAAGGCGCGTAGCGCCGCCGTACTGGTAGCCTTTTCCTCTTCATTTTTACAACTTTGTGAAAATTTTAAGGTTAGGTCATCTCAGGTCAGGTCACCAGTACAGGTCAAGTGACCCGACCTCAAAAAAGTTTAAGATAGCATAAGTCGGAGCAGGGTGAACTTATCCGATTGAAACTCATATCACATAATGGCCCCTCCGAGTTCTCTAAAAATGTTCCTGTATTTTGATATCGATGACCTAAGGTCAGGTGCAGGCATGACCTCTCCATTAAAAATAGATGGGAAAATGGTTTTTACGGAAAACCAGTAATGGATGGGATAGAGCATTTATTTTAGCTGCATTAGACTTGCCTGGGCTTTGCGGTTCTAATGATAAGCATTTTATATAATTTGACCCTGACCTACCTCAGGTCAGGTCAATTCCTTGATTTGACCTAGCAAGGTCAAATTATATATCATTCGATTCGGCTTGCTAAGAGGATACATATAGTTCAAGTTGTTTTGCTCTATCTTTACTTGTTCAGATGTAATGGCCGAAAAACGAATTTACATGTTATCCCTATGACGGGCATGTTTTGACCTCTCGTGACCTTAAATGTGACCTGACAAAAAATGGTTCAAATGTTTCGATGGAGAAGTGGATGGGCAGCCCAACGCCGTTTACCGTTTTAGCTACCTACCATGGTTCTCAAGATCTTAGGGGCGGGTACCCGCCCCCCCGTCAATGCGAAGGTGGCCAGACCCCCGTCAATGCGCGTGTTAAATGTATCGCTTTGGCTGGGGCCCTTACCTGCATTTACATCATGACTTGCCCTGTAAATGAATGTTTATCTGTTGGTCTGTAGAAAATAATAACCAATAAACTATTACCCTTTCACCCCCAGATCTGCATGTATAAGTAATACAACGTTGGCCACAGTGCAACCAGACTACGTTTGTTTAGCTTACCTGACGAGAACATGGAAGCCTGGTGATTGTAGAAGAAGCGATCGCCATACTTTAGTCGCGTGAACTGCTCAGCCAGCAGACATCGGAAGATCGGACTAATGAGCGCCCCGGGGGCTCTGCTCTCGTGAACGCCCCCGATGAAGAGGTCGATATCCGAGACCGCCCTATACACCGACTGGAGGCGCTGCACCTGCGGGCCCGTCAGAGAGCTGGTCAGATGGGTGGTGTCCGCGGTTGGAGAGTGATGGTGCCAGGCGAAGCACACTCAGGGCATTGGCAGCTTGGTACCGATGTGGTGATCGTGGAGCCGGTTAGACTCCAAGGCTGACGTGAAGGTTATCTAGTTTCTAATGGTTAATCATTTCAGTGGCACAAGGCTGGGAAAGCCGATTAAAAATGTTGACAGTCTCAGTTTCACATGGTAGTCCCAAAATGTGAAAGCCCCTCTTACTAAAGGGTCTGGTTAACGTCCACCGCCCTCAGTGGCAGTCCGCATACGGGTAAAATGGGCGATAGCCGAACTTGACCCGTTTTATTAGAGTTGTATGAATGGGAAAATTGTATCAAAATTGTAATGCACCAAACTAGATAATCTTTTCCACGATGTACCTGTCTTACCCCCACCACCAGCACTGGTCACGTCTAGATCCGTCTCTGCTGGCCCGTTTGCACTTCAGGAGGTCTCTGCAGGGGCTCCCCTCTGACCTGGGCCTGGGGCATGACCCGGCGCAGCTGCTGCCAGCTGGTGATGGGCGCGCCCAGGCTGGGGCAGGCGCGCGCCAGCTGGGCACGCATCTGGGTGTAGCTGGCGGTACCGTGATCGCGGCCCCTCTGCACGTTCAGCGCCACCAGGTCCAGGCCATGCTGCAGGCCCAACGGGACATCAGACAAACTGGCAGTGGCAACCCGACCTGTGCTCAGATCCAAGGTGATAAGTTCCCTTCAACCCCCATGATTGACCCAATTGCTGACTGACTGGGTGACGCTACCTGTCTATCTGGCTTCTATATTGGGCTTGGTAATCATCATTGCACAGTAGGAACTTTTCCACTAGTAGCCTGAATTTAATCAAAAGTTTAAAAATTAGATTTTTGGACAAAATATGCTCTTAATTGGTTGGAAATTGTCTAAATTTTACGATGGTGAAGATAGGTTTTGCCTCCTTTTTCTAAAAGTGCGTGAAAAATGTGTCTTAAGGCGGAGAGAGTTGGACATCCAGTGCTACCTGCTTCAATGCCAGAAAATGATGGCAAGATACAAACGCAACTGGGGCGTCCGATATGGTTGAATGTGTACCAAATTCTGTATTTTTAGGAAGCTTGCCCCTTTTATGTCCAAAATAACTGTCGGATTAGTAAACAATGGCATAGGAATAAAATTATATAAGAATGCATTAGACCTTGTTTCTAACCATTTTCAATTTCGGGCCTCCAAGAAATGTGTAAGGTTTTAACTACTAGTGACGTCGATTGGCGCATGGAAATGTATAAATTGGGATACGGCAGACAATTCTAGGTACAAACCAACAAAAATTTCTTGCGACTTTTTGCGATTCTTGGAGGAACATTTGTATTTTTACCACAATGCGCCTGGCCGGCGCGGCGCCCATACAGGCACAATGACAGAGAGGCCACTGAGGTTGTGGAGTTATGGACTTTTTAGCGATAATTAGATATAGGTAGGTGTTGTCACCATAGGCGGATCCAATGGGGGCAAGTGGGGACGCTCTCCCTTCGATTAAACTTCGTCGCCCCTTGAAAGTTGGATGCCACCCCTTAAAATGTCACTTCTCATCCCGATCCAACAAGATGCGACTATGGAGGGAGGGGGGGGTATCGACACCTACGACAGAATTTGGCGCGCGCCTGATAATTTTCGGTTTCCATCTGATGGTTTTACACGCAGAAAATTGGCAACATCGTGGTCTGGATGCCGCCCCCGACCAAGTGTTCCCGATCAAATCTCTTGAATACGCTTACGTGCGACACCACGCCAGAACTCGTGTGATACTCTGTCGGCTTTTACCGGAGATGGCGTTAGTAGGTCTTCCAGCAAAAATAAGCAATATAATGATACAATTTTAACATGTGCGGTAGAGGGGATCTGAAAGCGCCCCTCACATATTTTTCCAAGCTGTCCAGAGAACCGTTCTCTACCGAAAAATGTTACTCGGCTGTATTTGAGAGAGTTTATGAGCGCGTTCCATTGGAGAAGGAATTTTGAAAATTGGTTAGTAATTTTTCGACTTATAGGCTTTCAAAATCAGACCTAAATTTTGAGACCGTCGCAATCACGCAGTTCACCTGCACTGCAGACCAAGTGATGACGTCACAACGTCATATGAGCAGGTTATACGTCAAGGTCAACCCACATGAAGGTCAAGGTCAAATGTCACAGGTCAAGGTCATTGACCCCAGTATTCCGGTCAGATGGCATTATTCAGTATGAAGGTCATGCTATGATTTCATAGTTAAGGCAAGATCAGAGGTCTTTCAATAGTCTTTCAATAGGCAATAATCAACTTCAATGTCACAGTTCATGGTGAGAGGTCTTTTTCGAGGTCAAATAATATATTCCCGTCAAAAGGCCGCTATAGTGCCGGTTAGATTGTACAGTATTGTGAATATGGCATGACATATTGTTACGTCATTGGGCATTGACCTTGAATGACTGTGACCTCAGAATTCCAGAAAACATTGTGTGTTACCTTTCCTATGTGACTTTAATCCGCTTTTGGTGTTTTACCGGCTATTTTCCACATAATCACAGCATTTCCCAATAGGTCCCCTATTAGGCCCCATATTTGATCTTATCGAACTCGTTTGAGCTTGAAGATATTCAAAGGTCAATAAAACTTGGTCATAATGTTGATCACTATTGCCGCCACGCAGACCCCAACGGGCCTTTTTCTAACCCTCTTGGTTTCCGAGACCTCAGAGGGCACTTTAGGACCCCCTCAACTGTGCGTTGACACCAGACCCCTCTCCACTGTGCGTGCTAATTGGCACATAGATTTCAGTGTTAGGCTATGAAATGAGAAACGATAGTCATGTGTTGTAACAAGTTATTGTTGCATTAATTGAGACCCTAAGATGTTCCCTGGCCTCTCCCCTCGAATCCAGAAATGTAAAAATACTGAAGATCATATATTCGGGCACAGCCCTTCATCAGAATGGTGGAGTAAATATCAATAATTCTCAGTCCTAGTATAGCCAGACCTCGAATTGAGCTTCACACAAATGCCCTTTAGAATGAATCGTTAAAAATAAGATTGGATGTCGTGACAACAATGATATTAGTACCTCTAACCTAAAAGCAATGCCGACAATACAACAAACCTAGACCAGTATTTGTGTGGCAGACTTTTCTATTCTTTCAGCCCAACACTAGCTTTTGATTAACAGTGAAAAACTCGCTGAAGTATCTTAATCGGTTATTTGAATATTTCTGTTCTTATTATTTACTTTTTCCCTTGACCGCAGCTAAAATGCTAACAAAAACGACCTATTTAGCACCAGTAGACGTGATACTAGATCGGTTTAAAGACTGCATGCTTTCCCCTTTAACATGATGTTATATTTTTACAATAAAAGCCTCCCTCGAATTATTTAGTTAAGATTGTACCTAGTGGTCAAGGTCAACTTTTTTATTGGATAAACTCATTTTCACAGCCTGTTCCTCTGGCCCAACGTTAAGCGTCGAAAGAGTATACGTGTGGCTGCAAAAAAGCAATATCAATTTTATATTATACTTATTCAACAACCCTTGCCCATAGTATGTACCTCTTAAACAAATACATCTTTTATAGCTAGTTGATATATGATCAATCATTGGTAAATACTTTTCCTCAGCCTGCACCTCTAGCCCAAGGGTAAGTGTCGAATGGGTATACGTCTAGCTGCAGAAAAGTATTATCAATAATTATTTGCATATTTCAAAAACCCCAAGCCCAGTACGTACCCCTAAAATCAAACCATCTCTTTGAGCTAGTTAATCTGATCAATCATAAATAAACCCCCTTCCCCAGCCTGCACCTCTGACCCAACGTTAAGGCTTGAATGAGTATACATCTGGTTGCAGAAAAGCACCATCAAAGATAAATTACCTATAAAAAAAAAACCTGAGCCGTACCTGTGACCTAAGTTCATCAATTCTGAGTAGTTAAACTAATTCAACCATCATAGCCCTTTTTCCAGCCTGTAAATCGGGCCCAAAGTTAAACGTCAAATGCATATACGTCTAGCATCAATAACACTATCAATAATGTATGGAAGTCCTACCCCAGAACACATATACTTACGCTGATCCCTCCCTTACCTCTTAAGCCACTGCTGTTAAGTGATAGCCTATCCTAAACCCGCATAATAGGCCAGGACGTTCCTTGTACGTTAAGACTGGGATGACGATCCTGAATGATTATGGATTCGGCTATCTTTCTATCTGGATGATCACGTGCCCGATGAACTACTTTTAGCTCAAGTGGTTCTTATATAGCCTGAGTGTCCTGTGCTACGTGTTTCTCGAGGAAATGATCTCCAGAGGTGTGTTCCTAGTTTTATTTTTCGCGTCCCGCAAATGTTCGTTAAATCGCAATCGGACGGGCCTCATCGACTCCCCTACGTATTGAGCCCTGTTTTGATCCTGGTTACACAGTCTACAGTCTATTTGATATACTAAATTTTTCTGTGTGCAGTCGCCTTTAAAACCAGACTTGCAGAAATGACACCTATGACCCCCAGGACATTTGGGCTTAGAAATGGCCGACCTAACCAATGACGACTTTAGTTTCTTGTTATTCTTCCAGGCTATATGTACTTTCAGGTTAGATTTCTTTACGGCCTTTTTTATTTTACAGAGTAGCTGTTCGTCTACGTACGGCAAAGTCAAGAACCCATTATAAGAATCTGAGCCTTCTTTCTTTTTCTTGTACCTTCCGTTACCTGTCCTTGCTAGTCTAACCTCCCTCAACAAACGCCTGAGAAACCCTGCATGATACCCATTTTTTAGAAGCAGATTCCAAATCTTATCTACGCTTTTTCTCTCTTTCTCTGAGCCCGATGAGTTATCCATAGCCCTGTGGAACATATTTCGGATAATATTGTGTTTCGTAGACGTGGGATGGGCAGATATACTATGGAGGATGATTCCCGGGCTGGTTAGTTTGATGTAGAGCTCTGTCTCTATCATAGTATTTTGGCCGTGTGTTTCTGCTGTGACTAACGTATCCAAATAGGGCACCCCACTCCCACTACCCGTGTGCTCCAAGGCAAATTTTAGGTGTGGATGTCTACTGTTCATGTAGCTAAGAAAGTCATCCAAAGCTTCCTGCCCATGCGAAAAGATACCTGCATAATCGTCAATATACCTTACCAAGAACTCTGGTTTGACAGGACATGTAGCTAACCTATTGGTTTCAAACATTGTATTGGTTCCACCCGACCAAACCTGTCGGAGGACCTCAGGAAGTGGTTCGTTGGTGGCTATCGGCCCAGGTGCCACCCGACCAAACCTGTCGGAGGACCTCAGGAACTGGTGCCCAGGTGCCACCCGGTCTGACCTGCCGGAGGACCTGAGGAAGTGGGTCGTTGGTGCCCTATCAACCCAGGTGCCACCCGGTCTGACCTGTCGGAGGACCTCAGGAAGTGGTTGGTTGGTGGCTATCAGGTGCCACCTGGTCTGACCTGTCGGGTGCCGCGGAACAGCCTGCCCACCACCTCGCCGGTGAAGGTGGTGTCCATGGCCTGCGCCGGCTGCTGGAACAGACTGCGTGCGATCTCCCGCGTCGTGCCGGACTGCTCCAGCAGCGAGCCCGGGTTGAAGAAAACGTCACTGAGCCGAACGGACCGACTGCGGCCCAGTCTGCAGGCACAGACAGTTACTGAGCGGCCACTCATGTTCACAGTGGCACAGACGGTTACTGAGGGGCCACCCCGTCCCCCTGTCCACAGTGGCACAGACAGTTACTGAGGGGCCACCCCCGTCCCCTGTCCACAGTGGCAGAGACAGTTACTGAGCGGCCACCCCCGTCCCCTGTCCACAGTGGCACAGACAGTTACTAAGGGGCCACCCCCATCTCCCGTCCACCCTGCAGGCACAGACGGGGCTCCGCCTCGGGGGAGGCGGGGGTGGGGAACGCGTACCCCCAATTTTGGCGAAGGGGGGACAGTCCCCCCAATTTTCAGCTCCCCTCCCCGATAATTTCACAGTAAAACGGAAGACAACTCGGCCTGTTAAAGGCCATGGTAGCAATAGAGGAGTCCCTGGCAGTGATATAGGAGGCCCTAGTGGCGATACATGAGGCCCTTTTGGCGATAGAGGAGGTCCTGTTGGCGATAGAGGAGGCCCCGTTGGCAACAACAAGATGTCCTGATGACAGTAGAGGTGGCCCCATTTGGCCAAATAAAAGGTCCGGGTGGGATGCCATAGATGAGGCCCTGGTGGAGATAGAGGAGGCCCTAAGGTTGATCCAGGAGGCCCTGAGAGCGATCAAGGAGGACCTTGAGGGCGATTCAGGAGGCCCTGATATCGATAGAGGGGACCAATTTGGCTATACAATCTCCCTGGAATCGATGTAGGAGGCCCTGGTGGTAGCAGAGGAGGCCCCTTTATTGATAGGGGAGGCTCTTTTGTTGGTAGAGGAGGACAATTACACCAGAATAACTCGCACCTATACGTTATTACGTTATCATTGAATTATCAATGTGCCTTACACTGGCTCGTTCATGGGGCCAAGGGCGTATGCCCCTAAACCCAAAATAGTGTATCCCCCTTCAACGACCAGCAACATGCATAATTTTTTCAGGCAGACTTGTATTTTCATACACTGACACCGGACATCACAGCAATATATCAATTAAGTACAGCTTTCAACACAGAGCTTCAGACCAAAGAAATTATATGTTCTCTTAAAGTTTTTCACTTTACAGCAGGGTCACGATTGCTTGGGCTATTTTCAAGCGCAGCTGCCACCAGCTAGGATTATTTATCGTTCCGGAAAAGGCACTTTACATGGCAAAGATCGAGATTTCTTCCCTTACGTATGACATATTTAACCACAATTATTACATGGCTGATAGAAGGATCACCTCCCACCCCAAAGAGGACTTGCCGGTCAGTGAATTGTTCATCAATTCCCCTGCTCCTGTTCCATAAGAAATTGTTCCCACCTTTCAATCGACCGAAAAGTCTGACCCATGGGTGATCTGATTGCATTTCCCTTCCAGCCCATGAGGCTTTCAAAGCAGCAATATACAAGTCGATGTCAACCATCCCTAGTCCACCACTACATGCCGGCGCTGTGATGCTTTTACAACTTATTCTATCTCGCTTCCCTCCCAACAGGAACCTGAACAGGGTAGTTTTTTGGAGCATTGATGAAACCTTGATGTGGATTTGGTAGGACTGTAAATATATATATATATATATATATATATATATATATATATATATATATATATATATATATATAAAATAGCTTGGATAAAAGTAAAAATGTTATAATAACTACTTTACCGTACAGTGATATATTTCTCTGCTGCCATGTCTTAACCCTCGCTCACCGGGGGGCCATTGATGGCCCCCCTAAGGTTTTTCCGGGATAGCAGAAAAACGACGAGGCGCAGCACCGCGGTTGAGGGCTATACCTCTCACTGCATCATTTTCCCATCATCCCTGAAATTTTTACCCCGGGTCACCCAAGGTCAGGTCACCAGACGAGGTCAACCAAGGTCACCTCACTTCACCTTTAGAGCTCTGTAAGAGCTACATTTCAAAGTCGATCGATTTGAAACTTCCTACACTTCATGACCCCTCCAGGGTCTACAAGGTGTATATCCGGGATTTTTCGATTTCGTGCCCTGAGGTCAGGTCACGAGGCGACCTCTCCCATTGGAAAAGCATGGGGAAAAGCTATTTCATGATATAAAAGCCACAAAAATGATTGCAAATACTCAGACTGCTCAGAACAACGTTTTTGGACACCCTTTCACGGATCCCTGGGGTCATATTTGCCCTTTGACTTTTCCAAGGTCATCCAAGGTCACCAGAGGTCAAAAACAGTATTTTGACAATAACTTTTGACCTAATTGAGCTAGAGCGGTGAAACAAACACCATCGTGTTTGTCTTGTCACTGGCTTTCATTTGATATACGGCAAGGTCACTTTTTGACCTTTCGTGACCTCAGGTCATATTAGGTCACGAGGTGACCTCTGGCGGTCAAACCACTGGCGGGAGGTCTTTACGTTCCACATAGCGGAAAAAGTACTGGCAATTTGCTATCAAATGTACTTTACCAGGCCTCAATAGCTCTAATGACATAAGAGTTATGCCCAGTTTGCTTAATCATTGCATATTTGAGTGAAAATAGCCGATCTTGACCTAATTTGACCTCTGGAGGTCAAACCATTGACCTGAGCACTAAAACATGCGAAGTAATTTCTTACTGAATTCACGCGAGCTTTCTATTGCACTTTGCAGATTTGCGCTAACGCCCATATTTTCGGAGTTAGAGGGGGGCCATCGATGGCCCCCGGTGGGGCGAAGGTGGCGCCGGACTCCCGGTGGGGCGCGGGTTAATGGTGGATTTTATATTGGCAAGCTTCACTTCATAATTTTTTTACACATAACTTCGCCGTCATTTCCGAACGTTATCCCCAGCACTATCATGCTATCTACCCACCTCATGGTAAACTCCGGGAAAATTGGCCCTCTGTCTACGCAATCTCCCTCCCCCACATTGCCTGGGTTTTTTTTCAATATCTGGAAAAAGGCCGGAGTATTTTGTAAACGTCCCTAGATCGTGAAATAGCGCCCTGCAACTATTGACTGAACCGTCCAGCAAGCACAACGTGTCATCGGCGTAACACGAAACCTTATATTCCATCCCACCAATAGAGATACCCTTTACCTGGGGGTTATTGTCTAGCTTTAAAATAAGACATTCAATTACTAAGAGAAACAAATAACAACTCAAGGGATCTCCCTGACGACATGATCTCTCTAATGACATTGATTCAGTGAGATGTCCATTATACAAAATTCTAACTTTTGCACCTACATAGAGCAAATGAAACCAGAGGACAACCTCTGATGGAAAGCCTTGTCTCTTCAAAATTTCCTGAACGAATTTACAACTGACATAATTGAATGCCCCCTCGATATCTAAGCCTATGAATAGACCAGTGTTTTTGTTTTCTTTCAAATACTCCGCGATGTCAAGCATCATACGAATATTTTCGCCCATAAACCTGTCCTGCATGAAACCTGTTTGACTAACACCTATCATGGCCCCAAGTACGTTCTTTAATCTGCCGGCAATTGCACCAGAAATAATTTTGTACGCTGTATATAGTAAGGTAATGGGTCTATAATAATTTATAAGGTTTCTTGGCTTGTTCCCTTTCGGAAATAAGATAATGACACCATCTGTAAGAGGTAATTTACCTTTTACCCAGCTTCCTTGGATCATTCTATACAGACTCTTTTAAATCTATCCAGAAGAATTTGAAAAATTCTGGTGGGAGTCCATCACTGCCAGGCGAAATATTATTGCGCATTTTGTTTCAGGGGCATACTGATCTCTGCCATGCTTAATGGTTCTACTAACATTTGTCTTTCAGCATTTTTCAATATTTTAAGTTCTATGTTTTCAAAGAACTCCCCTTCAGATGGAGGCCCCCATCAGCTTGTCCCCCCTAACTTGAAAGTGGTGGCGGAGCCCCTGCACACGCCTGCCCCGCAGCTAGCATCCTGCATCGTAGACTGTCCCGCTGTACACGCCTGCCACGCGACCAGCATCCTGCATCATAGACTGTCCCGCTGTACACGCCTGCCCCGCAGCTAGCATCCTGCATCGTAGACTGTCCCGCTGTACACGCCTGCCACGCGACCAGCATCCTGCATGATAGACTGTCCCGCTGTACACGCCTGCCCCGCAGCTAGCATCCTGCATCGTAGACTGTCCCGCTGTACACGCCTGCCACGCGACCAGCATCCTGCATGATAGACTGTCCCGCTGTACACGCCTGCCCCGCAGCTAGCATCCTGCATCGTAGACTGTCCCGCTGTACACGCCTGCCACGCGACCAGCATCCTGCATGATAGACTGTCCCGCTGTACACGCCTGCCCCGCAGCTAGCATCCTGCATCGTAGACTGTCCCGCTGTACACGCCTGCCACGCGACCAGCATCCTGCATGATAGACTGTCCCGCTGTACACGCCTGCCCCGCAGCTAGCATCCTGCATCGTAGACTGTTCCGCTGTACACGCCTGCCACGCGACCAGCATCCTGCATGGTAGACTGTCCCGCTGTACACGCCTGCCCGCAGCTAGCATCCTGCATGTAGACTGTCCCGCTGTACACGCCTGCCCGCGACAGCATCCTGCATCGTAGACTGTCCCGCTGTACACGCCTGCCACGCGACCAGCATCCTGCATGATAGACTGTCCCGCTGTACACGCCTGCCCCGCAGCTAGCATCCTGCATCGTAGACTGTCCCGCTGTACACGCCTGCCACGCGACCAGCATCCTGCATCGTGGACTGTTCCGCTGAATTTCTATCAAGCCTGTCCCGCAGCCTGCATCACTGCATCGTAGACTGTTCCGCCGCACACATTTCTATCAGAGCCTGTCCCGCAGCCTGCATCCTGCATCGTAGACTGTTCCGCCGCACACGCCTGCCCCGCGGCCTGCATCCTGCATCGTAGACTGTCCCGCTGTACACACCGCCTCTCAGAGTCTGTCCCCAATGCATCTGCACAGCTCCCATCCACGATTACTGCCAAATCGAAGAAGACCTCCTACATAAGTCTTCAGCCCTCGAGCTGTGACGAATTACACATGTAATAAAAACAAACAAAGCGCTGACACCAGTTGCCTCCACGTCAAAACGACGATAACCACCATCAGTTTAGCAGCCAGCTAGGGGATCGCTTACTGGACGGCGCCGGCGATGAGGCTGTGTCCGAACCGGAAGGCGGCGGTGCTGAACTCGTTGATGATGCCCGGGTGGATGGCGGGGTGGTAGGTACCCGGCCGGTTGAGTCCGAGCAGCCTCACTGCCGGATGCCCCAGTACTATCGGCAGCCACTCGCTGTACGTGATGTGCTGCATCAGCGCCACGTTGATGGCGCGCGCTTCCTGCAGAGGACGATTCGTCAATTGTGGACTTAGCCAATTCCGAATTGCTTCTTTTAGACTATTGTAGAGTGGAATTTCAAGGAACATGTTCAAGCCTTTTAATTTGCGTTTTCAGCTTTAGTTTCCCGCAGGGGCGTGGATTTTCAAAAATTATTGGGGGTGTCCAAACTTGAACAAACGCCAACAACCATTGCGCAAAAAAACGATAGCACAATATTATATCTGTTTTGGCCCTCCTAAGGCCTGCTGAAGCAAATAAAGCAAGTTTAAATGCTAAAAATAGTGAGCAATTAAAATCAAAGGATTTTTTAACACTAACTCAACGTTTCATTGGCAGTGCCAGAGTACCCCCAAAGAGATAGAAATCCACACCCCTGGTTTTTCGGGAATAAATGCATATAACTGTTGTCAGAATCTTAGCTTTTGTCTTCATTAGAGTGACCCCGGCCGAAGCCGTCAATGTTACAGGGGCATACTTCTTAGGCGAGAAAAACAACAGCCGCCCAACAACACGAGGGCAGGATTTGGCAGTTCACCTGGAAGATGTCCTCCTGGGTGGCGCGTGGGTTGAGTCGGAGCAGTTGGTCGGCGATGATGTTGTGCATCAGTACCCAGATGTTGTGCATCACCGTCAGCGAGATCTGCTCGTTCACTCGGGTGTCGCCTGGTGATACAACGCGGGCGAATACACGCTGCTAATGCGTATAACATCAAAGGACTCGTTTGTAGATGTCTATTTCGACAAATATTCAAACATGGTATAAAACAAACAATCAATTGCTGAAGAGACACCATAGCGCTTAAATAAACCACCGCTTGCAGACCAAAAGGAAGTCATCGCCCACCCGCACTCTGCGCCCGACCATTAAAACAAATGGTTGTTACGGCAAAGACCCCGCCCGCCGCCACCATACTAGGTGAACCGCCTAATTTTGAATATTGAATCTTTGACGACTGCGTGTTCTTTTTACCTGCCTTTTTGGCCGAAAGCACTAAGCTCTGCAATGCATGGGGTCGAACCCGCAGCCTTGTGGGGAAGCGAAACAAGCCTGAGGTAAAGGTGCAGCTATCTGTGATCTGGGAAGTCGCACCTGCTCGGTAGCAGATACCGTTGCCGGCGTTCTCAATGCAGCCTTCGGCACCGTGCGGAATACGCGGCAGCCGGCTCCCCTGAGACATACGCATTCGCCGCGAGCTGCCCTCCCTCAGGTGTGAGAGCTCCTCGTCACTGCTGCCGTACACGTTACTGCCGTCCATCCAGTGTGTGATCTGGTTCAACTGCGGGGCACAGACAATCGGTCATGTCTATGATACACGTTACTGCCGTCCATCCAGTGTGTGATCTGGTTCAACTGCGGGGCACAGACAATCGGTCATGTCTATGATACACGTTACTGCCGTCCATCCAGTGTGTGATCTGGTTCAACTGCGGGGCACAGACAATCGGTCATGTCTATAATACACGTTACTGCCGTCCATCCAGTGTGTGATCTGGTTCAACTGCGGGGCACAGACAATCGGTCATGTCTATGATACACGTTACTGCCGTCCATCCAGTGTGTGATCTGGTTCAACTGCGGGGCACAGACAATCGGTCATGTCTATGATACACGTTACTGCCGTCCATCCAGTGTGTGATCTGGTTCAACTGCGGGGCACAGACAATCGGTCATGTCTATAATACACGTTACTGCCGTCCATCCAGTGTGTGATCTGGTTCAACTGCGGGGCACAGACAATCGGTCATGTCTATGATACACGTTACTGCCGTCCATCCAGTGTGTGATCTGGTTCAACTGCGGGGCACAGACAATCGGTCATGTCTATAATAAACGTTACTGCCGTCCATCCAGTGTGTGATCTGGTTCAACTGCGGGGCACAGACAATCGGTCATGTCTATGATACACGTTACTGCCGTCCATCCAGTGTGTGATCTGGTTCAACTGCGGGGCACAGACAATCGGTCATGTCTATGATAAACGTTACTGCCGTCCATCCAGTGTGTGATCTGGTTCAACTGCGGGGCACAGACAATCGGTCATGTCTATGATACACGTTACTGCCGTCCATCCAGTGTGTGATCTGGTTCAACTGAGGGGCACAGACAATCGGTCATGTCTATGATACACGTTACTGCCGTCCATCCAGTGTGTGATCTGGTTCAACTGCGGGGCACAGACAATCGGTCATGTCTATGATAAACGTTACTGCCGTCCATCCAGTGTGTGATCTGGTTCAACTGCGGGGCACAGACAATCGGTCATGTCTATGATACACGTTACTGCCGTCCATCCAGTGTGTGATCTGGTTCAACTGCGGGGCACAGACAATCGGTCATGTCTATGATACACGTTACTGCCGTCCATCCAGTGTGTGATCTGGTTCAACTGCGGGGCACAGACAATCGGTCATGTCTATGATACACGTTACTGCCGTCCATCCAGTGTGTGATCTGGTTCAACTGCGGGGCACAGACAATCGGTCATGTCTATGATACACGTTACTGCCGTCCATCCAGTGTGTGATCTGGTTCAACTGCGGGGCACAGACGATCGGTCATGTCTATGATACACGTTACTGCCGTCCATCCAGTGTGTGATCTGGTTCAACTGCGGGGCACAGACAATCGGTCATGTCTATATAAACGTTACTGCCGTCCATCCAGTGTGTGATCTGGTTCAACTGCGGGGCACAGACAATCGGTCATGTCTATGATACACGTTACTGCCGTCCATCCAGTGTGTGATCTGGTTCAACTGCGGGGTACAGACAATCGGTCATGTCTATAATACACGTTACTGCCGTCCATCCAGTGTGTGATCTGGTTCAACTGCGGGGCACAGACAATCGGTCATGTCTATGATACACGTTACTGCCGTCCATCCAGTGTGTGATCTGGTTCAACTGCGGGGTACAGACAATCGGTCATGTCTATGATACACGTTACTGCCGTCCATCCAGTGTGTGATCTGGTTCAACTGCGGGGCACAGACAATCGGTCATGTCTATGATACACGTTACTGCCGTCCATCCAGTGTGTAATCTGGTTCAACTGCGGGGCACAGACAATCGGTCATGTCTATAATACACGTTACTGCCGTCCATCCAGTGTGTGATCTGGTTCAACTGCGGGGCACAGACAATCGGTCATGTCTATGATACATGTTACTGCCGTCCATCCAGTGTGTGATCTGGTTCAACTGCGGGGCACAGACGATCGGTCATGTCTATGATACACGTTACTGCCGTCCATCCAGTGTGTGATCTGGTTCAACTGCGGGGCACAGACAATCGGTCATGTCTATAATAAACGTTACTGCCGTCCATCCAGTGTGTGATCTGGTTCAACTGCGGGGCACAGACAATCGGTCATGTCTACTAAACGTTACTGCCGTCCATCCAGTGTGTGATCTGGTTCAACTGCGGGGCACAGACAATCGGTCATGTCTATGATACACGTTACTGCCGTCCATCTAGTGTGTGATCTGGTTCAACTGCGGGGCACAGACAATCGGTCATGTCTATGATACACGTTACTGCCGTCCATCCAGTGTGTGATCTGGTTCAACTGCGGGGCACAGACAATCGGTCATGTCTATGATACACGTTACTGCCGTCCATCCAGTGTGTGATCTGGTTCAACTGCGGGGCACAGACAATCGGTCATGTCTATGATACACGTTACTGCCGTCCATCTAGTGTGTGATCTGGTTCAACTGCGGGGCACAGACAATCGGTCATGTCTATGATACACGTTACTGCCGTCCATCCAGTGTGTGATCTGGTTCAACTGTGGGGCACAGACAATCGGTCATGTCTATGATACACGTTACTGCCGTCCATCCAGTGTGTGATCTGGTTCAACTGCGGGGCACAGACAATCGGTCATGTCTATGATACACGTTACTGCCGTCCATCCAGTGTGTGATCTGGTTCAACTGCGGGTTAACAGGCAATCTGTCATGTCTGTGATACACCCATGTGTGAGCTGGGTCAACTACGGGGGTAACAGGCTATCTGTCATGTCTATTGTGCGTGTTCTGGTTCGGCTCAAGCTGATAAGACCCGCTTTGTCTTTGGTTCTACTTAATCTTATCGGGTCATTCGGGGTACATCATTGCCAACGACAGAACGCACGGGATATGAAAAACTGGGCATATACATGATTTCTCAGTCACACCAGGCCTAATCGTTACCACTGGCAAAAACATGAGTGGACCAGTTAATCTTCAACCTGATGCTGCCAAAAACACTTCCCACTCTAGAACCGAAAGCTCGTCGGATTTACGATTATCGCTGTCTTCCGGACTGGTTGGCCATGCACATTTTAAGATTTTTTGCCAATTTCGCTGATACGGGAACTTTATAAACGTGGGCATCCCCCTTGCCCCCCCGGAATTCCACGCACAATATATTAGGTCAAGGATTTTCCTTTAGGTTGTATGCTTTCGCAATGTTCAGAAAAAATAGGTACGGCCACCACCCAAAAAGCCAGGACGCCACTGCTGAGTCTCTTGTAAGATATGGTTGTTGCAGCATCGGTACTACCTGCTTCGTGACCTCGGTACTACCTGCTGCGTGACCTCGGTACTACCTGCTGCGTTTCTTCAGCACTACCTGCTGCGTGACCTCGGTGCTACCTGCTGCGTGACCTCAGTACTACTTGCTGCGTGACCTCGGTACTACCTGTTGCGTTTCTGCGGCACTACCTGCTGCGTGACCTCAGTACTACCTGCTGCGTGACCTTGGTACTACTTGCTACTTACTACTGCTGTGTGACCTCAGAAGCACCTGCTGCGTTTCTTCGGTACTACCTGCTGCGTGACCTCGGTAGCCTGCTGCGTGACCTCGGTACAGCCTGCTACATGATCTCCCTTCTACGTGCTGCCTAACCCCGGCACTATGCAGCGTGACTTTGGTCTGCGTGACCTCGGTAGTACCTATGGCGTGACCTCCGTAATGCGTTGCCCCAATATGACCTATTGGGCTGGATCGGTGACCCGTTGTAACGGCTCCTTATTACCTGTTGCGCCGGCTCCGTGGTATGCTGCACCGGTCCGCTGCTACTTGCAGGACCTGTTTTCTGCAACCCGACGACCAGCAGTACCCGTTCGTTACTACCTGTTGCGCCGATTCGTGACTACCTGTAGCACCGGCCCGTTGCTACCTGTAGCACGGGTCCGTTGCTAGCTGTAGCACAGCTCCGTTGCTACCTGTAGCACGGATCCGTTGCTACCTGTAGCACCGGCCCGTTGCTACCTGTTGCGCCGGTTCGTTGCGGCAGCCCAGCGCTGGGATGCTCCTGAGGAAGTTGAGACAGCGGACCCTGTGCCGGCTGTAGAAGGGGTCGTTGGCCGCCACCCTGATGGGGAAACACTCGGGGATCCTGCGCAGCTGGTCCTGGGCAATGTTACCCGTGCAGCAGTCCCTGGCACGCTGGCCCTCTGTGGAGTGAGACGACGCGGTAAGGTGATGATGTGATAGGTAGGGCTGTAGTCTGACAATTATGAATACAATTCCGGTCATCACAGCCAGGATTAAAAATTAAAAACTTGCTATGTTTGCGATGTTTTAAATTTCACATGCCTAGCTTAATTTGGTGCATCGTTCTTAGATATTATAATTATCAAGCACTCTTACTGCCTACATCATGATCCCGTTTTGAAACACGAGTGTTAATTCAGTCATGACGATGGAGTTGTTACCTGTTTTAAACTCAAGTAGAAGAAATAAATATTTACAACATTTCCAAAACACTTGTTTACAGATGAAAATCAAGCTGGTGGCTTAGCTTTATGGCTACCTAGGTTTAATTATATCATGGCTTTTATATACTGTATTCTCACATTGGTAAAAATAGTGATCTGAAAACAAACTGCGGAGTCAGATTTGCTGCATAACCTGCAGAGCTACACTTTAGAGTCTCAGCAGTTCTCAACTTTAGCAGCCTCACGCAGGTTCTTTGGAAGGACTGACCTGGCCTCTGCAGGGCTGACCTCCCATTTTGCGGGACGGACCTTCCCTCAGGCGGGACTGACCTTTGCTTTGGCGGGATGGACCTGCCCCCTGCAGGACTGACCTCCCCTTTTATGGGACTGACCTTCCCTCTGGCGGGACTGACCTTTTCTCTGGCGGGACTGACCTGGCCTCTGGACGGGCACGTGGGTGATGTCGTGGTCTATGAACTGTCCCCACTGCATCACGGCCAGCGTCAGTTGTCGCGAGGGCCTGTTTTCGGCCACGGTCAGAGAGCGCTGGCTCACGAGTCGCGCCGAGGGCAGCGGGGAGCCGTCGGCACCGTTCACGCGCGGAAACAGAACGCCTGCAGGCGCAGCCAACATTTCTTATCGGACTATTTAAAGTGTGCATGGGATTTCATTGTCATAGGGCTGAATTTGCAGGCCATGGAAATCCTTTGAGCTGATTTCATCAGGAACATATTTGTTTTATATGTTGAAATTAATTCACTATCAATGCGGCTTAAACCAAATGATTAGACGTGGAATCAGCTTTTTGCAATCTTTATATTTCCAATATTTTTGTGATAGCCGTATAAGTATTCGTAAATTTTGTTGAAGGTCCACTGTGGGTGGTTTCCCACTTGGTACGTCATTTTGTATACTAGTAAATACTCGGCATAGACTAAAATACACACAGAATAGATTAAGACACAACATAGAATCGTGAACAGTAAAAATACGAAAGCTAATAGCTAAAAGTCACAAGACGACACGGTAAAATTAGGTCGTAATAAAAGCAGATAATAAGCGGACTCATTTGTGGCGTAACGGAGGCATGTTTCATAACTATGGTCTAAAAGATACACTGTCATCCAATGTAATCTGATTGTAGACTTGTAGTCTCGGTAGATAAGCCCTATCCTCCCTGCTTCTGCGCGTATCCGTGACAGCGAAAGGTTTTGCGAATGTCACGTTAAGTGATCATGTATTGTACTGGCAACAGCCGTCATTGTACTGGCCAAATACAGGGGAACAGGGGAGCACAATGTTTAAGAACAGAATTCACAGTTCACACTGAGTGATACTCCATTGGTTGTTTCAATCTCATCCAGCGCAATCGGCTCAAACATCTAATGCATGGTTACATCGGAGACGCCCACATGCTACTCATGTGCTGAGAATTTATAATCTTTAAAAGCAGCGTTTTTTAGTTGTTTTACTTCAGCCATAAATTCATAGACAATAACGAATAATTGACATCACCAGTGCTTGCGCAAAAATTTGCGTGACACCTCTCAGAATTGCATGCAGTGCATGGTCAGTGCGATCGATATTCCGTTGCATTCGACATGTACTGATTCCACCTGTCTTTCAAAGGTCAGGCGTCTATCTACCATTAGGTCTAGATCTGTACCACTCTAGAATCCTGGAATAAAGCTCCGCAGAAATCAATGGTGATGTTAGGCAGTGTCCTGAGCATCGGTGGTGTACCAAGAACACTTATCTGTGTTTTGCTGATGTTCAGCTTCATTCTATTTTTACAAAACCACTGGAAGAGGGACTGAAGTGCTCACTCAACTTGAGTCGCAAGTCTCTGCAGATCGCATTTTGGGTCCGTCACGAGGACTTGGGCATCCTCAGCGAACTGAACAGCCGTGATTGCATCTTCCACATAGAAGCCGAGGACATTTGCGAAGAGCATGAACAAAGCACAAGATAAACTACCGCCCTTGTGTGCTTCCAGTCGATTATTTTCTGATTTTGAGTGGTAAATGGAACTATTTAGGTACTGTGCAATTTTGAATCTGTTGAGTGTGACCTGACAAGTATTTTTTAAACTATTTATTGTCCACACCGCGAAGAATAAGTTTTTGAGTAACTTGGAATGTAGGATTGCGTCAAAGCTCTTGAACAAATTGAGAAGGACAAAAATAAAACTTTCGCTCCAATGCATCCCAGGAAGTATCTTATCTGTTATGAAGCTAAGCGCTGTTTTGGTAGAACGATGTTTTCCGTAGCCGTGTTGGGTTGAGGCCAAGAGATGATTTGTTTCTAAAGATTCCGTAAGCTGAGCCTGAACAACTATTTCAATTTTCATCATAGCCGGAAGAATCGATATCGGTCTGGTCTGAGCCAGATCATTGAACACTCGATCTTTCGGTATCGGGATCACCAGTGCATGCTTCCATGCCGTGGGAACCTGGCCTGTGACAAGACTGGAATTTGCCAAATCAAGCAGCAGGAAGCCTGGGCAAGGGAAGAACTTTTGTAGCATTGCAATGCTAATATCGTTTTTTCCTACAGATGCGTTTTTTTATTCCAAGAACAATCGCGTCAAATGATTCTAAATAGACCGGTTGCACTTTGAAGACACTAAAAGTTACTTTAGGTAGCCGCACCGGGACAATAACTATAACTGGAACTATAAAGATATAGACAAATAATTGCTAAATGCATCTGGCTTTTCAGCTATTTTTAGTACAGTGATTAAGCTCTTACGACTTTAAATCTTGTGACAACACATCCTGTTTACCATTATCCGGGCAAGATGAGCCACGTCGTTTAACAGTTCATTTAGACAGGCGGGGATTTAGCACGTTTACTACGGATTGATGTCATGATTATTGTCAGAGTGTAAACGCATATTTTTGCTCTCAGAAGACCTCACACGTGTTCATGCTTCTACACAAACTAGATGTAGAAGAAAACTGCGCCTTACATCCTAGACCCAAAAACACGAGCTGTATGCGAGCTACCTGAAAAAAGGTATTCTACCTAAGAAGGAAAACATTCCCCTTTGGTAGGATTACTTCCATTATGATAACCCCAACTACCCTAAATGGTTCAAATATACCCTTTCTCTCTCCCCTCCCTCCTTCGGTCTGTGTGCGTGTGCGTGCGTCTGAGTGTGTGCGTGCGTCTGCGTGTGTGCACGGTGCGCTGACCGACCGTCTTGGTAGGTGTTGGGATGCAGCCGAATGAGCGGAGAGCGGGCGCGCCCCCAGCCCGTCTGCGCCCGGTTGTTGCACGTGCCGTCCATGGTGCGGTACACGCTGGGGCTGCAGGTGAGTACTGGGTTCGTACAGCCGATTCGCTGCGGAGTCTGGCCGTCTGGAGATGACAGTTATTGGATTACAGGAAGATCGACCACCTTGTCAAATTGAAAAATGACTAGATTTGGACAACGGAAGTCTAGAAATCAAGACACCACACTTTGTTTCCACGTTCAAGAACTAAGAAAAAGAAGTTATATATCCTCACAGCTTAACAAGCGCATTGACGGGGGACGGGTACCCGCCCCCTCCTCGGGTTTTTCGGAGATAACATAAAAACGGCGGCGTGTAGCACCACCATACTTTGCATACCTTTTCCCTCATCATTTTTACAACTTTTTCAAAATTTTAAGGTCAATTCCTTTCAGGTCAGGTCACCAGTACAGGTAAAGTGACCTGACCTGAACAAAAGTTTAAGATAGCATAAGTCGGAGCAAGGTGAACTCATCCGATTGAAACTCCTATCAAATAATGACCCCACCGAGTTCTCTAAAATATGCTCCGGTATTTTTTTATATCGATGACCTAAGGTCAGGTACGAGCCATGACCTCTCTATTGCAAATACATGGGAAAAATGGTTTTACTGAATAACTTAGTAATGAATAAAGATAGAGCGTTTATTTTAACTGCATTAGATTTGCCTTGTCATTGCAGTTCTAATGATATGCATTTTGCCCAATTTGACCTTGACCTGGCCTTAGGTCAGGTCAAATCCTTGATTTGACCTAGCAAGGTCATATTATATATCATTCTATTCGGATTTCTGCGAGGATTCATATATTTTAAATCGTTTTGCTCTATATTAACTTCTTGGGATGTAATGGCCAAAAAACGTAATTTATATGTTATCCCTATTCCGGTATGTTTTGACCTCTAGTGGCTTTAAATGTGTCCTGACAAAAAAATGATACAAATAATTTCGATAGAGAAGTGGATGGGTTATCTAACGTCCTTTACCGTTTTTCGCTATCTAGCACGGCTCTCGAGGTCTTAGGGGAGAGCGGGTACCCGCCCCCCGTCAAGGCGAAGGTGGCTCAGACCCCCGTCAATGCGCGTGTTTAAGTGTTACAAAACAGAATTTGGCTTACTAGGTTTGACGTAAGCATCGGGTGTAATTATGAGGCTGGCCGCCACGTTGCCGCTATCCGCATGACAACGTTGCGATAGAGATATCATTGTTGACACTTATCACGTGACATGCGCAGCAGTCACGCAGTGAGGATTGAGAAAAATCAACTCGTTGAAACCAGATGGAAAGTGGTTCCTTCATGGTTTGAATTAAGGCCCTTTATTTCTAACTTTAAATTGCCTGAACATTTCATACTATTAGGTACCATTAGGTACGGATTGATATTGCACCGAATGTGTGACAAATTACAAAAATTAAAGAGTAAAAAATACTGGGAGCTGTGGGTGAAATGAAATAATATAATAGTGGTTTCTCAACATGCTCCACAAAACTGCTATCTCAGTTCAAAACCTATTATAAAGGTGGAACACTAACTTAAGACCTCCGGTCGTAGCAGCTTCTGTCTGATGAAATAGGAAGAAAAGCTAATTGCCTTGCAAGCTAATTGCATAAATAGGAAGATAATTACACTTAGCTCGGATCCAGCTCGCAAAAATAACAATTCCTCTACATCGACCAAACATGCAACTTCGGTACCGATGCTCAAATCAAAATTTATTCCCTTCTTTTGTTGGGAACCCAGGAGCTAGGAATCCAGAGCAATGGTTTTGCTCCTTGCCAGATTTGTGCTTACTTGCAACAGCAGGCTGGGCCGACGCTCCGTTAAGAATGCTTAGTATTGCAGGCGGGTAGATCAGCTCTGACACCGCAGACTGCCGACCCTGGCGGATTCTGGGGACAAGACAAGACCGCACCAACAGATCATTTGTAGTGAACAGCAGCCCGAATTCCATGCATAATGTCCCAGGGCTACTGGTCAGTCCTAAGCCGACTTTAACACGATCACTCAGTGATGCCGAGTCAACTTTAGCATGCCTTCTGGGTGGCCGTGGCCTATCGTCGGCATTTTGAAAGGATCGTTCTTTTTGCGTATATGTAACAGTTTTCTTTACTGAAAATCTTATAACTGTCAATTCGTAAAAAAGAGACAAACGCTTATTTTACCATGAATGCAAGCATCGGCAAGCCTTGGATTACAATTTAATCCCTTTCGTTTCCTATGAATTCCCGTATTCTGGAGTTGAAAGGAATCAAACCTACCAGATATCTACCAAAAGGCACCTCTCAAATTTTCAATAATCTCAAAGGCCGTCGTAAAACTTCTGTTGGAAAATTGTGTTCACATATTGATCCTACAAGAACCATCGCCTTGTTTGTACCTATCCAAGTTATGTTTTTGGCAATCACCACTCCTTTCAATCGCACTGTGTTTTCCGACAGGTGCTGGGTGGCGCTATCGCTCCCAACTGAGTTGGTACCACTTTTGCGTCAACTGTTTGCACACTCTTCCACAAAATAGGGAGAAGCTCGATTAGGAGAGTTTGTGACTTAATCTTTGTTTGTCCCTCTTGCAGACACCTTTATTTCGATTAATATTCAATCCCATTCACACCAGCCCCCTCCCATCATACATCTCTTGTGTTTCCCATACATTAGCATTTACAACAACACAATACGGCTGAAAAACGTCTGACGAATGGGAGCAGTCAGTGGTGGATACAGGGGGGGGCTAGGGGAGCTCAACCCGTGGGGATAGCGGTAGTTGGGAGGGGAAAAAGTAAGCAAAAAAACGTCAAGTGAAATTAAATATGCCTTTCGGTAGGATTTGGGAATGGAGACGAAAGCAAAAATAGGGTGAAAATTGGGTCAAGATACATTTTTCCATAAGCAATATTACACGAACTCTAATTCTGTTTAAGTGAGAGTTGAAGCACAAAATTTTCTACAAACTAAAAGGGTCGGGAAAAAGGAGTCGATCGCTTGGGGAAAACATGTTCCCGAGCTTTTCCGTTGGGGGCATTGCCTTTTGCTCGATCCCCAGGCTCAACCCCCCGAAATGCCCGAGTGTCTATACTCAATACATAGGCGGAGGCTGATCCGAGGCAATAGCGGGGACGGCTCGTGCCCCCCCCGAAATGAAGCCCTGGATCCGCCACTGGGTGCAGTGCCGTGGTCAGCACCTCTGATCTTCCATGTGAGATAGGCCAGTCGTACCTGTGCGAGATGTCGAGCAGGTTCCGCAGGGCGCGAACACCCTCGCTGATGACGGCGGGGCTGACCTGGAACTGGAGCAAGCTGACCCCGGAGGCGCCGCGGTTGTCCACAGGCGACAGCTGGCGGCCACCCAACGCCCAGGTCAACTCCTCCACTCACAGCTGGAGCGCCAGACAGGCGGCGGCTCTCAAACCTCAGTACCGTGGCTCCCAAACGTTGGGTCGGGATCGTATTTGGAGTTTGATTGATTGATTATTTGGGCTTAAGGGCGCACCAACCCTAAAGGTCATATAGCGCCCACATCACTGCCGATTAACCACAACGTAACCACAACTTCTGCTGAACACGGACTTGTTACTTTTATGCCTTGCTGTTAGTCATGTCTGTGCACAAAAAAACTGAAGGAGGGCTCTCATCGGTCCAATCGGTTCTCAGAATAGTTGGGAGGTAAAAGAGGAACAGTTGGGTTTCCAAAAAGCGGGAACGACACAGGTCGTAAGTAACTCCCATTCTCATTGCCACTTCCCCTTTCAAAACACGAGTCCTCAGCCCGGGTCAAATACGATCACGAAGTCAGTGGCTCTGAGATAATTCAGCACCTTCTCAATCATGTCCGAGTCCGGACCAATCAGCTGTGTCAGTGTGAGAAGACGTGAACCAAAATATGAAAGCTTGAGACTATCATATTCACGGCACGACACCAGGACGTATCACACTGACAAGGGGGCCGCACACCGCCGACTCTGAGGTCGAGGCTCGCCAGACAGCAGATATCGGTGAGTGGCCAGACAGTGGCCAGTTCGCAAACGGCACAGTGCTACCTCTTCACGGTGATGGGTGCGCAGCGAAGACGGCCACTCACCGATGTCGGGTTTTATTACCCTGAGTTTGTTTATTTGTCTGCTCGTGCTTTTCCTGTTGGCCTGCATTGCGAAGGTGGCCAGTTACGGAGCCATCATTTTGGGTTGAGCTGGGCTCGAGGGGTAGAGAAAACACAGCTAGTTGGAACCCACTGCTTTAGTCAAAGGGCACTGTTAAACGTTATTTTTCGGCCCGGGGTCTACTATCCGATACCAAGTTCACAAATGGCGTGGCCTAAGAAATTGAGATCTACCTCTAACCAGCGGCGGGACAGGAGTCACTGGGGAAGGAGCATCTCTGTTTACAAGTTTCTGAGACCAGTGGCGGGCCCGAGGAGTGTGGATGGGGAAACAGCTGAAATCCTGCGTAAGCATAGTTTTTATAAAACAAGTATTGTCGTTACGCGTCGGGGAATGTCGTATCTGCCCTTTCCCATCTTCTCCAAAGACATACCAGCGGCAGTCATAACTCTTGTTTTGTGCGAAAACGTCGTGCGGGTTTTCAGCCACCCTCACATCTCAGTCTCACCTTGTTTCGAAGACCCGTGACTTCCTGGAAAATATGGTTCAGGAACCTCTGCATGAGGTTGATACCATTCGTCGGCACCTGAAGCACAGCGTAACACATAACGCCAGGGGGAGCTATATAACGAGATCTACTTTGCGGTCACCGAGACAACTGCCTGTTAAGTGTGCCTCGGTTTTTTATTAGAGGATCATTATAGCTTAGCGATACCGAACTACCCGGCACCGTGGACTGTTTTGACCACGGACATGGACCTGATGAAACAGGTGTCATTAGACGCGAAAACGATTTGCAATCGAGATCCAAGAAAATTACAGATGCATGTTCGGTAATTAATCAAACATCGTTGTTTCTCTCGCCGACATCACAGGTTGTTTTATAGAATATTTCCAACCTTTTTTGGAACCAACGAGAAAAGCATAATGTTAGCAGTTGTACATAGTTTTTTTTGTTGGAGGGGGAGGGAGAAGACCAAGCATCTTCCTTATAAAAAACCGGCCAGTATAATCGGCATAGCTGCAGAGGCTGGCGGCACCTGACCTGAGGCAGGGAGGAGGCAGCAGACCCGGGACACCTGACCTGAGGCAGGGTGTGAGGCAGCAGACCCGGGGCACCTGACCTGAGGCAGGGTGTGAGGCAGCAGACCCGGGGCACCTGACCTGAGGCAGGGTGTGAGGCAGCAGACCCGGGGCACCTGACCTGAGGCAGGGAGGGAGGCAGCAGACCCGGGACACCTGACCTGAGGCAGGGTGTGAGGCAGCAGACCCGGGGCACCTGACCTGAGGCAGGGTGTGAGGCAGCAGACCCGGGGCACCTGACCTGAGGCAGGGTGTGAGGCAGCAGACCCGGGGCACCTGACCTGAGGCAGGAGGCAGCAGACCCGGGGCACCTGACCTGAGGCAGAGTGTGAGGCAGCAGACCCGGGGCACCTGACCTGAGGCAGGGTGTGAGGCAGCAGACCCGGGGCACCTGACCGAGGCAGGATGTGAGGCAGCAGACCCGGGGCACCTGACCTGAGGCAGGGTGTGAGGCAGCAGACCCGAAGCACCTGACCTGAGGCAGGGTGTGAGGCAGCAGACCCGGGGCACCTGACCTGAGGCAGGGTGTGAGGCAGCAGACCCGGGACACCTGACCTGAGGCAGGGAGGGAGGCAGCAGACTCGGGGCGCCTGACCTGAGGCAGCAGGGGCTGTAGACTCGGGGCACCTGACCTGAGGCAGGAGGAGCCGAGACTCGGGGCACCTGACCTGAGGCCGGGAGGAGGGCTGAGACTCGGGGCACCTGACCTGAGGCAGGGTGTGAGGCAGCAGACCCGGGGCACCTGACCTGAGGCAGGGTGTGAGGCAGCAGGCCCGGGACACCTGACCTGAGGCAGGGAGGAGGCAGCAGACTCAGGGCGCCTGACCTGAGGCAGCGAGGGGCGAGACTCGGGGCACCTGACCTGAGGCAGGAGGAGCCGTAGACTCGGGGCACCTGACCTGAGGCCGGGAGGAGGGCTGTAGACTCGGGGCACCTGACCTGAGGGAGGGTGGAGGCTGTAGATTCGGGGCACCTGAACTGAGGCAGGGTGGGAGGCAAAAAACTCGGGGCACCTAACCTGAGGGAGGGTGGAGGCTGTAGACTCGGGGCACCTGACCTGAGGCTGGGTGTTAGACTGTGGACTCGGGGCACCTGCAGGTGGTGGCTGGATGTTCGCTCCTCCTCCGAGAGTGGGCGGCCGAGTCGGGCTGGGGACCACCGGGCGCTGAGCCTGCACCGGAGGCCGCGGGACAGGGCCCTGACTTGTTGGGAGGCCTGGTAGTGCTGGAAACTGGTTTGTTCCTGGATGCACAGGAAGTGTCGGCGCTCTCGGCAGTCCTGGCGGTCGTGGCAGCTGGGGCAGTGCAGGTGCTTGTGGCAGGCCAGCAGCACCTAGATTTGCTGGAAATTGAGAAATTCTCTGAGGTCATGGGAACCTTTGCATTCTTTGAGTTCTTGGTAACCGAGTCGCTCCTTGAGGCGATGGAAATCGAAATCCTCTCTGGGCCGTTGGGAACTGAGGGAATCCTCGCACTGTCGGAAATTCCGAAGTTGCATGAGGTGCTGGGAATCGAGGAATTGCAGAAACTGGTAGGAAAGCTGGTCCTTTCATAGTTGTAGTTGACTAAGGGACGCCGCAGAAGGCAGAAAGTGGCATTGCTTACGGGGAGTTAAACGCGCATTGACGGGGGGCGGGTACCCGCCTCCCCCTCTGGTTTTTCGGAGATAGGGTCAAAACGGCGGCGCGTAGCGCCGCCGTACTTCGCATGCCTTTTCCCTCATCATTTTTACAACTTGTGTGAAAATTTTAAGGTTAGGTCATCTCAGGTCAGGTCACCAGTACAGGTCAAGTGACCTGACCTGAAAAAAGATTAAGATAGCCTTAGTTGGAGCAGGGAGAACTTTTCTGATTGAAACTCATATCACACAATGGGCCCTCCGAGTTCTCTAAAATATGTTCCGGTATTTTTGATAGTGGTGACCTAAAGTCAGGTATGAGGCATGACCTCTCCATTGGAAATACATGGGAGAAATGGTTTTTACTGTATAACACAGTAACGGAGAACGATAGAGCGTTTATTTTAGCTTCATTAGACTCACCGTGGCTTTGCAGTTCTAATGGTATCCATTTTATATAATTTGACCCTCACCTGACCTCAGGTCAGGCCAAATCCTTAGTTTGACCTAGAAATGTCAAATTATATATCATTCGATTCGGCTTGCTGCGAGGATTCATACGGTTTAAGTCGTTTTGTTTTACCTTTATTTGTTCAGATGTAATGGCCGAAAAACTTAATTTACATGTTATCCCTATTACGGCATGTTTCGACCTCTGGTGACCTTAAATGTGACCTGACAAGAAATGGTACAACTATTTTCGATGGAGAAGTGGACGGGCAGCCCAACACCGTTTATCGTTTTTCGCTACCTACCGTGGTTCTCGAGATCTTAGGGGGGGGGGGTACCCGCCCCCTTCGTCAAAGCGAAGGTGGCTCAGACCCCCGTCAATGCGCGTGTTAATGGCCAATTAAAGAAATCACGTTTGGGTTCCCTTTTGAAACAGGCAGCTACTAGCATTCGGAAGGATCTGAATGATTATTGAAATTTTCCAAGGAGAACAGCCAAAAGGAATCATTTTCTATGCGTTCCACCACCGGATATACAGAGTAGTTTTTGTCACCCCCAATTTTGTTTTTGGGGAAAATTTCGAAGGGAAGGGTGGATATGCTTCGGTTCGGACGTCACTGGGGTTCGGGCAGCTCAATTGTCCAAGAAAATAAAAGAAGCTGCTACCACCACGTTAAGCGTGCAAGCGTTTGCCATAATGCTAGTCAGTTCTCAACAACCTATCCTCAAGTTTGGTTTGAAGATCAAGGTAAGTAGCTAATTTCCTTTTTTGGGCATTTGAACTGATTTTGGTATTTGATCGAGTTTTTCTGCGTCTTCCTAACTTTATCAGTTTTAGAATTCCAAGAAGTCTTTTTTCGACCCCCGCCAGGGCGAAGTTATCTCATACCCAGTCCCCAACCACCAACTCCTTTACTGTGACGTCATCCTGGCGATAAATATTTTCGTTTACTCATCAAGTTCTACGTCAAAGTTTATAAGAAGCCTTTTACATGCATGTAATTGCAGTATGTCTTAGATAAGTTCAATTTCTGCATCATAATCTGTCATTGAATTTGTTTCAGAATAGATTCTTTCAAGAGGATATCTTTCTAACTAATCAAAATGTGAGTGCCTTAAATTAGCTCTACAAATCCCCTAGAGACCATACCTAAATTATTGCAGCCATCGGGCTGCCATATCGCATTGTGGCATACGCTAAGCGACGAGACTCCTTCAATGGGCCGACCTTATCTAAAGTAATTTTGACTTATACTTCGCAACCGGGATGAAGGTGAAATAACAGGGTTTTTTAATCTTCTTTTACAGTCAGAGGATGAATTTGGAGGCTTTATTCACACGCTTCGTGTCATATGACGTTTTTTTCTAATTTACCCACCTGCCTAGCTGCGGAAATATCGCATTGTGATCAAAATGACCAGCACAGTCTTGTTCTGCCCTGAAATTTGTGCATCACATAGTTTATAAAGAACAATACAACACATCTTTTGTTTAAGCTGAGGCAATCTCCTGTTCTCTGACAATATTTCGAACATACCTCCTATGCCTGGAAGTTGTCCAATACCAGAGCCTAAAGTCTGCAAAAAATCACGTTTTGTTACAAACATGCATGACAATGGCATATTGTTATGGAAAAGTGTTCTAGGTTACACCAAAACATACACACACAAGAGGCCTATCGATGAGCGCAATAGTTTCAATCATTTGTCATCCATTATCGGATAAAGCCAATGACTGCCACATCAATGACAGGGGAACGTTTTTCTTAGATAGTTCAATATAAGGCTCAAATAAGAAATAAGTTGATATCGAATGCAGTTTAGCATGTCCTGTAGTTGTGTCAGCTTTCACAAGGCTGTACTAATATGAATTCCTCGCTGCCAAAACATATCACGGCAGATCAAACCAATTACCTACTTTTACACAATTTTTATAGCTTAGATGGAGCTTTTACTGACTCTGAGGTCATTTCATTAGAAAGACGGCGTCAAACTGGCGTTATTAAAAGCTATATGAAAGAAAACTGATTCTCTGGAATCTACCAAAGCGCGCAAACCTGAGAAGGATTTGTGAAATGGACGACGAATGCGATGATGTTCAATGTAGGGTAAGGGCGGGTAAGAGTACGCAGGAGATAAGAATACGCAGCAGCTGTTTTGGTTACTTAGCAACCACTGAGATATTGGATACCCTGGTATAAAAAACAAGGTTAGTGCCTAGGCTGCACAGCAAAATTCAACGAGCCCTTGTTCTTTCCGCGGGAGTACCGAGCAAAATAAGTTTCTGGGCACCTTGCAGTAATATTTCTTAACTGGGTAAACTTGTAGACCATGCTTCTATTATCAACAGTATTGTATTACGATCTGTCATCAGTAAGAAAGCTGAGCTAGGAGTGTGCTCCAGGGCCGGAGCTCACGCTAAAAGGCCTGCCAACATGTTTATGAAGACTTTCTTCCCAAGGAAGCATGTCCGGCAAGAGTACGCAGTAGACCATTGGGCAAGAGTGCGCATGCTTAAGAGATGGAAAAATTTAATTTTTACTCGGGACAGAGTCCGTAATTCATATTTCGAAAACCAAACGTTGCAACAGAGTTCTTGTATATTCAGAACGATATAAAGTCATACAATCGCCTAGTTTAGCGACAAAAAACTTCGCGACATGGCCTATGCACCTAAAGCACAGCGGGGCATCAATGCGTACCCCAGCGTCCTCTCCTGCGTACTCTTACCGACCCACTCCGGCAAGAGTACGCATGTGACTTTTTATTTTTATGGGGTCGTGGCGAGTTCCTTTCAGAGTCATCGAGTTGAAACATGGACCATACACAGACAATTCTTCAGGCTAAACAACCACATACAAATTTTAGCTGTTAGACTTATAGGAGAAAAGTGAAAGGCTTAAGTGCGTACTCTTGCACGAACTTTCCCTACCCTTTCTTACCTGTGTGAACACGCATGAGTACCTAAAGGAGCACAGCACAACTTTGGATTGCTCTCAGGAATATTTTTTTAGAGTATCTGAAGGAGAATATTGCTCAATGAATGCTTGCACTGTTAGCACCCGATTGAGGCTGGTACGGTCCTTGTGCAAACAGTGTTTTTAAAGGGTGTTGATTATGATAGAAATGACTCATAAAAATGTTGGAAAAACAATTATCTTTACCCATTTTCCAATAATGACTTCGATACAACGGCTCACGAAACGCTATTCAAATTTTGCAGATCTTGGGATCTTATCGTTGAAAACGACTTCGATGATAGTTGTGGACAAAAGTTTTCGACATAATTTCACTGATCATGACTCATACAACCAAGCCAGTGATGTAACGCTAATCATGTTTAAACCTTAGCAGTGCACTAACTACCTACTAAGGTCATATGTCATGTTGCCAACTCTCAAACTATGAGGGATTTGGACGATCCGATGATGCTTATTTAGAGAACCCGCCGGGAGATTTGCTATAACAAGCCGAGGCTCTCCGTTGGTAATCGCCGGGTGGGGCACTTACCGGCAGGACTTGGCCGTCGGTGAGGTGCAGAGCCATCATCATCAGGAGCGTGTGCAGCCAGCTGCCAGGCTAGAATATACCACCGTCCGGTGTGAAACCAAGAAAAAACAGCAACACATGCAACTCAAAAATGTCTCCCTCGGGAACTGCTGAACTATTCAGTCATCCGATAGCTTATCTAGGTAATTAGCGAGTTAAATCATTGAAGCATGCTACTAAAGGAATGAGTAGTGTGTTCCAAAATGTCTTTAGTTGAATAACCGATGGTACAAAAATGTCCTTGAAATCCCTAGGTTTAGAATATGGCACCAGGCCATGATCATATGGCCTCGTCCAGTAGAGAGCTCAAAATGAACCCTTCATATTTTCTAGGAGGCTGCAAATCTTGTGTGACAGCTCTGTATCTGGTAAGATTCTCTGTCTGAATCCAAACCACCTAGCTGTCGTCTGTAAATCCGGTTTATTCCAAGATACAGACAAGAAAATAAGGCTGGTCTCAGTGGTAAAAGTGCCTTGATGTGATTTCGAATGATCGGTCGAAAAATATGATGATATAAGATTATTATTTTTAAGCTGCCTTTGTAATTGAAACAAGTAATTAAAGCATAGCCTTGGAGTTTGAGCACAAACGAATAATTCAAGCAAGTCATGGAGCTTAAACGCGAGCGAATTGCATACAGGGAGGTTTTCCTCTGGTATTCGACCAAATCACAGCTGATCGAGAAATCACAGCTGAGGATGTGATTGGTCCTTAACCAAAGCGTTAAAGAAGACAGCTGCGCAAGTTAAAAGCATTGGCAAGTGCTGCTGCTTCATCATGTGCTGACCTCATAGAGCCAAGGTCTCGGAGTACTAGCCTGACGTCGTTGGGAGCCGTCCATGTTGTCTTCAGGACAGCGGACGGGGCCTCCGCGACTGAGAAGTGTACACCATGTTATAAGTGCAAGATACATCTGCTACGGTATGGTTAACAGGTCTGGGCCCGCAAAAATCCGCACGGAACATACTTGGTTTACCACAAGCCAGATGAACGCATCAACAGATCGGGATGACAAGTATCGCCACTGACACAGAATCACGTCGATACTGCAACCATTGCAGGGTAGGGCCATTTTCTTCGAAACTTTACAGAAACAGTATTATATATTATATATTCTAGAAACAGTATTATTGCTAACCGAGTCATATCCTCGGGAATTCTGAGCTTCTAGAACAGACACATCATTTTTAAGCCGAGGTTTCAACTGGGAAAAATTTGGAAAATTAATGCACTTCAGCGTTCACTATTTTCGATCATTTCGACAATTTCAATCACAGACTTTGAGACAAATTAACACATTTGGTTCAACGCAAGACTTGGTTCTGCTGTCAGATGTTGTGCACACAGAACAAAGTGGTCGTCACCAGAGCTCGTGGACACCTGGCAGTGAAATTTCGCAGTCAACTCGATCGGTCCTGTCAGTTTAACAGAAGCGCGTAGTCAGCGGACTGTCGGAGGAATGCCAAATTGTCACGGCCTGTTAGCCTCACTACAGATTTCCAGACAATTCCTCTCAATTCAGGCACCCAATTTACTAAATTCCGTTGATTTTTTAAAATAAACAAGTACCGGCCCACATTGGGATATGTCGTGTCTGGATTGGTCGAGCTTTGAGTTGTTGACCGCCTATGGACATGCCTTGCCCCAGTCACCCACCAAGCGCGAAAAACGGCTGTCATAGCTTATTCAGAACAGTCTCTAAGCGGCGGAGGCGTGACACACTGTCACAAATGCTATTGCCCCGCCCGAGGGCTGGTTGACTCCCCTAAACACCCACCTGACATCCGTCAGGCAATTCGTCGAACACGGCGCGGCACGCCGGCAGCTAGGGCATTGACCAGGCTATCTTAGCTTGTAAGCCCGTCTTTAAGACTCGTATTGACGAGGAGAAGGGTACTCGCCCCCTCGGGTTTCTTGGAGATGGTATGAAAACGGCGACGCGTAGCGCCACCGTACTTGGTATACCTTTTTCGGATAATTCCTTTAACTTTTTTAATTATAAGGCTAAGTCAACTCAGGTCAGGTCACCAGCACAGGTCAAGAGACCGCATCTCAAAAAAGTATAAGATATCATAAGTCGGAATAGGGTGAACTTATGTGATTGAAACTCATATCAAATAATGAGCCCACCGAGTGCTCTCAAATGTGTTCAGGTATTTTTGGTGAGCTACGGTCAGGTATGATCTCTACATTGGAAATACATGGGGAAATGGTTTTAACTAAATAACTTAGTAATGAATGGATGATGATAGAGCGTTTATTTTAGCTTTATTAAATTGACCTTGTCTTAGCAGATTTAATGTTATGCATTTTGACCTGATTTCACCCTGACCTGACTTCAGGTCAGGTAAAATACCATATATGACCTAAGTTGACCTAGTGCAAGGTCATATTATATATCGTTCGATTTGGCTTGCTGCGAGGATTCCAGTGGTGTAAATTGTTTTGCTCTTTCTTTACTTGTTCAGATGTATTGACTGAAGACATTCATTTAAATTTTATCCGTATAACGGCATGTCTTGAATTCTATTGACCTTGAATGTGACCTGGAAAAGGTTCAAACACTTTCGATAGAGAAGTGGATCGGCTACCCAACGCCGTTGTTCGCTATGTAGCGTGGTTCTCGAGATCTTAGGGGGGCGGGTACCCCCTCCCGTCAATGCCAAGGTGGCTCAGACCCCCGTCAATGCGCGTGTTGAGAAAATTCTGGGGAGTTCAAAGGCAAAGAGGTACGTTCAGGTATCAAAAGTCATTCAAAAAGACAGCATGACAGATGAAGGTCGTCAACGGAGCAAGTGGAGAAGGGCAGCGAACCTTTACAACCCCGCCAACAATAAGCCAGAGCTGTAGAGTCACAGATAAACCAAAATGACTCACCAATTTTGACCTCGGGGTTGTCACTCAGGACGGTGAGAATATCGATAGTGATGTTCCGCTTTATTGTTTTGTTATCCATAATTGGATGAAAGTCTAGAGTATGGTCGCCCAACGGAGTGTCGATGTTTCTTAATCTGGAGTCACCTAGATGTTGTCGTGCGGTATCTTACCCGTCTTTTTGCTCTTTCCTATATAAAATGCCACCTTCCTTGCGCCTTTAAAAGTAACGCATACAAATGTGTACACCGCCAGATGATTATTTAATATATTTTTATACCAGATTCACAGTTGTGTCACATTTTCTTACCTTCTGGGCAGCTTTGTAGCTGGAGGGCAAATCTTACAAGCTTTTCAGCCAATGTTTGTCCGCTTACCTATTTTTTAAAATGCCATTGTGGTCGTATTATTGCTGCAAGCCAATTGATGAACTTGACCATTGACCATACCACGCCACTTCCTCTCATTACGTTGACCTGAGGTGAACTCAACCTTTGAACTTGATATAGCATGAAAGACAGGGATCAATCACTTGGTAACAATGAGATAATTACAATGGTGCCTCAATAATTTCGCCCTCTCGTGTAGTTGATAAGTTATTAGCGAAACAGTAAACATCCCATACCTAATGGTAACTTATCGTGCTCGACCTCGATTACGCTCAGTATACACCCGGCCTGAATATTGTAGGCACCATCGATTTGTCTTTCTAACAACTTTCAGTGAGCCGTGAAATCACTCTTCTATCTTGCCCCAGAGGCGGGGTGAATACTGTCTGGAACGAGCGCGAGTAATTTCTTAACCTGAGTGTACATATATGCCTAAATACGTGATGTTCAGTGAACTGCAGCATCCTAGCTTTTCATCTGACTGGGAGTATCAAACTAGTAATTGAAGGGAAATTAAAACCATTTTAAATGGAGTTAAGGACATCATTTTGGGTATTTTAGCTTCTGAGATAAACCAGGTTTTGCAAGTATACCTGATTTCAGAAAATGTGACTTATGTTAACCTCTACTGACCTCAATATTTACATGAGGAAAAATACCGAGTGATTTTAACTGCAGAAGGGGCGAGCCTTCGACTGTTTCTTTCGCATCTTCTTAGCCCTACCAAATTTCGATGTAGTTGGGGAGGGGGGGTATTGTTTTACAACCCCACCATGGCGAGGTTGGCTCACACCGGCCACCCGGGTGTAGGTTAACACGCGCATTGACGGGGGCGGGTACCCGCCCCCTCAGGTCTTTCGGAGAGAGTAGAAAAACGGCGGCGCGTAGCGCCGCCGTACTTTTTATACCTTTTCCCTCATCATTTTTACAACTTCTGTGAAAATTTTAAGGTTAGGTCATTTCAGGTCAGGTCACCAGTACAGGTCAAGTGACCCGAAATCAAAAAAGTTTAAGATAGCATAAGTCGGAGCAGGGTGAACTTATCCGATTGAAACTCATATCATATAATGGCCCCACCGAGTTCTCTAAAGTATGTTCCGGTATTTCTTATATCGATGACCTAAGGTCAGGTACGAGGCATGACCTCTCCTTCGGAAATACATGGGAAAATGTTTTTTACAGAATACCTCAGTAACGGATGGTGATAGAGCATTTATTTTAGCTCCATTAGACTCGCCTGGGCTTTGCAGTTCTAATGATATGCATTTTATATAATTTGACCCTGACCTGACCTCAGGTCAGGTCAAATCTTTGATTTGACCTAGCAAGGTCAAATTATATATCATTCGATTCGGCTTGCTAAGAGGATTCATATAGTTCAAGTCGTTTTGCTCTATCTTTACTTGTTCAGATGTAATGGCCGAAAAACTTAATTTACATGTTATCCCTATGACGGGCATGTTTTGACCTCTCATGACCTTAAATGTGACCTGACAAAAAAATTGTTAAAATGTTTTCGATGGAGAAGTGGATGGGCAGCCCAACACCGTTTATCGTTTTTCGCTACCTACCGTGGTTCTCGAGATCTTAGGGGGGCGGGTACCCGCCGCCCTCAATGCAAAGGTGGCTCAGACCCCCGTCATTGCGCGTGTTAAAGTCGCCTGGGAGAGCGGTAATAATGCGGTTTACCAGCAGCCAAGCACAGAAAATATGAGCAGGTCTAGATTAATACCCAGGAGAAAATGCTAAAGTCATCGGCTGATTGCCAAAATCATTGGGCGACCATCACTTTGATGTGGGATTTAGAGGGGAAATTAACCAATATTCGACATTTCATACTTTTCTGAAATCATTTTGTGAACAACTGTATACAGAAGAAACAAAAATAATGTGTGAATTTACTAAAAGCTTTCTGAAGATACATACCATGGTATGGTTTTATTCGTGGCAATTAAAAACACAGGCACGGACGGCTTCAAGTTGCCGGGGATTCGACTTTAGGGGCTCGATCATTCTGAGCCAAGCCAAGCCACGCACACCGAAACATTATGGACTGTGGCAGAGGTCAGAAAATATCCAAACTTAAAAACGTTTGTGGGGAATTTTTGGGATCCATTGCATGGAATTTATGCATTTACCGATCAATAACAAAATGAATCCAGTAGTAGCAAAACTGTTCCACGTTCGGAAAACTTAGAGCGCACATTTATAAAAAATAAAACCCTCACTATCATCTAAACAACTCACGTCATATTCGCCCATACACTACAGTCCATACTCTAAACATAAAACATTCCAGAAAATCCGCAGGATATCAAAATAATATAATGCACATCAACATGTAATTAAAACTAGTCTCCATCAACAGACAGAAGGACTCTTGGCCATTTATTCCTTTTTGATGACGCCGTATTTCGATGTATTGAGCGGGGCAGATGCACATCTGGACAGAGCAATCGTTGTAAGGGCACAGATGCTAGGCACTCATTTATCTGTCTCAGGCGTGAATAAAGATCAAATCTCGATCGCTGGAGGTCGTGGGTGGCTTGGCTTGGATAATATAACAGAAACTTTAATGGAGGCTCAATCTGCACGTGTTCCGTGTGCAAGATGTCCTCACACGTTGTGTCTGACGAGATTGCGCACTTAGAAATAAGCTACCTGCTGTTTTAATGCACTTTTCCCTTTATGATTTGAAAAATATGCTTCCAGCAAGCACAACCAAGGCCATCTGCAGGCAATAGGAGCAGTCTTTTTACCAGAGTTGTGCACAACTCAAGTTTGTCTCGTACTAAAATTTGGCTGCCCACTGAATTTGGTAAGTCCAAAGCAAAGGATAATTGTCTGGTATGCAGGACAAGGTTGCTGGCTAACCGAAAAACAGGTTTCAATAAAGCCAGCCTCTGAAATTTATACTATACAGCCAAAAATGTGCTATTTTAAGTCAACTTAGCTTAACCCAACTCAACTAACCCAAATTTCAGCATATTTTTTTGCGCTGTAGGGCTCCTTTTGTACGCTGGCGTCACGAATATGTGTTATTCAGTTGACAACCATCCCCATCCTGCACATCAGAAAAAATTTTAACCTCTGACGCAATAAGTTCATTGGGCAGCAGAATTGAAATTTGAGTAAAATTTGAGGTGTGCACAATTCTGTTTTTCACTCGCACTAAATCGGGCAGGCTATCATACCGCCACGCCATCTTGATAAGCGGCAGCATTGACAAAATAGAGGGCGCTGCGACACCCCCGTACCGTCCAAAAGCGCAGGTATCTAGTTTAGCTTCCATTGATTCTTCAACACACACGTTTATTCATTTTGCTTTGTGCATTGGTTCATAAAGTCAATGACGTTTCCATTCTCAAAACACCACTTTCCATTTTCGATTTGGCCATAAAACTCTAGGTCCAAGGCGTGGGTGGTAGGACGGGCATGGTAGGTAAGACGGGCACAGGCTCTGTGGACCAAACCAACAAAATCAGCAATGGTATTAATGTCCCATTACTTGCATTAGTGCGTCTTAGGATGCCCTATAATGAGCCAAAAACACGAGCTTCTAACCTTAGTTGTTTTTTTAATTATAGAAAAGTAAAATCGGTGGTTCATCTTACCATTGTTAGTAGTTTTGATTGTAACGTTCTGACAGTGTCTGGCCCTGTTTTGAAGGCCAAATATGCAAAATATTTCTCGAAATAACGTTAACATGCATTAGATGATTGAAGTTTTATATTACCCCAGCAGGGTTATCTCCAAGAATGAAATTTTCTAGCACATTGATATGGGGCAAGACGGGCACGGACTGAAATACTATTTCACCATAAAAATTATCATCTTTATCGCTGCTGTTTTTACATAATTGAAAGGAATAAGTCTCAGAGTGTGCTGCAAACTTATTTAGGAATTTTGAATTATTAATCGTTGGAATCCAATGAAAAATTATAAATTTTGGAAATTCTTCAAAAATAATTTTCTGTCGGCTATTATACCGAAACAATGCTTTGCAAAGTATTTCAGAACTAATTTTTGCTCAACATAGGAAAGTTTTTGTCAAAAATGTCTAGCATATAGTAAACGGTATTGAAAAGCCCGTCCTACCCCACCTGTTAGGGTGAGACGGGCTTTTGCAGCATTCTACGGTAAGCGTTACTGCTCCTAGGAATATGCACAGATCCTAGTATGTTTAAGCACAGGGCGAAATAAATGTTTTCTGAAGTTTAAAGCAAAATTTCATCACAGTCATATGAAAAGCGAGTGAGGCACAGCCTAAAACACAACTATGCCCTTCTTACCACCGCCTCTCCTTCTTGCAGGCACCGTGCTGTAGCATACATCGTTCGGTTTCTTTGATTAGACGCTTACCTGGACGGTACGCACGTTAACCCTTCCCCGGTGGCGGTTACGAGCCACCTTCGCCCTGCTGGGGGGCTAAAAAAGACCCCCACGATCTCAAAAACTAAGAGAGCTAGAAAAAGTGCAATACGGCAATCGAAAGCTCTTCAAAAATGATTCGGTCATTTTTCTTGTTAGGTCAATACCCAGGTCACCAGAGGTCAAAATAGGTCAAAGTCGCTAATATGAGGTGTACTAAGAAAACCTCAGATATCTCAGAAACTATGACAGCTAGAAACATTTTTCTAACACCATTCAAAAGCTCTTGAGCTGCTCTTTCATTACAGTGGCATTATTTTACCCGTACGTGGTTATACTTACCTGTAGCGAGTTTGCTCGAAATCGATGTATAGAAAAAGGGACAACCCATTTTTTTCCGTTTGGAGTGCTGAAAAGGTTACAAAGGAATTTTTCCACGAAGTGTCTTTTGTGCCATGTGAAAGGCATCTGCTAACTTGTACGTACAGAGAAGGAATGCTTCTTAAAATTTTCCATAGAGTTACGTGACAATATTGTAACCGACCTGACCTTAGGTCAGAGATAAGAAAATCCAGCGATAGCTGGAGACACTAACTAGGGTGGGGTGATAATGACGTCAAAATGGAAAAAGTAAGATAAGCATTTCACAAACCTGAGTGCTGGTTCTTTGGTATATTTTGGAAGGAAAACTCTAATTGACCTAAGCCCTAATATTAATAAAACCCTAGCACCTTGGCTTGAAGTTTTTCCTTTTGTCCACCAGACCAGTGTGGTTCAGTAGGTACGCCATCGGGACAAGCTGAGGGATGTAACTTTGTAAATGCTATTGGGGATGCAACTTTTAAGAAGGAGCCTTGTTTCGTACACTTATAAGCACGGGCGTCGCCACGGATTTTCGAGTGGGGGTGGAGCCAAAGTGGGGGGGACCAGTTGTGAAACCCTTGAAACCCCTACCTCCGCTTCGGCATTTTCAATGGTATTTTCGGCCAAAAGTGGGGGGGGGCCGGCCTCCCACTTTCCAAGAGTGTGGTGCCCGACCCTCCAGGCCCCCGGTGGCTACGCCCCTAATTAAGAGCCCCAGATGGCATCCTGGGAGTGTCACTAATCGCATGCTGAGACAGAGGGGGCGGGGCGGGAGAGGAAACACTTTTCAAAGGGCGCCTGGCACGGTTCAGATGGCCTACGAGAGAAAACGTGCGGATGCCAGCACATGGTTGGGGGGTGCAAAACCTTGCAGTAGGAATGCAGCAGCATTTTCTTAACCCTCGCCCCACCGGGGGCCATCGATGGCCCCCCTAAGGTTTTTCCGGGATAGCAGAAAAACAACGAGGCGCAGCACCACGGTTGAGGGCTCTACCTCTCACTGCATCATTTTCACATCATCCCTGAAATTTTTTACCCCGGTTCACCCAAGGTCAGGTCACCAGACGAGGTCAACCAAGGTCACCTCACTTCACCTTTAGAGCTCTGTAAGAACTACATTTCAAAGTCGATCGATTTGAAACTTCCTACACTTCATGACCTCTTCAGAGTCTACAAGGTGTATATCCGGGATTTTTCGATTTCGTGCCCTGAGGTCAGGTCACGAGGCGACCTCTCCCATTGGAAAAGCATGGGGAAAAGCTATTTCATGATATAAAAGCCACAAAAATGATTGCAAATACTCAGACTGCTCAGAACAACGTTTTTGGACACCCTTTCACGGATCCCAGGGGGTCATATTTGCCCTTTGACTTTTCCAAGGTCATCCAAGGTCACCAGAGGTCAAAAACAGTATTTTGACAATAACGTTTGACCTAATTGAGCTAAAGCGGTGAAACAAACACCATCGTGTTTGTCTTGTCACTGGCGTTCATTTGATATACGGCAAGGTCACTTTTTCACCTTTCGTGACCTCAGGTCATATTAAGTCACGAGGTCACCTCTGGCGGTCAAACCACTGGCGGGAGGTCTTTACGTTCCACATAGCGAAAAAAGTACTGGCAATTTGCTATCAAATGTGATTTACCAGACCTCAATAGCTCTAATGGCATAAGAGTTATACCCAGTTTGCTTAAGCATTGCATATTTGAGTGAAAATAGCCGATCTTTACCTAATTTGACCTCTGGAGGTCAAACCATTGACCTGAGCACTAAAACATGCGAAGTAATTTCTTACTGAATTCACGCGAGCTTTCTATTGCACTTTGCAGATTTGCGCTAACGCCCATATTTTCGGAGTTAGAGGGGGGCCATCGATGGCCCCCCGGTGGGGCGAAGGTGGCGCCGGACCCCCGGTGGGGCGCGGGTTAACCTATTTACGACTGTCGTAACGTTTTCGCAAAAAACAAACCTTGGTACTGATACTTGGAGTTCACGGAGCGGGAGGCACTTCCGGATACAAAATCTAGCACGAACCAACGCACGCACCATTGTTGCACACGAGACATGAAACCGATGAGACCAACAGATTTCAAGAATCGATCGTCGGCCGTTGTTGGAAGCCGGACGAGGGAGTGGTGATTTCTCTTTTACGGCCAATATTTACGGTAGGTAGTAAATGGGTTCAGTGTACAAAGTTACGCTCCTGACAAACTCCTGATACCGAAAATAAGCTTTGATTTCCGACACGTTTTAAACAAATAACACAAAACAAGGAGAGACTCCCATCACAGTTCCCAGTGGAGCAGCAAGCCGCCAATATCGAGGATGCCCCGACCCACAATATGGCGAGGGAGAGGGATCACGGCTGGATAGACTACCGGCTCTACAAGTCTGCCAAGCTGAGTGCTGTGTCACGAAAGCACATCCTCCAGCGGTGCGAGGGCTTCAGGGAGGCAGTCACCAGCAGTTTCAGGTCCTACAGGCAAGCGGCCAAGGACAAGAGGGAGCTTGAGCTTCTCTGGTCCAAGCAGATGGAGAAAAAGGTGCAAAAAGGCACCGATGACAAACGGGAGATGGCGCTGATGCAGCAGTGGAGGAGAATCGGCCTGCTGGAGGAACTGAAGGAGGTCGGTGGCCCCTTCACCCCAGCGGAGCAGGTAAAGAGCTTCTTGACGAGCTCCACCGATGGGAAGAAGACAAAAAGAGACTCAAACAGGAGGTCCAGTACGCGAGGGACACCACTACTCTCCTCCCCAAGGCCGATCCTTTATTCCGGATGCGGAAGGCCAGAGGTGCAGAAACTTGCCAACTCGGCTACTGGAGTTTGTGACACATTTAGGGTAGAGTGGGGTAAGACGCATACGTTAAGGGAGAATGTGTCTGTACCAATCCTGCGTGGATGGAATTGCCTCATATTTTCTTCGTTATGTTCTGTGATCTTCTGTCTACACTCGGATAGAAATTTGGGACTCTTACACTAGGCGAAGTGTGAGAAATTTGTTTTTTCTTGAGACCATGTAAAAGGCGTTTTACCCCGATAGCGGGGTAAAACGCCCTAGCCCCGGGGTAAAACGCCGTCATATAACACCCAGCGCATATTGTATCTCGTTACATGAACAAGTGGGAACATTGTTGTGATTACGCTTCACTATAATGTTGTGACAAAAGTGGGCAAGTTATTCGAGGCACTAAAGCCCGACACAGCAAAAATAAGCAGGTAGGCTTTTTACCTATTAATGGAAAACAGGAAAGCCATTTAAGATAGATCCCCAACATATTTTAGGGGTGCAAAGCACATTCCGGTTCATTCTGCCTGCAAGTGGTTCTTCGGTATGTCTTCCCATATTCTGGAACAGGATGTCAAGGTAGGATGAGGATGGGTATGTATAATCTGAAAAATATAGTTAACGGCGATGGTGGTTTGGGATCGCTATATGCAAACAGCAGGGGCGTAGCCAAGGGAGGGGGCGGCAGGGACAGCCATCCTCCCCTGAGGGCCCGAAGGGCCCTCCTCAGGACACGATTTTGTAACAAGCAGGGTAATTTTTACCCATCAGGGCCCTTTTTGCGCTGTTGCAGGGGCCCTTTGGGGCGCCGCCCCACCCTGAGCGAAATCCTGGCTACGCCCCTGGCAAACAGTACTTCGAGCAGATCCATGACGAAGGTAGGTATTTAATACATCGGCGGATCCAAAAACAACTTTTGTAGGGCCAAACCAACGTTTTTTTTGGGGGGTAAATCAAAAAGAAATCTCGAAAACGTATTATTTTAAAGAAGAAACGGCCAAAATTTGGCCTTGTGGTGAAAAAATACTTGAGGCTTTTGGGGGCCACGGCCCCTTTAGCCCCTTTCGATCCGTTAGTGATTTAAAACCACCCCTCAAGATGACCAATTGAGATCAAATGCGAGAAGTTTCCTGTGTGCTATAGGAACTAATATTTGCAACTCAATGTCTTCTGTTACGGTGATTTTTTCTAACCCAACGTAATTCGCCATCACGACCAGTAGTGGTCGTGATGGTGGTAATAGCGATAGCAGCCCTACCTCCATGTCCTACCTATCCTATGACACACTTATCCATTGGGGTAAAACGCCTACCAAATATTGGGGTAAGGCGACTGGGGCGTCTTACCCCGCACCACACATGGGCGTCTTACCCACGTAGCAACAGCAGCGTTGCAACAAATATTACTCAATTCTGCGGCGTTTCCATGCCGCATACTGGCTGTCAAAATGTCGTACAAACTCGCTGTTTCAACCTCACAAATTGCTGTGAGTGCATCTAAATCGCATACAGTACAATCGCAACTTAAAAATAGCTTATTTTTATATCCGGAGGGGCAAAAAACAACAAATGTTTGCTGAAAATTACCGGAGCAGACCAGGCGCGTCCAAACACGCTCAGGACCCGATCAGAAAGATCTCGACCAGAAAAAAATAATAGATGTAGGCTCCAGTTCCTACATCAGTCTGTAGATGGCAGTAGGCGTCTTACCCAGGTGGGTGCGTTACCCCACTCTACCCTACGAAAATCGAGGTGCATAAGTGTGACAAAATAGCGATCCTGGCTATATGGTCCAAAATTAAACAACATTTTTTCGAAATACAGAATCAAGCGCGTAGCATATATTCTAATTTAGCAGCTCTGTTCTTCAATTGCACATCGTACCACACAGAAAGAATTTATTACAAGGTACAAGCTTAAAATTGTGTTTCTACAAGTTTTACCATTGCAGAACAATAGTTGCACCGTAGTTCAATTACCGAAGTAAAACAACCCTGGTTAAGTCACTAGCATAAAGCAATGCAATTACTACGGAATGACAACCTTGCCTTGTGCCACAATAGTGCGCGCCTCGTTCATACCTGGTTCATACCTTGCTTGCGCACCAGCGCTGCACTAACTGAATACTAAGCGTTGTAGTGGCATTGTAAATAGCTGGTAGGTAAAGCTAGAGCGTTGCTGCACCCTTGCTCGGCCATTGTCGTTTGACTATGGTTTCAAATACCTGCTCGGGTTACGGTCGCCATCTTGCTTTCTGTTTACCCGTGGCGATACACAGTGGCCTGGCACGCATGCCGTGTAGGTTAGAATAAATGTGACTTATTTTAATCAATCGTGGAACTTTGGAAGCTGTCTGGAATATTTGTCAGTGATCTGCGAGTGGAAAGAATTGTTCTCTGTTCCAATAGTTGAAAAGTGAGGCATTTTGGAATGGTCAATCCAGGTCCAGGTAAGTAGGGATGTGGTTACGTCAGGCATGTATGCCATATTGGTATTAAGGCTCATAATTTCGTGTCAAAGGAGCACAGACTATTTGATCATATGGCTTAGGTACCTGCAGTGGGTAGAACCTAATTGTGTTTGCCCTATGGGCCCGTTTGAAAAATAGGGTGAGTTGAGTTCCAATATGATCTTGTTGGTGTCTTCAGATGGATCGGCGCCTGATGAGTGATGCTGTGTTTTACCGATATGGGTAAGACAACGTGCGGGTTATATTCTTGCTTGATAGGTGGCTCAATGCTTACCCTTTTTCTACCGATGGTTTTCCGGTTGCATTTGGGGCCAGAAAACGCTTTAGCTTTCGCATAGAGACTGAAAAGTTCCTTTTGAAGCAGAGGTAGGTACAAGGGGAGGGGCTAAGAGGGCTCAAGCCCCCTTCCACATCATGAAATTTCAGAGTGCCTAAAGTAAATGCGTAGTCGGATGCTGTCTAGACACTATGGCGGGGAGGCGCGAACGCCCAAGCTTCCCCCCCGAAATGAAGTCCTGGATCTGCCGCTGTTGTAAAGACGTAATCCGAGTCTCGTTTTACCCTTGTAATAAGCCTTGCAACACCCTTGTTCCCTCCCCGTTATGCACTGGTAAAGCGGTTGTGCAAGCAAGGTTCTAATCTCATCACGCTCTTGTAGGAAGGCTGCGGTTGCGTACAAGGCGGACACAAGACTTTGTTCTACCCTTGTTATCGGGTAATCATGACCTAGTAGAAGGCTTGTGGGGATGTTGTCAGCCATTGTCTTTGTCATGTAGGTTGACCATAGTTGAGTTACAAGGTTCGTACAACGTCTTCTAGCAACCATTGTCGTACTATGGTTCTACCATTGTTCTACATGGTTTTTCCTTGTATTTCCCTTGTTTTCGTGGCACGGATTTTGAACGTACAAGCTTTGCGTTTTACCCTAGTAATTTTCCATGTAAACAAGGGTCTGACAAGGTTTGCCCTTGTAAAATTTTCTTTCTGTGCATTAGTGATACAATATTGGTACTGTGTTCAGTTTCTACTAAAACGAGGGACCCCCGCTGCAGAAAACCCGGAAACCGCTGTCACAGTTGCCAGATTTTAACATGCAGCCCAATGGTGCCGATTGTTAGTAGTTGCCAGAAAGTTGTCGCCTAGATACCCGAAATGTGACAGTCGATTTTTTAAATTTCTTCTTCAGCACCGCGGTGCGTGTGCGGTAGTGAGTTATTTGATACCTCCAGGCGGATGGGTCACTCCTCGGGTCGTACCCCAGTCGCACCCACATGTTGCAGCAGGCACCTGAACCGGTCCTCCAGGCCCCAGCCAGTAGTAGATGAAGGTGCAAGACATCACCGGCCGCTCCTCGGCCGGAGAAGCTCAAACAGCTGTTTGAGCTGGCTGAGATTGTCGGTGAGGCCGCGCTGTTTGGCCCGCGACTCGATGGTAGGCCGGTCGACCAGCGGGAGCCGTGGCATGAGGTCCCGCAGGGCGGCCGGGCGCCGTACTGCCGCCGCCTGCGGCCCTCCGGTACGCTGGTCAGGCGGTTGTTAGGAGGACGCCGGTAACAGCAGTTCCGACGCGTGTCCACGCGAGAGAAGGCCACAGTTAGCATGAAGAGGCTGACGGGCCGATGACGACGCCAAGTCTTCTGCTGGCCACCCCGGACGATTCAGGGAGGGTCACCGCCTCAACGCAGAGGCGGCAAAGGCAGCGAGGAAGCCGGCGCCCACCCGGCCGAGGTCGAGGTCGGGGTGAGCGGCCACTCCAGAACGCGCGCAGAAGTACTGAGGGATGTCGGGCACGATCGCCAGCAGCAGGAGCATCCGCAGTTGGTGTCGTCTGCGCCTGACACCGGCCGGGGTCGGACGCGTTCGGTCGAGCTCCGCCCCTTTAGCTGCCGGGCATGTGCTGACCGCAGTGCCGGGTGCGGGGTCCCGGGTGACAGAACTGAGACAACAGTATGTCGATAGAGAGTGATTTTGAAAGAGGTGATGATCAGATTCTAAACGTGACACCTGAAGACAGTGACCACTTTGGATCAGTGATCATTTTGTTTTGCAGTGGCACTGAATGATGTCCGATAGCGAAAGTGAGCAGGACAGGGAGTCTGTTTTTACCGACGCGGCCTCTGGTCATGAGAGCGCGGGCGGCAAGAAGAAGCGGCAGCTTTCAGTGACGGAAATGGCGAGGAAAATAGACAGAAAGAGACAAAACCGACAACACAGTGGTGTATCGCCAAAGCAAAATGGCCAAGAGCAAGGAAAGGGTACCCAAAAAGGTGAGGTCAACACTGTGACGTTAGACGCTATAGAAAGGCTTATTGAGTCTGGAAACAACCGCGTCATTGCTGCGTTCGAAACAAAATTTGCACAGATGGAGAACCGACTCGAAATTTTGGAAGCCAAAAATCACGAAAAGGATATAATCATTCAGACCTTAAGAAAGGAACTCGCCTCCGTGAAAAGTGATAATGATGGCTTGCGAGAGCGTGTAGTCGACATCGACATGAACCGACGCTTATCCAACTATCCAACAAGACAGTGACCACTTTGGATCAGTGATCATTTTGTTTTGCAGTGGCACTGAATGATGTCCGATAGCGAAAGTGAGCAGGACAGGGAGTCTGTTTTTACCGACGCGGCCTCTGGTCATGAGAGCGCGGGCGGCAAGAAGAAGCGGCAGCTTTCAGTGACGGAAATGGCGAGGAAAATAGACAGAAAGAGACAAAACCGACAACACAGTGGTGTATCGCCAAAGCAAAATGGCCAAGAGCAAGGAAAGGGTACCCAAAAAGGTGAGGTCAACACTGTGACGTTAGACGCTATAGAAAGGCTTATTGAGTCTGGAAACAACCGCGTCATTGCTGCGTTCGAAACAAAATTTGCACAGATGGAGAACCGACTCGAAATTTTGGAAGCCAAAAATCACGAAAAGGATATAATCATTCAGACCTTAAGAAAGGAACTCGCCTCCGTGAAAAGTGATAATGATGGCTTGCGAGAGCGTGTAGTCGACATCGACATGAACCGACGCTTATCCAACTTAGTTATGACCTGCCATGAGTTCACAGCGAGGAATGCCGATGAAGATATGGTTGATAAGACCACGAAAGTTATTAATCAGTACTTCCCTGATTTGGGAATTACGTCTGCGGACACCTCGATCGCTCATCGCTTGCAAGGCGACAACAAGGTCATCGTACAGTTTGTGCGGCGCCAGAAGCGTGACGATGGCTTTGCAAAGCGTTTTGAGCTCATGCCGAGACGTAACGCCGGCGGCAGGACCATTCCGGGACCGGCGCAGAATGGTGCGCTGTCTGGACGACAGATGGCTCCCCTGTCAGAGCCGCATGACGAAATCCATGGAGCGAAGCGCATTGAGATTTCTCAAGCGGCTCTATTCTGGCCGCTCAGACGGGTCTCGTCGTGGTCTGTTGTTGTTGGCGTCTGTCCGTCCTGAGAATTGATGTCAGAGCTCTGGAATTTTGTAGGGTGATAGCCCTTCTGCTCCAGACACCCAAACTGAAGCCCCGAGTCGAAATCCAAAATAGTTTTTGAGAAATTTTGTCTCAAACTTTTTCTGTTTTATATTTTTCTAATTTTTACTTCTTAACCTACGAACTTGAAACTTATGTTCTTTTCGAAAGATAACAAGGGCCAGCTAGGAAAAATGAATTGAGCTGATCCGACAATATTTATTGCGCGAAAACGCGGCATTTCTCACGCGAGCAAAAAACCTGCTAAAAGTTCATGGCCGACTTGTGCGCTCGAAATGTCAGAAGACAGGCCTCAGTTAGCTGAAAGGCAGTTACCTAGGGGTAGCTAGGAAAATTTTGTAGTGCTTAGGCATAGTTTTGAGTGCAAAACGCAAAATTTTGACCTACTTTTTACAGTTCTTCCGGAAGACTGAATTTTGTTTCATTTCATTTCAACGTTAATATCTCACAATCTAATTGACCGATTTGAGTTTTCATTTCAAATAATGAAAGAACATTGCTTCCGCCTGATAATATTTGGAGATGGAAATTTTGAATGTGAAATTCTTTGTTTTATAGGCATAAATAGAAATTGAGTCAAAAAACTTTTATTTGCATCTTCCTGGTTCCAAGCTCATGTCACTCACAAACTCAGAACTGACATGGCTGAAGAGGAAAGTTACTTGCGGTCATTTCACTCACTTATACTACCCACCTATCTCTAATGGCTTTCGAGTAATTAGTCCAAAATGTATTACAAGATGCTAAATTTCTCGGACCACCTTTGCTTCTCACCATGGTTTGAAGTCCTTAAAATGGATGGAAGTGGAAGTAATTTGGCATGAAGCTAGCTTACGATCCTAGCTCGACGATACAACTAATTTCAGCCCAAAAGAATGTTTGGTTCGTCTTCTAGAAGCACCTTTATATCGTGCCTTTTCGGGACAAGCACAGCACCCGGGCGCCAGCGGCCCGGCATATTCGGCGGAGTTGTACTAGCCAGTGACCTCCTGACGGGTCACAGCTGTTCAGCTAGTGGGAGGATGAGTAGTGTGGCACGGTGGTCTAGTGGTTAGAGGCCCTGTCTATTGATCAGGTAGGTCCGGTTCGAATCCGGGGGTGACCACTTACTCTTTATTGGTTATTTCAAAGAAAAGAATGATAAAACTGACTTGCAGGCTTATGAAGAGATACATTAAGAACGAAATATGGTTTGCTTTCGGCACATTGTCATGCGGCTCTCCTGCGCCGGTGGGGCATTAGCCCAGGCCGCAGGCCGAGTTTCTGGCGGAGTCACTGGTACCTGAGATGAGGCGGCTGTTCCAGCTGGCCCTCGCTGCAGGGCGGCCTGAGAACGGCTCAAAAGTGTTCTCCGTCTTCACTCGCCGTGGCCACGTCTTCTGTCGAAAAGAGTTCAAGGGCGAAAACATTCTAGTCCGAGATGAGGAGCACCTCCGTGATTTGCTTGGTGGATCTGTCCCTTCTCTGCCGGCGTGGGACTCCAGTCATCGTCGCAAGCAGCGGGGAGCTGCGAGTGGGGTCTCAGATGCTACATCTCGGAGCGGTGCAACTCGTTCGCCCTCGTCGGCCGAGCCCTCGGAGCGGCGGAGGGTGCCGGGCCCGGTGGTTTCTGACGCCGCTGCGGCTGCGGCGCCTGTGGACTCCCTATCGGCATCCCGGCGTCACGGACCGCAGTAACTCCGAGCCCGTCGGCTCCGACGAGCTCGGCCTTCTCAGTCTCTCCTCGTCCCATCATGGATGGATACCACCGATCCTGTTTTGCTGCTGCACACCAAGCTCAGGACACACGTTTCGGCGGTGACACATCAACAGCTCCCGGCGCGGGGAGCAGCGATGGTCGGCGATTTTGACGGAAGGGGATAGTCCTCTGCTGCTGTCTCCGGGCGCTTTACGCGCCACAAGCAGCGCTGATCGCCGTCCTGAACTGGAATTAGCATCTCGTCATCAAATCTAAGTATTATTCCGACGTTTGCCTTGATACTTCAAAACATTGATGTTTCATTTAGTATTTTTCAGCATTTCTCTGAAGTACTAATTTAGCCTCTGGGAATTTTGACAATAGATACTAGGAAACTAATTATTTTGTATTTTGTACTTTTCCTCAAGTTTTCTAGCAGACAAACTTAACAAATATTCAAGTTTAGGTTCTTCGTGTGTTAAGCATGCCGGATGCCAGGCATTTTGTCGTGCAGACTGCCGAAGGTACAGTAAGAGCGTGATTCATTCTCGACTTAAATGGTGTGAATCAATGTCACAAGTAGCTGGAACGAATTGTGACGGTATATTTACCGGTGCATCTGATCGCAGGCGGCTGGCGGTGGTGGCGCTGCCGGGTCCGGCCGGCGGACGTTCGCGCTACGAACAGTAGACGTCCTCGTTTCTCCGGGTACTTTAGTATCGTAAGCGGCCGCCGGCAGCGGCCCCGGCGGCTCGCCCCACCACAGCCGCGCTGCACACGGCTACTCTCAGCAGCTCTGTTACATGGTATAGATGCCATGATAAATAAGTATCATATATTTTTCAATGTAACACTGGTACACTAAGTGAGTGTGAAACATGAGTTCGTGCTATAAAATATTTAAACGGTGTAGCGTATCCGGGCAGCCGGCAGAGCGTGGGTGTATATTGTGCCTGCCATGATGATATTAATAACGTATTGCTGAGAAAAAAGGAGCAGGAGCATCCGTACAGCTTCTCCTCGGTGGAGGACGAGACCGAGGAAAGCCGGCGCTCACCCGGCCAGGGCCAAGGTCTTAGCGGGCGCAACTACCCGCAGTCCAGCGCGGTCGCACGGCAGGCTAACGGCAGCTTGGCGAGGCCGGACAGGCGGGCGATCACCAGGCCGCCATCGAATTGCTGCCAGGACAGGATGTCCTTTTGTAGATCACCGGTAGTAGATGAAGGTGCGGGACCCATCGGTCGCGGCTGACATCGTACTGCCGCTTCCGCTGTCCCCTGGTACGCCGGTCAGGCAGCCCACCGCGCCACCAGACGATGACGGGAGGGTCGCCGCCTCAACGCAGCGGCGACGAAATCAGGTACTTCTTTCCCCCAACTGGTCCTTCGCGGGAGAAGACCACGGTTAGGAAGAGGCTGGCGGGCCGGGTCGGGTAGGTTGTGTCTATGCAGGAGGCGGGTACCACGTCAGATGGTAGACCGCCAGGAGATGTCACGTCCGGGAGAGCCCACCAGTGCCTGGAAGTATCAGCACGTGGGTAGCCAGCTTGGAGGGGAGTGGAACCCAAGTCCGGGAAGACAGTATAGACGGTATGGTGTTAGAGATTAGAAATGTTAGATTTGGATGGTAGATTGAGAGTAGTTATATGGGCAGAGTTCAAAGTTAGGTAACGAGAAATAAGTGGTACAGCCAAAAAGAGACGGGAAGGCAAGTTTAGCCCGTCTGCGGCCCTTAATAGCCATTCAACTTGAAAACTCAAATTTGAGTGTTGATCATGTCTTTTTAACAACCACTCTCTACCGGTGCAATTCAGATGAGAAATTTTTGTAATCAGACGGGGTGGGAGAACATCAATAAAGAAAAAGACAGAAGTGAGTACTCAATGGGGAATGTGAAATGTTGCCCCCCTCTCACACACACACATACACGCACACACAAGCTATCATGTTGACTCAGATACACAATATTACTCTGTATCATTAATTACATTACAAGGACTCTGCACAAAGAAGGTGGAAGGAAAGACGACAGTTGCGTGCCCTACCTATACATATTGTAACGTGAAACACTCATGACAGGTTACAAGTGCCCACACGACCTCTCCTTTATTTACAAGGAAACATAGCAGATGCACGTAGGCTAGCATAGCTAGACAAGACAGAACTCGCCAGAGAATAGAGCAGTGGGAGCCATGGGTGGAATGGTACGTCAGTATTGGTCAGTTAATATATTTTTCACTATTTTTTTAACGAAGCAGGGCTGAGAGGGACGTCGGTAATATCTCTTATTCTAGTTGCTAGATCGTTGTTACAAGCTCTAGGAGCTGCTATAAAGAGAGAGAATGTTCTATACAGGAACGAGGTGAAAGGGACATCAAAGTGTCTCGGTTGCCTGGCAAATCTCTGTCTGTTTTGTACAATGGGGTGAATTTTGATGCAAGGGCTCTTGGAAGGGTGCCTGACAGGTATTTTTGGTGGACTTGTAGTTGATAGATTTTTACTAGGTTGGTAATTTTGAGAATACTATATTTCCTGAAGATGGGACTGGATGGGGCTATACGGTCTGCAGAGTCAATGATCCTAACCACTCTTTTCTGTAAAATTTCTAGTCGGTTTAGTTTCGAGGGATATATTAACCCCCAAACCTGAATTCCGTAGGAGAGATGTGGTAATACTAGAGAGTTATATAACATAAAGAGGTGCTCAGGCTTCAGGAAGCATCTTATCCTGGCTATGAGGCCTATATTACGGGAAACGGAGTTTCCGACATTTCTTATATGGGAGTCCCATCTAAATTTCTCGTCAATCTTGATTCCAAGGTACTTAGTAGCAAACCTCCGAGTGATGGGCTCATCATTGATGGTTATGTGTAAGTCTGGTTCATCAATTTTACTGGAGAACAACTGGTACGAAGATTTTGAAGCATTTACTGTTAGGCGATTACTGGACAGCCAAGCAGAAATTTTGGGAAGGCTGGTGTCGATGGTTGTTTGTAGATCAAGGTGATTTTAAGCAGTGAAGACAACAGCTGTATCGTCAGCGAATTGGAAATAGCGGCAGGAGTCAGAGGAGGCATGCAAATCATTGATGTAGAGAAGGAAAGGGTATGGCCCAAGAATAGAGCCTTGCGGCACGCCAAAACATTTTTTTTGTGGGTTTGAGACTAATGAGTTAAATTTGACAGTTTGGATCCGATCACTTAAATATGATGCAATGAAGTCCAGATAATTGTTTCTAAAGCCATACTTATCTAACTTTTTTAATAGAATTTGGTGATTTACTGTATCGAACGCTTTTGAAAAATCCAAGTAAACGGTAGCCGAAACATGTTTGTCTGATAAATTGGAGGTGATGTGGTCATGGAGGAGAGCTATGGGCATATAAGTGCTGTTATGTTTCGGGAACCCGAACTGGTGGTCACTAAGTATATCTTCTGTTTGAATGTAGTTAGATAGTTAAAATATGCTGAAATTTGGGTGAGTTGAGTTGGGTTAAGTTGAGTTGACTTAACCCTCGCCCCCACCGGGGGCAATCGATAGCCCCCCTAAGGTTTTTCCGGGATAGCAGAAAAGCGAAGAGGCGCAGCACCGCGGTTGAGGGCTCTACCTCTCACTGCATTATTTTGCCACCATCCCTGAAATTTTTTACCCCGGGTCACCCAAGGTCAGGTCACCAGACGAAGTCAACCAAGGTCACCTCACTTCAAATTTAGAGTTCTGTAAGAGCTGCATTTCAAAGTCGATCGATTTGAAACTTCCTACACTTTATGGCCACTCCAGGTTCTACAAGGTGTATATCCGGGATTTTTCGATTTCGTGCCCTGAGGTCAGGTCACGAGGTGACCTCTCCCATTGAAAAAGCATGGGGAAAAGCTGTCTTATGATCTAAAAGTCACAAAAGCGATTGAAAATGCTCAGCCTGATCAGAAAAGCGTTCTAGGACACCCTTTCACGGATTCCAGGGGCCATATTTGCCCTTTGACCTCTCTCAAGGTCATCCAAGGTCACCAGGGTCAAAAACAGTATTTTGAAAATAACTTTTGACCTGTATAAACTAGAGTGCTGAAACAAACACCATCGTGTTTGTCTTGTCATTGGCTTTCATTTGGTATACGGTAAGGTTACTTTCTGCCCTTTCGTGACCTCAGGTCATCTTAGGTCACGAGGTGACCTCTGGAGGTCAAACCACTGGCGGGAGGTCTTTACGTTTTACATAGCGGAAGAAGTGCCGACAATTTCCTATCAAATGTACTTTACCAGACCTCAATAGCTCTAATGGCATTAGAGTTATGCCCAGTTTGCTTAAGCATTGCATATTTGAGTGAAAATAGCCGATCTTGACCTAATTTGACCTCTGGAGGTCAAACCATTGACCTGAACACTAAAACATGTGAAATAATTTCTTACTGAATTCACGCAAGCTTTCTATTGCACTGTGCAGAATTGCGCTAACGCCCATATTTTCGGAGTTAGAGGGGGCCATCGATGGCCCCCGGTGGGGCGAAGGTGGCACTGGACCCCTGGTGGGGCGCGGGTTAAAATAGCACATTTTTGGCTGTATAGTATAAATTTCAGAGGCTAGCTTCACTGAAACCTGTTTTTCAGTTAGCCAGCAACCTTGTCCTGCATACCAAACAATTGTCCTTTGCTTTGGACTTACCAAATTCAGTGGGCAGCCAAATTTTAGTATGAGTCAAACTTGAGTTGTGCACAACTCTGATAAAAAGACTGCTCCTATTGCTTGCAGATGGCCTTGATTGTGTTTGATATACAGGTGGAAATATATTTTTCAAATCATAAAGGGAAAAGTGCATTAAAAACAGCAGGTAAGTTATTTCTAAGTGAGCAATCTCGTCAGGTACAACGTGTGAGGACATTTTTGCACGTGGAACATATGTAGATTGAGCCTCCCTTAAAGTTTCTGCTATATTATCCTAGCCAAGCCACCTACGACCTCCAGCGATCGAGATTTGATCTTTATTCACGCCTGAGACAGATAAATGAGTGCCTAGCATCTGTGGCTTTACAACGATTGCTCTGTCCAGATGTTCATCTGCCCTGCTCAATACATCGAAGTATAGCGTCATCGAAAAGGAATAAATGGCCAAGAGTCCGTCTGTCTATTGATGCAGACTTATTCTAATTACATATTGATGTGCATTATATCATTTTGATATCCTGCGGATTTTCTGGAATGTTTTATGTTTAGAGTATGGACTGTAGAAAGCGAGCTTTAAGTGAGGGTTTATTTTTTGCAAGTTTGATGTGGACAGTTTCCACGGTTCATTTTTTGCGGCAATCCATGGACAATGGATCCCAAAAATTCCCCACAAACTTTTATAAGTTTGGATATTTTCTGACCTCTGCCACAGTCCATAATGTTTCCGCGTGCGTGGCTTGGCTTTGGCTCAGAATGATCAAGCTCCTAAAGTCGAATCCCCGGCAACTTGAAGCCGTCCGAGCATATGTGTTTTCTCATTGCCACGAATGAAACCGTACCATGGTATGTATCTTTAGCAAGCTTTTAATAAATGCACACATTATTTTTGTTTCTACAGAATACAGCTGTTCACAAGATGATTTCAGAAAAGTATGAAATGTCGAATATTGGTTAATTTCCCCTCTAAATCCCACATCAAAGTGATGGTCGCCCAATGATTTTGGCAATCAGCCGATGATTTTAGCATTTTCTCCTGCGTATCCATCTAGACCTGCTCATATTTTCTGTGCTTGACTGCTGGTAAACCGCATTATTACCGCTCTCCCAGGCGACTTTAACCTACACCCGGGTGGCCGGTGTGAGCCAGCCTCGCCATGGTGGGGATGTAAAACAATACCCCCCCTCCCCAACTAAATCGAAAATTGGTAGGGCTAAGAAGATGCGAAAGAAACAGTCGAAAGCTCGCCCCTTCTGCAGTTAAAATCACTCGGTATTTTTCCTCATGTAAATATTGAGGTCACTAGAGGTTACCATAAGTCAAATTTTCTGAAATGAGGTATACTTGCAAAACCTGGTTTATCACAGAAGCTAAAATACCCAAAATGATGTTCTTAACTCCATTTAAAATTGTTTTTATTTCCCTTCAATTGCTAGTTTTCATACTTCAAGTCAGGTGAAAAACTAGGATGCTGCAGTTCACTGAACATCACGTATTTAGGCATATACGTACACTCAGGTTAAGAAATTACTCGCGCTCGATCCAGACACTATTCACCCCGCCTCTGGGGCAGGATAGAAAAATGATTTCACGGCTCACTGAAAGTTGTTAGAAAGATAAATCGATGGTGCCTACAATATTCAGGCCGGGTGTATACTGAGCGTAATCGAGGTCGAGCGCGATAAGTTACCATTAGGTATGGGATGTTTACTGCTTCACCAATAACTTATCAACTACACGAGAGGGCGAAATTATTGAGGCACCATTGTAATTATCTCATTATTACCAAGTGATTTATGCCTGTCTTTCATGCTATATCAAATTCAAAGGTTGAGTTGACCTCAGGTCAGCGTAATGAGAGGAAGTGACGTGGTATGGTCAATGGTCAAGTTCATCAATTGGCTTGCAGCAATAATACGACCACAATGGCATTTTAAAAAATAGGTAAGCGGACAAACATTGGCTGAAAAGCTTGTAAGATTTGCCCTCCAGCCACAAAGCTGCCCAGAAGGTAAGAAAATGTGACACACCTGTGAATCTGGTATAAAAATATATTAAATAACCATTTGGCGGTGTACAAAACTGTATGTGCTACTTTTAAAGGGTATTGAAGGTGGCATTTTATATAGGAAAGAGCAAGAAGACGGGTAAGATACCGCACTACAACATCTAGGTGACTCCAGATTAAGAAACATCGACACTCCGTTGGGCGACCATACTCTAGACCTTCACCCAATTATGGATAACAAAACAATTAACCGGAACATCACTATCGATATTCTCACCGTCCTGAGCGACAGCCCAGAGGTCAAAATTGGTGAGTCATTTTGGTTTATCTGTGACTCTACAGCTCTGGCTTATTGTTGGCGGGGTTGTGAAGGTTCACTGCCCTTCTCCACTTGCACCGTTGACGACCTTCATCTGTCATGCTGTCTTTTTGAATGACTTTTGATACCTGAACTTACCTCTTTACCTTTGAACTTCCCAGAATTTTCTCAACACGCGCATTGACGGGGGTCTGAGCCACCTTGGCCTGAGGGGGGGGTGGCGGGTACCCGCCCCCCTAAGATCTCGAGAACCACGCTACAAAGCGAAAAACAGCGTTGGGTAGCCGATCCTCTTCTCTATCGAAAGTGTTTGAACCTTTTTTCAGGTCACATTTAAGGTCAATAGAAGTCAAGACATGCCGTTATACGGATAACATGTAAATGAATGTTTTCAGTCAATACTTCTAAACAAGTAAAGAAAGAGCAAAACAATTTAGACCACTGGAATCCTCGCAGCAAGCCAAATCAACCGATATATAATATGACCTTGTGCTAGGTCAACTTAGGTCAAATATGGTATTTTACCTTACCTGAGGTCAGGTCAGGGTCAAATTAGGTCAAAATACATATCATTAAAACTGCAAAGACGAGGTCAATCTAATGAAGCTCAAACAAACGCTCTATCACCATCCATTCATTACTAAGTTATTTAGTTAAAACCGTTTCCCCATGTATTTCCAATGGAGAGGTTATGGCTCATACCTGACCGTAGCTGACCGATATCAAAAATAGCGGAACACAGTTTAGAGCACTCGGTGGGCCCATTGTTTGACAGTTCCAATCGGATAAGTTCACCCTATTCCGACTTATGATATCTTAAACTTTTTTTGAGGTGCGGTCTCTTGACCTGTGCTGGTTACCTGACATGAGACAATCTAGCCTTAAAATTAAAAAAAAAGTTAGAGAAAGAAATTATCAGAAAAAGGTATACCAAGTACGGTGGAGCTACGCGTTGCCGTTTTCATACTATATCCAAGAAACCCGAAGGGGCGAGTGCCCGCCTCCTCGTCAATACGAGTCTTAAAGACGGACTTACAAGCTAAGATAGCCTGGTGAATGCCTTAACTGCCGGCGTGCCGCGCCGAGTTCGACGAATTGCCTGACGGCTGTCAGGTGGTGTGTTTAGGGGAGCCAACCAGCCCTCGGGCGGGGCAATAGCATTTGTGACAGTGTGTCACGCCTCCGCCGCTTAGAGACTGTTCTGAATAAGCTATGACAGCCGTTTTCCGCGCACCACGGTGGGTGACTGGGGCAAGGCATGTCCACAGGCGGTCAACAACTCAAAGCTCGACCAATCCAGACACGACATATCCCAATGTGGGCCGGTACTTGTTCATTTTAAAAAAATCAACGGAACTTAGTAAATTGAGTGCCTGAATTGAGAGGAATCGTCTGGAAATCTGTAGTGAGGCTAACAGGCCGTGACAATTTGGCACTCCTCCGACAGTCCGCTGAATACGCGCTTCTGTTAAACTGACAGGACCGATCGAGTTGACTGTGAAATTTCACTGCCAGGTGTCCACGAGCTCTGGTGACGACCACTTTGTTCTGTGTGCACAACATCTGACAGCAGAACCAAGTCTTTCGTTGAACCAAATGTGTTAATTTGTCTCAATGTCTGTGATTGAAATTGTCGAAGCGATGTAAAATAGTGAACGCCGAAGTGCATTAATTTTCCAAATTTTTCCCAGTTGAAACCCCGGCTTAAAAATGATGTGTCTGTTCTAGAAGCTCAGAATTCCCGAGGCTATGACTCGGTTAGCAATAATACTGTTTCTAGAATATATAATACATAATACTGTTTCTGTAATGTTTCGAAGAAAACGGCCCTACCTTGCAATGGTTGCAGTAACTACGTGATTCTGTGTCAGTGGCGGTACTTGCCATCCCGATCTGTTGCTGCGTTCATCTAGCTTGTGGTAAACCCGGCATGTTCCGTGCGGATTTTGCGGGCCCAGACCTGTTAACCATAACGAAGCAGATGTATTTTGCGCTTATAACATGGTGTACACTTCTCAGTCGCGGAGGCCCCGTCCGCTGTCCTGAAGACAACATGGACGGCTCCCAACGACGTCAGGTTAGTACTCCGAGACCTTGGCTCTATGAGGTTGGCACATGATGAAGCAGCAGCACTTGCCAATGCCTTTAGCTTGCGCAGCAGTCTTCTTAAAAAATACCTTGATAATGAAAACAAGGCGAAATGGAAAGATATAATGAAAAAGAATCTGTCTTTCGACCCCGGAACCTCTGTCTTTCATTGCAGTGGCAACGAGAAGCTGTTGAAGAAACGGATTAAAAGCCGCTTCTGGGTGGAAGCTTGTTTGGTTTGGATGAAGGTAAAGGATAACGATGAAAATAATGGCGCTCAAATTCTCAATCAGGTTCTTTGGGCAAATAGGCATATAAACTTAGAGCGAAATAGTACATTAAGAATGCAACACATAATATTGAAAGGAGTAATACGAATTAGGGATTTATATGATATAACAGAAAGGACTTTTCTTACTGCAGATCAGGTAGCACTTAAATATAGCCTTCACCCAATGACTGCCCTTACATTATTGCGCTCGATCCCGCAACGGTGGAAAGAGCAAGTTCAAATAGACAGACCACGAGGATTTGAAGACGTGGAGTGTTTTGAAATTCTTAAGTCAACACCAAAAATAGCTAAATGGGCTTACATCAAACTGGTAGAGAGCGATTTTATACCAACAAATGAAAAATGCCACGGCAAATGGGAAAATGAACTCCACGCGCCCCAACCGATCCAGTGGCCAAAAGTTTATGAAAGGCTACATATGTCAACAGATGACGTTAATCTAAAATGGTTGCAATACCAGTCTATTAAGAGGATTCTCCCAACAAACAGACTGTTATATATCTATGGAATAGCCGACAGCGATAAATGTAAGGTCTGCCCGATCTATTCTGAAACAATCCAACATAAGTTTTGGCACTGCCCTTCGGTTAGATTCCTGTGGAACAAAGTTAAAACTTTACTCGGCCTACGTAACGATATATCATGTCAGGACGTGTTTCTGGGAGTTGATTTGCACTGTGAGGAAAAAACAAAACAGGCTAACAATGTCATTATGCTTTCAAAACAATTCATTTGGAAAAATCGAGAACACCACGAGCGTTTGACTTGCGCAAATTTGAGCCTGCATATCAAGGAATATCTTACAGTAGAAAAATATGTATCAAAAATAAGAGGGCAGGAGGAAAAATTTGCTAAACAATGGCTAGATATATACGAATGCTTGACGCGAGGAAACACTTAACTTCCAAAAACAAGCTTATCCTTTCAAACACGTCTGGTCACGCAAATTACCCACACATCTATACCGTTAGACGCAACGACACACAGGAACACCACCATGCCTGCATTTTCGCACTCGCGCAGGAACACATGCACTCATTCACTCACTCACTCGCCCACTCACTTACTAACTCTCTCATTCACTCACTGTTCCACTCACACCATAGCCGGCTCAATCAACTGAATGGACAATCACTGTCTTCTATAAGCTGTCGATCTGTCTGTGAGTGCCGTCTCTCCGTGTGAGGAACTTTGGAAGTTGAGATGAGAAGAGATGGGATGGTAATGGTAGAAAAATATAGGCATGCGATATATAACTGTTTTGAAGCGAATTGTATAATGTGTGCCTTGTTCAATTAGAAGCTGATTGTCTCTGCCTTACTTATGCATGCCAGTGTTTCAGCCTATGATGATGGTTTATCAAGGAATAACTTTTTGGTTTTGATCTCCCGCTTGGATGATATGGATATGCGAAGGATGTATGTAGCTATCGCGATCAGGGACATGCAGTTCAATCGCACAACGACGTTTAGTGGCTAGATCAGGTGTTGATGACGCGCAATGCCATCTATACTGTTAATGAATGGAGAAAAAAAGTACCTTTGTACCAATCGTATTAAACTGTATATGTCGAATGTGTGAGCCTGAAAAATACATAGATGTCTGTCTGAAAAAAAGTCTTCTTTAATGCTTTGGTTAAAGACCAATCACATCCTCAGCTGTGATTTCTTGATCAGCTGTGATTTGGTCGAATACCAGAGGAAAACCTCCCTGTATGCAATTCGATCGCGTTTAAGCTCCATGACTTGCTTGAATTATTCGTTAATCCTCAAACTCCAAGGTTATGCTTTAATTACTTGTTTCAATTACAAAGGCAGCTTAAAAATAATAATCCCAAATCATCATATTTTTCGACCGATCATTTGAAATCACATCAAGGCACTTTTACCACCGAGACCAGCCTTATTTTCTTGTCTTTATCTTGGAATAAACCGGATTTACAGACGACAGCTAGGTGGGTTGGATTCAGACAGAGAATCTTACCAGATTCAGAGCCGTCACACAAGATTTCCAGCCTCCTAGATAATATAAAGGGTCCATTTTGAGCTCTCTATTGGACGAGGCCATATGATTATGGCCTGGTGCCATAATCTAGACCTAGGGATTTCAAGGGCACTTTTTACCATCGGTTATTCAACTAGACATTTTAGAACACACTTACCATTTCATTAGTAGGCTGCTTCAATGATTTAACTCGCTAATTACCTAGATAAGGTATCGGATGACTGAAAAGTTCAGCAGTTCCCGAGGGAGACATTTTTGAGTTGCATGTGTTGCTGTTTTTTCTTGGTTTCACACCGGACGGTGGTATATTCTAGCCTGGCAGCTGGCTGCACACGCTCCTGATGATGATGGCTCTGCACCTCACCGACGGCCAAGTCCTGCCGGTAAGTGCCCCACCCGGCGATTACCAACGGAGAGCCTCGGCTTGTTATAGCAAATCTCCCGGTGGGGTCTCTAAATAAGCGTCATCAGATCGTCCAAATCCTTCATAGTTTGAGAGTTGGCAACATGACATATGACCTTAGTAGGTAGTTAGTGCGCGGCTAAGGTTTAAACATGATTAGCGTTACATCACTGGCTTGGTTGTATGATTCACGATCAGTGAAAGCGTGTCGAAAATGTTTGTCCACAACTATCATCGAAGTTGTTTCCAACAATAAGATTCCAAAATCTGCAAAAATGGATGAGCGTTTTGAGTCTTTGTATCGAAGTCCTCGTTGGAAAATGAGTAAAGGTAATTGTTTTTCTAACATTTTCATCAGTCATTTATATCATAATCAACACCCTTTAAAAACACTGTTTGCACAAGAACCGTACCAACCTCAATCGGGTGCTAACAGTGCAAGCATTCATTGAGCAACATTCTCCTTCAGATACTCTAAAAAAATATTCCTGACAGTAATACAAAGTTGTGATGTGCTCCTTTAGGTACTCATGCGTGTTTACACATGTAAGAGAGGGTACATTGAACGTAATCGCATTCGTCGTCGTTTTCACAAATCTTTCTCAGATCTGCGTGCTTTGGTAGATTGCAGAGAATCAGATTTCTTTCAATGAGCTTTTCAATGAGTTCTTTTCAATGAGTTTATTTTCCAAAAGAGTTTGACACCGTATATCTAATGAAATGACCTCAGAGTCAGTAAAAGTTTAATCTAAGCTATAAAAATTGTGTAAAAGCAGGTAACTGGTTTGATCTGCCGTGATATGTTTTGGCAGCGAGGAATGCATATTGGTACAGCCTTGTGAAAGCTGACACAACTACAGGTCATGCTAAACTGCATTCGATATCAACTTATTTTTTGTTTGAGCCTTACAATGAACTATCTAAGAAAAACGTTCCCCTGTCATTGATGTGGCAGTCATTGGCTTTATCCGACAATGGATGACAAATGATTGAAACTATTGCGCTCATCCATAGGCCTCTTGTGTGTATATATTTTGGTGTAAAATAGAACACTTTTCCATAACAATGTGCCATTGTCATGCATGTTTGTAACAAAACGTGATTTTTGCAGACTTTAGGCTCTGGTATTGGAAGACTTCCAGGCATAGGAGGTATGTTCGAAATATTGTCAGAGAACAGGAGATTGCCTCAGCTTAAACAAAATATGTGTTGTATTGTTCTTTATAAACTATGTGATGCACAAATTTCAGGGCAGAAAAAGACTGTGCTGGTCAATTTGATCACAATGCGATATTTCCGGAGCTAGGCAGGTTAGTAACTTAGAAAAAACGTCATATGACACGAAGCGTGTGAATAAAGCCTCCAAATTCATCCTCTGACTGTAAAAGAAGATTAAAAAAGTCTGCTATTTCATTTCCATCACGGTTTCGAGTATAAGTCATAATTACTTTAGATAAGGTCGGCCCATTGAAGGAGTCTCGTCGTTTAGCGGATGCCACAATGCGATATGGCAGCCCGATGGCTGCAATAATTTAGGTATGGTCTCTAGGGGATTTGTAGAGCTAATTTAAGGCACACACATTTTGATTAGTTAGAAAGATATCCTCTTGAAAGAATCTATTCTGGAACAAATTCAATGACAGATTATGATGCAGAAATTGAATTCATCTAAGACATACTACAATTACAAGCATGTAAAAGGCTTCTTATAAACGTTGATGTAGAACATGATGAGTAAACGAAAATATTTATCGCCAGGATGACGTCACAGTAAAGGAGTTGGTGGTTGGGGACTGGGTATGAGATAACTTCGCCATGGTGGGGGTCGAAAAAAGACTCCTTGGAATTCTAAAACTGATAAAGTTAGGAAGACGCAGAAAAACTCGATCAAATTCCAAAATCAGTTCAAATGCCCAAAAAAAGGAAATTAGCTACTTACCTTGATCTTTAAACCAAACTTGAGGATAGATTGTTGAGAACTGACTAGCATTATGGCAAAGTTTTGCACGCTTAAGGTGGCGGCAGCAGCTTCGTTTATTTTTTGGACAGTTGAGCTGCCCGATCCCTAGGCTTGAGCTAGCATATCCACCCTTCCCTTCGACATTATTTCCGAAACAAAATTGGGGGTGACAAAAATTACTCTGTATATCCGGTGGTGGAACGCATAAAAAATGATTATTTTTGGCATTCTCCTTGGAAAATTTCAGAAATCATTCAGATCCTACCAAATGCTAGTAGCTGCCTGTTTCAAAAGGGTACCCAAATGTGATTTCTTTATTTTGCCGTTAACTCCCTATAAGCAATGCTACTTTCTGCCGTTTAGGGCATCGCTGAGTTAACTAAAACTCTGAGAGGACCAGCTTTCCCACTAGTTTCTGCAATTCCTCGATTCCCAGCACCTCATGCAACTTCTGAATTTCCGACAGTGCGAGGATTCCCTCAGTTCCCAACGGCCCAGAGAGGATTTCGATTTCCATCGCCTCAAGGAGCGCCTCGGTTGCAAAGAACTCAAAGAATGCGAAGGTTCCCATGGCCTCAGAGAATTTCTCAATTTCCAGCAAATCTAGGTGCTGCTGGCCTGCCACAAGCACCTGCACTGCCCCAGCTGCCACGACCACCAGGACTGCCGAGAGCGCCGACACTTCCTGTGCATCCAGGAACAAACCAGTTTCCAGCTCTACCGGGCATCCCAAGAAGTCAGGGCCCTGTCCCGCGGCCTCCGGTGCAGGTTCAGCGTCCGGTGGTCCCCAGCCCTGCTCGGCTGCCCGTTCTCGGAGGAGGAGCGAACATCCAGCCGCCGCCTGCAGGTGCCCCGAGTCTACAGCCTCCCACCCTGCCTCAGGTAATGTGCCCCGAGTCTACAGCCTCCCTCCCTGCCTCAGGTCAGGTACCCCGAGTCTTTTGCCTCCCACCCTGCCTCCAGTTCAGGTGCCCCTGAGTCTCAAGTCCCCACCCTGCCTCAGGTCAGGTGCCCTGAGTCTACAGCCTCCCACCCTGCCTCAGGTAATGTGCCCCGAGTCTACAGTCTCCCACCCTGCCTCAGGTAATGTGCCCCGAGTCTACATCCTCCCTCCCTGTCTCAGGTCAGGTGCCCCGAGTCTACAGTCTCCCTCCCTGCCTCAGGTAATGTGCCCCGAGTCTACATCCTCCCTCCCTGTCTCAGGTCAGGTGCCCCGAGTCTACAGTCTCCCTCCCTGCCTCAGGTCAGGTGCCCCGAGTCTACAGGCTCCCACCCTCCCTCAGGTCAGGTGCCCCTGAGTCTATAGGCTCCCTCCCTGCCTCAGGTAATGTGCCCCGAGTCTACATCCTCCCACCCTGTCTCAGGTCAGGTGCCCCGAGTCTACAGTCTCCCTCCCTGCCTCAGGTAATGTGCCCCTGAGTCTACATCCTCCCTCCCTGTCTCAGGTCAGGTGCCCTGAGTCTACAGTCTCCCTCCCTGCCTCAGGTCAGGTGCCCCAAGTCTACAGGCTCCCACCCTCCCGCAGGTCAGGTGCCCCGAGTCTACAGGCTCCCACCCTCCCTCAGGTCAGGTGCCCCGAGTCTACAGGCTCCCTCCCTGCCTCAGGCAATGTGCCCCGAGTCTACATCTTCCCACCCTGCCTCAGGTAATGTGCCCCGAGTCTACATCCTCCCTCCCTGTCTCAGGTCAGGTACCCCGAGTCTACAGTCTCCCTCCCTGCCTCAGGTAATGTGCCCCGAGTCTACATCCTCCCTCCCTGTCTCAGGTCAGGTGCCCCGAGTCTACAGTCTCCCTCCCTGCCTCAGGTCAGGTGCCCCGAGTCTACAGCCTCCCTCTCTGCCTCAGGTCAGGTGCCCCGAGTCTACAGGCTCCCTCCCTGCCTCAGGTAATGTGCCCCGAGTCTACAGTCTCCCACCCTGCCTCAGGTAATGTGCCCCGAGTCTACATCCTCCCTCCCTGCCTCAGGTCAGGTGCTGCGAGCCTCTGCAGCTATGCAGATTAGTTAGTTAGTTAGTTAAGGGCTTTTTATAAGGCGTTCTGTGCAAAGCACCTCTGCCCGCCTCTAAAGTGTGGGGGAGAATTTTCCGGGAGGGGTGTTTACTTTAATGTCGCAGAACAAAGGGACGAATCATATTTCAAGGAATGAGTCGCGAAGTGTAGCAACACTTGCGAGGGAAGGGGATTGCTACGGCAGAGATGCCGAGCCTGGAGCACAGGTAGGATTTAAAAGGGTACGTAAAGAGGCTTGCTAGCGTAAAGATTAGTTTTTTTAATTTTGTTCCTTGTTATCGAATAACGGTTTGCTTACGTTACTCGAGTTCCTCCATTGAAAAATAATAATTTTGGGTTATCAGAAACACCCGCAAGCACCATGACGTGATGTCGCGGGTCTTTATCCTGCAACCAGGAGGTGAGGTTACAGCACCCTCTCTGGCTGTGTAGCCGCCGCATAGAGGAAGAGAGAAGGGTAATAGAACAGATAGAGTGTTAGCTATGCAGATTATACTGGCCGGTTTTTTATAAGAAAGACACGTGTTGCCCCCGGCCCCTAAAAAAGTTAAGTACAGCTGCTAGCATTAAGCTTTTCTCGTTGCTTCTAAGAAAATGTTGAAAATAGTACATAAAACAAAATGTGATGTCGGCGACAGAAACAATGCATATTTGATTCACTACCGAACATGCATTGGTAATTTTTTGCATCTCTATTGCAAATCGTTTTCGCGTCTACTGACATCTGTTCCATCAGGTCCGTGCCATAACCATAAACCATAAGCCATTTATTTTCCATTTCTACACATACAACCGAATATGAACACTCACGATTGGTACAAATGCCACAAAATGGTGGCATGAATCTAGGTACTTCTCGTGTGTACATTATGTTGTGAGCATGATCACAGCCGCACCGAGCCCACCCCGCCCCATCCGCCGCTCCCGAGCCATCAGTAAAGGAAAACCAGTCATCCGCATGTCCTCAAATATTTGATTGCATAGTAAATCGCTTTGAATCGAATATGAATTGTTGATATGCTTTTTCAACTCGGAAATTGATTTCAGAACTCGATTCGCATCCATTCATAAATAAGTCCATTTTACTGTGTGGGGAGAGAGACAACACATCAATATCTAAATGAGAAAGAGTTCTAAACAGCTTAAGTCTGGCCTCAGTATGAAGTCTGCAGTAAAGGATAAAATGCTTAACAGTTTCTTCTGCTTCGCCACAATGGCACATAGGGGTTTCGGTCTTTAGCATTGTAAAAAGGTAGGCGTTTAAATCTGCTGCACCTAGTCGTAGCTTAGTGTGAAGAACATTCCCTATTTTGGTCCCATGCGAAACAATTTCAGGGGAGGTGTCGCGTTAAATTGTTTGGCTAATTTGATTTTGAAATATTTGCACGTAGGTTCATTTCTTACATAATCTGGTAGCATATTCCATCATCTGGTCGTTGCAGGAACAAAAGATCTTTGGTACATTGAGGTGTAGTTTTGAGGAAGAGATACGTTTAAGGCATTGCGCAGGTGGCGGTCGGTGACGTCTTGTCTAGTGCGGGGTATCATATTTTTCATATATTCCGGTATTCTTTCGCCTGTCTTTAGTCTGTGGTATAATATTAACACGCGCTTTGACGGAGGGGCGGGTACCCGCCCCCTCGGGTCTTTCGGAGATAGTAGAAAAACGGCGGCGCGTAGCGCCTACCCGTACTTGTTGTACCCCTTTTTCCTCATCATTTTACAACTTCTGTGAAAATTTTAAGGTTAAGTCATCTCAGGTCAGGTCACCAGTACAGGTCAAGTGACCCGACATCAAAAAAGTTTAAGATAATATAGGGTAAGGGCGGGTAAGAGTACGCAGCAGCTGTTTTGGTTACTTAGCAACAACTGAGATGGTGGATACCCTGGTATGAAAAAGCAAGGTAAGTGCCTAGGCTGCACACCAAAAAATTCAACGAACCCCTCTTCTTCCCGCGGGTGTACAGAGCAAAATAAGCTTGTGGGCACCCTTGAAGTAATATTTCTTAACTGAGTAAACTTGTAGACCATGCTTCTATTATCAAAACTATTGTATTACTGTCTGTCCTGAGCAAGAAAGCTGAGCTAGGAGTGTGCTCTAAGACCGGAGCTCACGCTAAAACGCCGGCCAACATGTTTATGAAAATTTTCTTCCGAAGGGAGCATGTCCGCCAAGAGTACGCAGTAAACCATTGGGCAAGAGTGCGCATGCTTAAGAGATGGGAAAATTTAATTTTCGCTCGGGACAGAGTCCGCAATTCATATTTGGAAAACCAAACGTTGCAACATAGTTCTTGTTTATTCAGAACGATATACAATCATACAATCGCCTTGTTTGACGACAAAAAAATCGCAACATGGCCTATGCACCTAAAGCACAGCGGGGCATCAATGCGTACTCCAGTCGCCTCTCTTGCGTACTCTTACCGACCCACTCCGGCAAGAGTACGCACGTGACTTTTTATTTTTGATGGGCTCGTGGCGAGTTCCTTTCAAAGACATCGAGTTGAAACATGGACCATACATAGACAATTCTTCAGGCTAAACAACCACATACAAACTTTATCTGTTAGACTTATAGGAGAAAAGTGAAAGCCTTTAGAGAGTTAAGTGCGTACTCTAGCACGGACTTCCCCTAAGTAGGATCAGGGTGAACTTATCCGATTGAAACTGTTATCACATAATGGCCCCACCGAGTTCTCTAAAATATGTTCCGGTATTTTTATATCGATGACCTGAGGTCAGGTACGAGGCATGACCTCTCCATTGGAAATACATGGGAAAAATGGTTTTTACGGAATAACTCAGTAACGGATGGTGATAGAGCATTTATTTTAGCTGCATTAGACTTGCCTGGGCTTTGCAGTTCTAATGATATGCATTTTATATAATTTGACCCTGACCTGACCTCAGGTCAGGTCAAATCCTTGATTTGACCTAGCAAAGTCAAATTATATATCATTCGATTTGGCTTGCTAAGAGGATTCATACAGTTCAAGTCGTTTTGCTCTATCTTTACTTGTTCAGATGTAATGGCCGAAAAACTGAATTTTACATGTTATCCCTATGACGGGCATGTTTTGACCTCTCGTGACCTTAAATGTGACCTGACAAAAAAATGGTTCGAATGTTTTCGATGGAGAAGTAGATGGGCAGCCCAACGCCGTTTACCGTTTTTCGCTACCTACCGTGGTTCTCGAGATCTTAGGGGGTGGCGGGTACCCGCCCCCCGTCAATGCGAAGGTAGCTCAGACCCCCGTCAATGCGCGTGTTAATAAATGGATTGTACGTCTGGTTGTAAGTGTGGTCTAGCCTAACTCATCATGTAATTTTGTTGATGGTGTTCTGAATGGGGTGCCTGTTATAATTATTGCCGCTCTATTTTGGAGGATTTGTAGGCGATGAGTGTCGGGAGATGTCAGCTGATTACTGTAGATTGAGTCATAATAGTCGAAAAGTGGCATATATACATATATACGTCAAATACATCAAATACATCAAATATATCACAATACATACGTCAAATATAATTGGTTTAGTATGGGCCGAAGAATGAAGGGGACTATTGGACACAATGGACTGAGAGCACGGTTTACATTCTGAACAATTTTGTCGATATGACGGTGACACCGGAGATCACTGGATAGTGTAAGGCCGAGATGACGGTGGGTATCGAGCTTCGCTATCTTCTGACCTGCGAAATTTAGATTGAGACGTAATGGGTGTTTTGAGGTTGAAAAGGTCTGCTGCACTGTTTTGCTTTTGTTGAAAGAAATTGCCCAATTTTGTGCGTATCTGTGAATTGAATCGAGGTCATGTTGAGAAGTGTTTTTAACGTCAGCGAAGTTACTACGATCGTACCGTGCAGATATTGAAGTATCGTCGGCAAATAGGCATATGTCGTTACTTGTAATGTCTGCTAACTCGTTTAAGTATATCAAGGGAAGTAAAGGGCCCAGAACAGAACCCTGGGGGCATCCTGCGTTTATAATTAATTTTGAAGACGTTATTTGACCTATCCTCACCTTTTGAGTTCGATCTTTGAGATATGATTCAAGCTACTGCAGCAATTTATCCGTAATGCCAAACTCGTATCTACATTTTAGGAGGAGACCCTTGTGCCAGATTGTTTTGAAGTGTTTTGCTATGTCCAGGTACTCTATTGCAGGGTCATTACCATTATCAAGGGCTTTATAAATATTTTCTGTTAGATATGCTAGTTGTATTTTCGTACCGTGACCGGGCCAATACCCACTCTGCTTGGGGGATATTAACGAGTGGGTTGTTAAATGTTCATAAGTCTTACCAAATATGATTTTTTCGAATATTTTAGACAATGATGGCATCAAACTTATGGGTCTGTAATTTTTGTAGCTAGATGGAGAACCATTCTTTTTGAAAATTGGCTGGATCGTGGCTTGTTTCCACAATGATGGAAATTTTTCCTCATTCAGGGATTGTTGAAAAGTGCGGTAAGTAGTTCGTATATTAGTATTGCCGTTAACTGCAAAATACGAGGGGGAAGTCCGTCGGGACCTGAGGATTTATTGATATTGGGTGAGCTTAGTTGGTTCAACGCTTCTCGTTCGGTGATAACGATGTTGTTTAAAGGAGGGTTGATTTCCCAGTTTGTGTCCATGTGAGGCTGGGACTGATCATCGATTTGTAGCATGGATAACGAAGCGAAATACGTGTTTGGTAAGTTTTGCTTTCTCTGTGTCCTCGGAAACTAAATCGCCGGAGTCATCGACCAGAGGGCGTGTGTTGGAAAGTCTCTGCCGTCCTATAATGGTTTTCAAGATATTGTGATATTTAGATTGGTTCTTTTTAAACTGGACTAAGAGGCTTACCTTAGATTTGATGTAACTAGTTTTGGCTTGCCTTGTCAGTTGCGTCGCTAAATTTCTTTGCACCCTCCACCTTTCCCAGTCACGCTGTCACGCTTCTGTTCCCCTAGCATGCTTCTTAGCCAATTTGAATAGGCAATTACGTTTGTGAATGCTTCTTAAAACCTCCGACGTCACCCATGGTTTTTCCCGTCGGCTGTCGGGACTCGGTGTCCGCGGTCCCAACAGTCCACGGTGCCGGGTAGTTCGGTAACGCTAAGCCATAATGATGCTCTAATAAAAAACCGAGGCATACTTAACAGTCAGATGTCTCGGTGACCGCAAAGTAGATCTCGCTATATGGCGCCCCCTGGCGTTATGTGTTACGCTGTGCTTCAGGTGCCGACGAATGGTTTCGGTGTCATGCAAAGGGCCCTGAACCAGATTAACCAGCAAGTCACGGCTCTTCGAAACAGGGTGAGATGTGTGGCTGGCCGAAAACCCGCACGATGTTTTCGCACAAAACAAGAGTTATTACTGCCGCTGGTATGTCTTTGGAGAAGATGGGAGAGGACAAATACGACATTCCCCGACACGTAACGACAATACTTGTTTTTATAAAAACTATGCTTACGCAGGATTTTAGTTGTTTCCCCATCCACACTCCTCGGGCCCGTCAGCGGTCTCAGAAACTTGTAAGCATAGATGCTCCTTCCCCAGTGACTCCTGTCCCGCCGCTGGTTAGAGGTAGAGCTCAATTTCTTAGGCTACACCATTTATGAAGTTGGTATCGGATAGTAGACCCCGGGCCGAAAAATAATGTTTAACATTGCCCTTTGACTAAAGTAGTGGGTTACAACCACCTGTGTTTTCACTTCCTCTCCAGCCCAGCTCAACCCAAAATGATGGCTCCGTAACTGGCCACCTTTGCAATGCAGAGCAACAGGAATAGCACGAGCAGACAAATAAAAAACTCAGGGTAATAAAACCCGACATCGGTGAGTGGCCGTCTTCTCTGCGCACCCATCACCGTGAAGAGGTAGCACTGTGCCGTTTGCGAACTGGCCACTGTCTGGCCACTCACCGATATCTGCTGTCTGGCGAGCCTCGACCTCAGAGTCGGCGGTGCGCGGCCCTTTGTCAGTGTGGCACGTCCTAGTGTCGTGCCGTGAATATGACAGTCTCAAGCTTTCATATTTTGGTTCACGTCTTCTCACACTGACACAGCTGATTGGTCCGGACTCGGACATGATTGAGAAGGTGCTGGATTATCTCAGACTCACTGACTTCATGATTATATTTGACCCGGGCTGAGGACTCGTGTTTTGAAAGGGAGAGTGGCAATGAGAATGGGAGTTTTTTATCGACCTGTGTCGTTCCCGCTTTTTGGAAACCCAACTGTTCCCCTTTTACCTCCCAACTATTCTGAAAACCGATTGGACCGATGAGAGCCCTGCTTCAGCTTTTTTTGTACACAGGCATGGCCAACAGCAAGGCATAAAAGTAACAAGTCCGTGTTCAGCAGAAGTTTATTTTTGTGCTTTACTGGCCGTGATATGGGTGCTATATGACCTTTAGGGTTGGCGCGCCCTTAAGCCCAAATAATCAATCAATCAAACTCCAAATACGATCCCGACCCACCGTTTGGAAGCCACGGGACTGAGGTTTGAGAGCCGCCGCCTGTCTGGCGCTCCAGCTGTGAGTGAAGGTGTTGACCTGGCCGGTGGGTGGCCGCCAGCTGTCGCCTGTGGACAACCGCGGCGCCTCCGGGGTCAGCTTGCTCCAGTTCCAGGCCAGCCCCGCCGTCATCAGCGAGGGTGTTCGCTCTCTGCGCAACATCCAGGAGACCGCGCGCAGGTACGACTGGCCTATTCCAAATGGAAGATCAGAAGTGCTGACCACAGCACTACACCCAGCGGCGGGTCCAGGGCTTTATTTGGGGTGGGGGCTCGAGGCTACCCCGCTATTGCCTCAAATCAGCCTCCTCCTATGTATTGACTATAGACACTCGGATATTCGGGGGAGGGGGCTCGAGTCTCCCCCGCTCTTGCCCCTGGTATCCACCACTGACAGCTCCTATTCTTCAGACGTTTTTCGGCCGTATTGTGTTGTTGTAAATGCTAGTATGGGAAACAATACATGTATGATGGGAAGGGGTGGTGTGAATGGGATTGAATATTGATCAAAATAAAGGTGTCTGCAAGAGGGACAAACAAAGATTAACGCAGAAGCTCTCCTAATCGAGCTCCTCCCTATTTTGTGGAAGAATAAACAAAAAAACTGGCACAAAAGTGTTACCAGCTCAGGCGGGAGCGTTGGCATCACCCAGCAACTGTCTCAAAACACAGCGCGATTGAACGGAGTGGTGATTGCCAGAAAGATAACTTGGGATAGTACAAGGAAGGTGATGGCTCTTGTGAGATGAGTATGTGGACAAAATTTTCCAACAGCATATTTTCGAGGGCCTTTGACATTACTAAAAATTTGAGAGGTGCCTTTTGGTAGATATCTGGTGGGTTTGATTACTTTCAACTCCAGAATACGGGAATTCACAGGAAACGAAAGGGATTGAATTGTTATATAAGGCTTGTCGATGTTTGCCTTCATGGTAAAATAAGAGTTGGTCTCATACTTTTTACGAATTGACAGTTAAAAGATTTCCAGTCAAGAAAACTGCTACATATACGCAAAAAGGACAATCCTTTCAAAATGCAGAAAGGCCAAGGCCACCCAGAAAGCATGCTAAAGCTGACTCGGCATCACTGAGTGATCGTGTTGAAGTTGGCTTAGGACTGACCAGTAGCCCTGGAACATTATACATGGAATTCGAGCTGCTGTTCCCTACAAATGATCTGTTGGTGCGGTCTTGTCTTGTCCCCAGAATCAGCCAGGGTCAGCAGTTTGCGGTGTCAGAGCTGATCTACCCGCCCGCAATACTGAGCGTTCTTAACGGAGCGTCGGCCCAGCCTGCTAGTGCAAGTAAGCACAATTCTGGCAAGAAGGGAAACCACTGTTCTGAATTTCTATCTCCTGGGTTCCCATAGCCAGAAGGGAACAACTTTTGACTTGGGCATCGGTACCGAAGTTGCATGTTTTGTTGATGTAGAGGAATTGTTATGTTTTTGTGAGCTGGATCCGAGCTAAGTGCAATATACCTTACCTTCTTATTTCATCATAGAGACGCTGTAACGACCGGAGATCTTAATGCTTGCGCGACTTAGATAGAAAGGAAGCCTTTGCTCATATTATGAGTACCTTCATTAATAGAGTTCCAGAAAAGATACTTGCCTTCATTTTCATCATCAATCGGTAAAGTTAGTGTCCCACCTTTATAATAGGTTTTTAACTGAGATGGCAATTTCGTTGAGTGTTAACACTTACACCAACACAGCAGGCAGATGAACGCGTTTCGACAAAATTGTCTTTTTCAGCATCTATGGTAGGAGGATGATCCCTCCTACCATAGATGCAAAAACAATTTTGTCGAAACGCGTTCATCTGCCTCTGTGTTGGTTTAAGTGTTAATATCTGTCAACCACTGTTATACATTCGTTGAGTGTGTTGAGATACCACTATTGGATTATTTTATTTCAACCACAGCCCTCAGCGTTATCTTATCTGCATTAATATGTTATCTTCGTAATTTGTCGCTCATTCGGTACAATCTCAATAAATACCCAATAGTACTCAATAGTATTTAATCTTCACACACTTTAAAGTTCAAAATAAAGGGCCGTAAGGCCTTAATTCAAACCATGAAGGAATCACTTTCCATCTGGTTTCAACGAGTCGATTTGTCTAAATCCTCACTGCGTGACTGCTGCGCATGTCACGTGATAGGTGTCAACAATGACATCGCTGTCGCAACGTTGTCATACTGGTAGCGGCAACTTGGCGGCCAGCCTCATAATTACACCCGATGCTTATGTCAAACCCAGTAAGCCAAATTCTGTTTTGGTAACACTTTAAACTGTGAGGATATATAACATTTTTGTTCTAAGTTCTTGAACGTGGAAACAAAGTGTGGTTTCTGAGCTTCAGGCTTCCGTTGTCCAAATCTAGTCATTTTTTTATTTGACAAGGTGGTCGATCTTTCTGTAATCCAATAACTGTCATCTCCAGACGGCCTGACTCCGCAGCGAATCGGCTGTACGAACCCAGTACTCACCTGCAGCCCCAGCGTGTACCGCACCATGGACGGCACGTGCAACAACCGGGCGCAGACCGGCTGGGGGCGCGCCCGCTCTCCGCTCATTCGGCTGCATCCCAACACCTACCAGGACGGTCGGTCAGCGCACCGTGCACACACGCAGACGCACCCGACGCACGCACACGCACACAGACCGAGGCCGGGAGGGGTTAAACCGTGGCGGCGTTTAGGGAAGCTGGGTTGTCATAACGGCAGTAATCCTACCAAAGGGGGATGTTTTCTTACTTAGGTACAATAACTTTTTCAGGTAGCTCCCATACGACACATGTGTGTTTGGGTCTAGCATCTAAGGCGCATTTTTCTATTACGTGCTGTTTGTGTAGAAGCATGAACGCGTGTATGACGGTTTTACTACAGAAAGAGGCAAGAAAAATATAACGTCAAGAGTTTACAACTCTGAACAATGGAACCCATGTCCACCATTTATCGGGATATTCTATTCATAGTATGAAAACACATGCTAGAGAAGGGCTATATCCGCCGCTGTCTGTCTGAACACATAAACTGTTGCACCCACGCCGGCTCATTTTTGCCCTCAGCGACAGGAAACGGTACAAAAAAATTAACAGGGTGTGCCGCGATGCTTTACATTCCGACACGCACGATTTCTACCAGAGGGAAATGAGCATGGACAGTAGAAGCAGCTTATGGCGCAAAATTCGACCGGTCACTCAGAGAAATATTGCACCCTCAGGGGTACCTAACATCACGCCAGGTGCACTTAACAATTATTATGTCTCCATATGGCCTTTAACCGCGTCCAGCGTGCCAGCCGTCATAGTTATTGTCCCGGTGCGGCTACCTAGAGTGACTTTTAGTGTCTTCAAAGTGCAACCGATCTATTTAGAATCATTTCATGCGATTGTTCTTAGAATGAAAAAACGCATTGTAGGAAAGAACGATATTAGCATTGCAATGTTACAAAAGTTTTCCCCTTGCCCAGGCTTCCTGCTGCTTGATTTGGCAAATTCCAGTCTCGTCACAGGCCAGGTTCCCACGGCACGGAAGCATGCACTGGTGATGCCGATACCGAAATATCGAGTGTTCAATGATCTGGCTCAGACCAGACCGATATCGATTCTTCCGGCTATGATGAAAATTGAAATAGTTGTTCAGGCTCAGCTTACGGAATCTTTAGAAACAAATCATCTCTTGGCCTCAACCCAACACGGCTACGGAAAAAATCATTCTACCAAAACAGCGCTTAGCGTCATAACAGATAGGATACTTTCTGGGATGGATAGGAGCAAAATTTTTATTTTTATCCTTCTCGATTTGTCCAAGAGCTTTGACGCAATCCTACATTCCAAGTTACTTAAAAAACTTATTCTTCGCGGTGTGGACAACAAATAGTTAAAAAAATACTTGTCAGGTCACACTGAACAGGTTCAAAATCGCACAGTACCTAAACGGTTCCATTTACAAGCAAAATTCAAAAATAATGGGCTGGGAACACACAAGGGTGGAGGTTTATCGTGTTCTTTGTTCATGCATTTGCAAATGACCTAGTTCTCTTTGTGGAAAATGAAATTACAGTTTTTTAGTTAGCCCATGACGCTCAAGTCCTCGTGACAGACTCAAAATGCAGCTGCATAGGATAGCGACTCAAATGGCTTGAGCACTTGAGCCTTTCTTCGAGTGGTTTTGCGAAAATGGGATGAAGCTGAACATTAGCAAAACACAGATGAGTGTTTTTGGTACACCATCGATGCTCAGAACACTGGCTAACACCACCAGTGATTTCTGTGGAGCTGTAGTCCAGGATGCTAGAGTGGTACATATCTAGACGTATTGGTAGATAGACGTCTGAACTTTGAAAGACAGCCGGATTCAGTATATGTCGAATGCAACGGAATATCGATCGCATTGACCATGACCTGCATGCAATTCTGAGAGGTGTCACGCAAATTTTTGCGCAAGCACTGGTGATGTCAATTATTTGTTATTGTCTATGAATTTATGGCTGAAGTAAAACAACTAAAAAAACGCTGCTTTTAAAAGATTATAAATTTCAGCACATGAGTAGCATGTGGGCGTCTCCGATGTAACCATGCATTAGATGTTTGCGCCGATTGCGCTGGATGAGATTGAAACAACCATTGAGTATCATTCAGTGTGAACTGTGAATTCTGTTCTTGTACATGGTGCTCCCCTGTATTTGGCCAGTGCAATGACGGTTGTTGCCAGTACAACACATGATCACTTAACGTGACATTCGCAAAACCTTTCGCTGTCACGGATACGCACAGAAGCAGGGAGGATAGGGTTTATCTACCGAGACTACAAGTCTACAATCAGATTACATTGGATGACAGTGTATCTTTTAGACCATAGTTATGAAACATGCCTCCTTTACGCCACAAAAGAGTCCGCATTATCTGCTTTTATTACGACCTAATTTTACCGCGTTGTCTTGTGACTTTTAGCTATAAGCTTTAGTATTTTTATTTTTTGCGCTTCTATTTTGTGCCTTAATCCATTCTGTGTGTATTTTAGTCTATGCCGAGTGTTTAGTTGTATACCAAATGACGTGTCAAGTGAAAAACCGCCCACAGTGGATCTTTGACAAAATTTACGAATAATTATACGGATATTACAGTAATATTGGATATAAAAAGATTGCGAAAAGCTGATTCCACGTCTCATCATTTGGTTTTAGCTGCACTGATAGTGAATTAATTTCAACATACAAAACAAATATGCTCCTGATGAAATCAGCTCAAAGGATTTCCATGGCCTGCAAATTCAGCCCTATGACCATGAAATCCCATGCACACTTCAAATAGTCCGATAAGAAATGTCGGCTGCGCCTGCAGGCGTTCTGTGGCCGCGCGTGAACGGTGCTGACGGCTCCCCGCTGCCCTCGGCGCGACTGGTCAGCCAGCGCTCTCTGACCGTGGCCGAAAACAGGCCCTCGCGACAACTGACGCTGGCCGTGATGCAGTGGGGACAGTTCATAGACCACGACATCACCCACGTGCCCGTCCAGAGGCCAGGTCAGTCTCGCAGAGGAAGGTCAATCCCGCCAGAGGGAAGGTCAGTCTCGTCAGAGGGAAGGTCAGTCCTGCAAAAGGGGAGGTCAGTTCTGCAGGGGGCAGGTCAGTTCCGCCAGAGGCCAGAGCAAAGGTCAGTCCCGCCAGAGCAAAGGTCAGTCCCGCCAAAGCAAAGGTCAGTCCCGCCAGAGCAAAGGTCAATCCCGCCAGAGCAAAGGTCAGTCCCGCCAGGGGGAAGGTCAGTCCTGCAGGGGGCAGGTCAGTCCCGCCAGAGCAAAAGTCAGTCCCGCCAGAGGGAAGGTCAGTCCTGCAAAAAGGGAGGTCAGTCCTGCAGGGGGCAGGTCCGTCCCGCCAGGGGGTTGTTCTGTCCCGCCAGAGGGCAGTTAGTCCGCCAGTCCCACCAGAGAGGGGTGGTCCGTCCCGCCAGAGGGCAAGTCAATCCAGCCACAGGCGAGGTCAATCCCGCCAGAGGGCAGGTCAGTCTTTCCAAAGGGCCCGCGCTGACCCATGGCACCGCTGTTGAAGCTGATAACTGCTGAGACTCCAAAGTGCAGCTTTGCAGGTTATGCAGTAAATCTGATCCTACAGCTTGTTTTCAGATGCCTAATACACTGAGAATATGAAGAAGGTATCATACAATAAAATGTAGGTAGTCATAAAGCTTAGATACCATCTTGATTTTCGTCTGAAAACAAGCGTTTTGGAAATGTAAATGTGCCTTTCTCCTACTTGAGTTTGAAAAAGATAACACTCACCCGTGCACAACGAATACTCGTGCACTCGTGTTAGCACTCGTGTTTGAAAACGAGACCATGATGTGGGCAGCAAGGGTCTTGATCACTACAGTAGCCAAGAAGAATGCATCAAATTAAGCTAGGCATGTGAAATCTAAAACATCGCAAAGATAGTATTTGATTTTTACTCCTGGCTTTGATGATCTTAGATGTGTTTTATAAATGTCAGACTATATCCCTGAGTATCATATCTATCATTACTGCGTTATTCCCTTCCACAGAGGGCCAGCGTGCCAGGGACTGCTGCACGGGTAACATTGCCCAGGACCAGCTGCGCAGGATCCCCGAGTGTTTCCCCATCGAGGTGGCGGCCAACGACCCCTTCTACAGCCGGCACAGGGTCCGCTGTCTCAACTTCCTCAGGAGCATCCCAGCGCTGGGCTGCCGCAACGAACCGGCGCAACAGGTAGCAACGGGCCGGTGCTACAGGTAGCAACGGACCCGCAACGACCGTGCACAGGTAGCAACGGATCCGTGCTACAGGTAGTAACAGACCCGTGATACAGGCAGTAATGGACCCGTGCTACAAGGCGTAACGGACCCGTGCTACAGGTAGTCACGAGTCGCAGTCGTGGCTTGAACGCCAAAGAGGTCGGTTGTGCCGCCTCCAGCAAGGTCAGCGGCCGGTGGTGTGACCTGGCGTTCGGTCGCAGTATGTGGTGAGCCAAGGCAGCGTAAGCAATACGGCGGGCTGGGCCCGGTGTGTAAGATTTAATGTGACTTTATTTACTATATTTAGTTGAATTCGGTGATAATGGCATCTGAAACAGACATAGGAGAGGACTCAGTGTATACTGATGCCGTTACGTCTGGTGATGAAGTGATCAGTGGTGGTGTCAGTGGCCGGAAAAACAGCTCTCTGTTCCTGAATTGATGCGCCGTATGGATGCAAGAAGAGCAAAGCGGCCTGCCTCAGGTGAGCAAGCTCAGCTTCTTCAGTCCCCTCCGGACACTGCAGCACCGACTGCCATCATCATCATCATCAGTGGAGTTTAGGGCGCGTCGACAACGACGGTCATTTTGTGCCCATATTTATGTCGTTGTTCTTAGTTTAAAAGCAAGCGGCATCGGGGAGCAGCGTCGGCAACGTCATCTAAAACACCAAAAATGGTATGTAAAACATCGGCTTAGCCCTTGCACATACACACCGATAGGTCGAAAGTGAGTGAAATTATGCGCGAACAGAGATACAAACATTTGTCAGAAGTAAAAGGTAGAGACACGGAACATAAAACACGAACATAGGTTACCTAAATCGTTTCGTCACCAGGTGTCTACTGCTCACATGGTGTGACCACCAGGAGAGAAACGCCGTTCAACAAGGGCCTCACCTGGAGCTTCTGCGGGTCCTAGTGCGGAGCTCTAAGAATCAATCCAACGAATGATTGACACTGCAACCGGAAAAGTGATTATGGCTTTCAATTCTAAATTTGAGGCACTTGAGCACCGCTTAGGGTTACTGGAAGCTGACGGCTTCAAAAAGGATCAAGAGATCCAAGTCCTTAAGGAGACGGTGACATTCCAAGAACGAAGACTAGCTGAACTTGAAGAGCAAGCGGAAAAAGCGTTGACGCCAACGGAAGACTCTCATGTCTTATTGTATCTTGCAAAGATTTTGAAAGGAAGGCAAAAAATGAAAATGTTGAGAAGCGTGTGGTCGAGGCATTAAACCAGTGCCTCCCAAACTTGAATCTAGTCGACACAGATTTAAGCACGGCTCACCGCCTTTCATCTGACAACAAAATCATCATGAAATTTGTGAGAGATCAGTCAGAGACGGAGTGTATGAGAGCCGTTTTGACCTCATGACCTCAGGAACAGCTGGAGGCTCACGAGATAGCTAGGGTGTCGGTGCCATATAGCGCCTCTCTATATCGGCGAGTGTCTAACTGCAGCGAACAATAGCATCTACCAGGAGCTCATTCAAGCCAAGAAGCGAGAGAACGGTGCTTGATCTCATCGGTCTTTACAAGGCGAGGTGTGGTATGGTGCAAGACTGAGCGTGGTGGAACCAACATCCATGTTCCCGATCAGCGTAATAGACCAGTGCTACAGGCAGTAATGGACCCGTGCTACAGGTAGTCACGAATCGATATTACAGATAGCAAAGAACAGGTGCTACAGGTAGTATCGAACGGGTACTACTGATCGTCGGGAAGCAGCAAACAGGTACTGCAAGCAGCAGCAGACCGGTGCAGCATACCACGGAGCCGGCGCAACAGGTAATAATGAGCTGTTATAACAGGTCACCGATCCAGCCCAATAGGTCATATTGGGGCAACGCAGCAAGTATTACGAAGGTCACGCCACAGGTAGTACCGCCGTCATGTAGGAGGTAGTACCGGGGTCATGTAGGAGGAAGTACCGGGGTCATGTAAGAGGTAGTACCGGGGTCATGTAGCAGGGAGTAGAAAAGTCATGTAGCAGGCAGTGCAGAGGCCACGCAGCAGACTACCGAAGACACGCAGCAGGTGCTTCCGAGGTCGCGCAGCAGGTAGTACCGATGCTGCAACAGCCATATCGCACAAGAAATACAGCAGTGAGTGGCGGCCACGGCTGTCTTTCTGAGCATTGCGAAAGCGTGCAACCTAAAGGAGAATCTTTGGCCTAATCTCTTGTGCGTGGAATTCCGGGGGGACAAGGGAGATGACAACCCTTGTTATAAAAGTTCCCAATTTCAGAAAAATTGGCAATAAATTCGAAAATTTGCGCGGCCAACCAGGCCGGAAGGCGGCGATAATCGTAAATCCGATGAGCTTTCTGTTCTAGAGTGGACAGTTTTTTGGCAGCATCAGGTTGAAGATTAACTGGTCCACTCACGTTTTTGCCCGTGGTAACGATTAGGCCTGGTGTGACTGAGAAATCATATATATACCCAGTTTTTCATATACCATGCGTTCTGTTCTTGGCAATGATGCACCCCGAATGACCCGATAAGATTAAGTAGAGCCAGAGACAAAGCGGGTCTTATCAGCTTCAGCCGAACCAGAACACAGACAATAGACATGGCAGATAGCCTGTTACCCCCCTAGTTGACCCAGCTCACACATGGGTGTTATAACTGACATGACCGATTGTCTGTGCCCCGCAGTTGAACCAGATCACACACTGGATGGACGGCAGTAACGTGTATCATAGACATGACCGATTGTCTGTGCCCCGCAGTTGAACCAGATCACACACTGGATGGACGGCAGTAACGTGTATCATAGACATGACCGATTGTCTGTGCCCCGCAGTTGAACCAGCTCACTCACTGGATGGACGGCAGTAACGTGTATCATAGACATGACCGATTGTCTGTGCCCCGCAGTTGAACCAGCTCACTCACTGGATGGACGGCAGTAACGTGTATCATAGACATGACCGATTGTCTGTGCCCCGCAGTTGAACCAGATCACACACTGGATGGACGGCAGTAACGTGTATCATAGACATGACCGATTGTCTGTGCCCCGCAGTTGAACCAGCTCACTCACTGGATGGACGGCAGTAACGTGTATCATAGACATGACCGATTGTCTGTGCCCCGCAGTTGAACCAGATCACACACTGGATGGACGGCAGTAACGTGTATCATAGACATGACCGATTGTCTGTGCCCCGCAGTTGAACCAGATCACACACTGGATGGACGGCAGTAACGTGTATCATAGACATGACCGATTGTCTGTGCCCCGCAGTTGAACCAGATCACACACTGGATGGACGGCAGTAACGTGTATTATAGACATGACCAATTGTCTGTGCCCCGCAGTTGAACCAGATCACACACTGGATAGACGGCAGTAACGTGTATTATAGACATGACCAATTGTCTGTGCCCCGCAGTTGAACCAGATCACACACTGGATGGACGGCAGTAACGTGTATCATAGCCATGACCGATTGTCTGTGCCCCGCAGTTGAACCAGATCACACACTGGATGGACGGCAGTAACGTGTATCATAGCCATGATCGATTGTCTGTGCCCCGCAGTTGAACCAGATCACACACTGGATGGACGGCAGTAACGTGTATCATAGACATGACCGATTGTCTGTGCCCCGCAGTTGAACCAGATCACACACTGGATGGACGTCAGTAACGTGTATTATAGACATGACCGATTGTCTGTGCCCCGCAGTTGAACCAGATCACACACTGGATGGACGGCAGTAACGTGTATCATAGACATGACCGATTGTCTGTGCCCCGCAGTTGAACCAGATCACACACTGGATGGACGGCAGTAACGTGTATTATAGACATGACCGATTGTCTGTGCCCCACAGTTGAACCAGATCACACACTGGATGGACGGCAGTAACGTGTATCATAGCCATGACCGATTGTCTGTGCCCCGCAGTTGAACCAGATCACACACTGGATGGACGGCAGTAACGTGTATCATAGACCTGACCGATTGTCTGTGCCCCGCAGTTGAACCAGATCACACACTGGATGGACGGCAGTAACGTGTATCATAGACCTGACCGATTGTCTGTGCCCCGCAGTTGAACCAGATCACACACTGGATGGACGTCAGTAACGTTTATTAGACATGACCGATTGTCTGTGCCCCGCAGTTGAACCAGATCACAAACTGGATGGACGGCAGTAACGTGTATCATAGACATGACCGATTGTCTGTGCCCCGCAGTTGAACCAGATCACAAACTGGATGGACGGCAGTAACGTGTATCATAGACCTGACCGATTGTCTGTGCCCCGCAGTTGAACCAGATCACACACTGGATGGACGGCAGTAACGTGTATCATAGACCTGACCGATTGTCTGTGCCCCGCAGTTGAACCAGATCACACACTGGGTGGACGGCAGTAACGTGTATCATAGACATGACCGATTGCCTGTGCCCCGCAGTTGAACCAGATCACACACTGGATGGACGGCAGTAACGTGTATCATAGACATGACCGATTGTCTGTGCCCCGCAGTTGAACCAGATCACACACTGGATGGACGGCAGTAACGTGTATCATAGACAGGACCGATTGCCTGTTAACCCGCAGTTGAACCAGATTACACACTGGATGGACGGCAGTAACGTTTATTAGACATGACCGATTGTCTGTGCCCCGCAGTTGAACCAGATCACAAACTGGATGGACGGCAGTAACGTGTATCATAGACATGACCGATTGTCTGTGCCCCGCAGTTGAACCAGATCACAAACTGGATGGACGGCAGTAACGTGTATCATAGACATGACCGATTGTCTGTGCCCCGCAGTTGAACCAGATCACACACTGGATGGACGGCAGCAACGTGTACGGCAGCAGTGACGAGGAGCTCTCACACCTGAGGGAGGGCAGCTCGCGGCGAATGCGTATGTCTCAGAGGAAGCGGCTGCCGCGTATTCCGCACGGTGCCGAAGGCTGCATTGAGAACGCCGGCAACGGTATCTGCTACCGAGCAGGTGCGACTTCCCAGATCACAGATAGCTGCGCCTTCACCTCAGACTTGTTTCGCTTCCCCACAAGGCTGCGGGTTCGACCCCATGCATTGCGGAGCTTAGTGCTTTCGGCAAAAAGGCAGGTAAAAAGAACACGCAGTCGTCAAAGATTCAATCTTCAAAACTAGGCGGTTCACCTAGTATGGTGGCGGCGGGCAGGGTCTTTGCTGTAACAACCATTTGTTTTAATGGGTGAAGTGAGCGCCGAGTGCGGGTGGGCGATGACTTTCTTTGGTTTGCAAGCGGTGATTTATTTAAGAACTATGGTGCTTGTTTAGTAGTTTCGTGTTTGGTTTATCCCATATCAGAATATTTGTCGAAATAGACACCTACAAACGTGTCCTTTGATGTTATACGCATTAGCAGTGTGTATTCGCCCGCGTTGTATCACCAGGCGACACTAGAGTGAACGAGCAGATCTCCCTGACGGTGATGCACAACATCTGGGCACTGATGCACAACATCATCGCCGACCAACTGCTCCGACTCAACCCACGCGCCTCCCAGGAGGACATCTTCCAGGTGAACTGCCAAATCCTGCCCTCGTGTTGTTGGGCGGCTGTTGTTTTCTCTCGCCTAAGAAGTATGCCCCTGTAACATTGACGGCTTCGGCCGGGGTCACTCTAATGAAGACAAAAGCTAAGATTCTGACCACAGATATATGCTTTTATACTCGGAAACTAAAGCTGAGAGCGCAAATAAAAACATTCTACATGTTCCTTAAAACTGCAATATAAAAATAAGCTAATGGAAGCCACTGTGAATCGGCCAAGTCCACAATTGACAAAGTTTCTTCCGCAGGAGGCGCGCGCCATCAACGTGGCGCTGATGCAGCACATCACGTACAGCGAGTGGCTGCCGATAGTGTTGGGGCAGGCGACGGTCAGGCGGCTCGGTCTCAACCAGCCGGGCAGCTACAACCCCACCATCCACCCGGGCATCATCAACGAGTTCAGCACCGCTGCCTTCCGGTTCGGACACAGCCTCATCGCCGGCGCCGTCCAGTAAGCGATCCCCTAGCTGGCAGCTAAACTGATGGTGGCTATCGTCGTTTTGACGTGGAGGCGACTGGTGTCAGCGCTTTGTTTAGTTGCCTTGTTTTGCTTTTTATTACCTGTATAATTCGTCACTGCTCGAGGGCTGAAGACTTAAGTGGGAGGCCTTCTTCGATTTGGCAGTAATCGTGGATGGGAGTTGTGTAGGTGCGTTGGGGACAGACTCTGAGAGGCGGTGTGTACAGCGGAACAGTCTACCATGCAGGATGCTAGCTGCAGGGGCAGGCATGTGCAGCGGGACAGTCTACCATGCAGGATGCTAGCTGCAGGGCAGGCGTGTACAGCGGGACAGTCTACAATGCAGGATGCTAGCTGCGGGGGCAGGCGTGTGCGGCGGAACAGTCTACAATGCAGGATGCTAGCTGCGGGGGCAGGCGTGTGCGGCGGAACAGTCTACGATTCAGGATGCTAGCTGCGGGGCAGGCGTGTACAGCGGGACAGTCTACAATGCAGGATGCTAGCTGCGGGGGCAGGCGTGTGCGGCGGAACAGTCTACGATTCAGGATGCTAGCTGCAGGGGCAGGCGTGTGCGGCGGAACAGTCTGTGATGCAGGGTCTGTAGTGCGAGGCAGCCTTCAGGATGTGTATTGCGGATCAGTCTGTGATACGGATGTGCGTTACGGGATAGTTTATGATACAGGTGATGTGCTGCGGAACAGTTTATGATGCAGGGTCTGTAATGCGGGGCAGCATATACATAATCCAAGATGTGTGGTGCAGGTCAGGAATATGGGATACCGATCTGACGTCACACTGATTTGGAGATGATTTTATCTCTAGCAAAGGGAAATTAACCAAAACAAAACGTAAATTACTAGAGACTTCTTGAGCTAAAATCAGCCAAAGCTCATTATTTTCAATGAACATTGTCCTCGCCTCGAAAAACACTCCAGGAATTGCATCAAGATGCCCCATTTCCCCAAGCCCAATTGAGTGTAAGAGTGAGATTTTACTCAATTTTTCTTTTGCTTTATCTGGTTTCTACTTTTTTAGTTTATGATGGAAATAAGAAATATGGTACAAAGGTTAGGTCTGATAAACATGCCCTGTCGTAACGGGCCGGAGCCACCCCTGCTGTGGGGCGTTTGCATCGGGAAAGTAGAGGTGTGGGGTGCAAGATTGTC
>JAOTON010001417.1:0-60000 GCA_034440635.1 Lepas anatifera | reverse complement strand
AGCCTTGTGCCACTGAAATGATTAACCATTAGAAACTAGATAGCCTTCACGTCAGCGTTGGAGTCTAACCGGCTCCACGGTCACCACATCGGTACCAAGCTGTCAATGCCCTGAGTGTGCTTCGCCTGGCACCATCACTCTCCAACCGCGGACACTACCCATCTGACCAGCTCTCTGACGGGCCCGCAGGTGCAGCGCCTCCAGTCGGTCTATAGGGCGGTCTCGGATATCGACCTCTTCATCGGGGGCGTTCACGAGAGCAGAGCCCCCGGGGCGCTCATTAGTCCGATCTTCCGATGTCTGCTGGCTGAGCAGTTTACGCGACTCAAGTATGGCGATCGCTTCTTCTACAACCACCAGGCTTCCATGTTCTCGGCAGGTAAGCTAAACAAACGTAGTCTGGTTGCACTGTGGCCAACGTTGTATTACTTATACATGCAGATCTGGGGGTGAAAGGGTAATAGTTTATTGGTTATTATGGTCTGCAGACCAACAGATAAACATTCACTTACAGGGAAAGTAATGATGTAAATGCATGTAAAGGCCCAAGCCAAAGCGATTCATTGCAAGATGTGTCCACGCAATCTGAAACCATGAGCTGACGCCAGTAAATATGTACAAACGCGTTAAATATTTGCCTCTAAAGTAGACATGCACGAGATGAGTGCACTTTCATCCAAGCACTCCTCCCTAGACAAGATATGTACGTGATGGACAGAAAAGCGAAGAGCAGTGTCGAATTGCATAGAGAAATAAGTATATCAAAGTCTGCTAAAACCTGCTCCGTTAGGCTCCAACATGTGATATGTGCAGGTATGTGGGGGAGCCTGGGTGTTCACTATGGCAACGAAAGACAGTGAAATTGACCTGATTGCAGATCTTTCAGCATTGCTCTATCATCATGCCTCCACTGAGTTGTCACTGGACCCCTGCCCCCAGTCCCCCCCGCGTAGGAACATGGTCCTCTGAGTGGAAGCCCAGAAGGTAACAGTAGTCTATAGCTTTCATAAAAAGATGGGAGCCCTTTATTACGTATTCACAGTTCACGCTGACTGTGTCCATTTTTCGGCAGGTCAACAAGCGGAATTATCCCGAGCGACGCTCTCCTCCGTCATGTGCCAAGTTATCCCAGAGCTCGGGAGGGTCCAACAGAATGCGTTCCTGCGCTCCGGGTAGGTTGGGCTAGGATGCTGAAAGCTGAGAGGAACAGGAAGTACTTTCTGTCAGGTTGTGACCGAGGAACGGTGATTTAAAGGGAATGTGTCATCTTCATAACGTGATTTTAACTGAGATAGCCAAGTTGTAAAGCATGTCGGAAAACCCGGTACTCTATGTATCATTTCTCTTGGAACTCGATATTTCCGTATAAAAAATCTAAAACCTAACTGACACCAACCCCTCACCTACCCCTCGCCGGGCGGCCATTTTTGTGAGCTGCTGGTGTGACGACATATGCTGACGTCACGATGAGCATCAGCCAATTGAAGCCCTTGAAGCGTTTCAAGTATGGTAGTGGTTGCCAGATCATGACATCATACACAGGCAGATATTTATTTTCCTGGAGGAATATTTTTAAAAACAAAATATTGAGCTTATTGAACAATTTTCAGGGAATTCATGAGTGGTTTCATTATTTTTGGCTAAAAGTACGCCTAGTTTCACTAAATTCCAGGATTCGACCAAGGTGCCACATTCCCTTTAAAGGTGACCGCTGGTGAATGTGTCAGTTTTATGGTTTAAACCGGTTATTTTCCTTATTCCTCGGTTTTTATTTTACGGAAGCGTTCCATACTCCATTAAAAAAATGACATCGCAAGTTTTAACACTCGCATTGATGGGGGTCTGAGCCACCTTCGTTTTGACGAGGGGAGCGGGTACCCGCCCCCCCCCCCTAAGATCTCGAGAACCACGGTAGGTAGCGGAAAATGGTAAACGGCGTTGGGTAGCCAACCCACTTCTTATTCGAAAATATTTGAATAATTTTTTGTCAGATCACATTTAAGGTCACGAGAGGTCAAAACATGCTGTCATAGGGATAACATGTAAATTAAGTTTTCAGCCATTACATCTGAACAAATAAAGATAAAGCAAAACCACTTAAACCTTATGAATCTTCGCAGCAAGCCGAATCGACTGATATATAATTTAACCTTGCTAGGTCAAATCAAGGATTTGACCTGACCTGAGGTCAGGTCAGGGTCAAATTATATAAAATGCATATCATTCGAACAGCAAAGCCAAGGCAAGTCCAATACAGCTAAAACAAACGTTCTATCACCATCAGTTACTGAGTTATTCAGTGAAAACCATTTTTCCCATGTATTTCCAATGGAGAGGTCATGCCTCGTACCTGACCTTAGGTCATCGATATCAAAAATACCGGAAAATATTTTAGAGAGCTCGTTGGTTCCATTATGTGATATGAGTTTCAATCGGATAAGTTCACCCTGCTCCGACTTATGCCATCTTAAACTTTCTTTGAGGTCAGGTCACTTGACCTGTACTGGTGACCTGACCTGAGATGACCTAACCTTAAAAATTTCACAGAGGTTGTAAAAATGATGAGGAAAAAGATATGCCAAGAACAGCGGCGCTACGCGCCGCCGTTTTTCTGCTCTCTCCGAAAAACCCGAGGGGGCCGGTACCCGCCCCCCGTCAATGCGCGTGTTAACTCCAAGACGAATCAGTGCGAGCATGATGTAGTTGAGCATGCCAGAAACAAATCACGAATGTTTACCATTTTTGGCAATTTGTTGTGTAAACCTAGGTTGTTCTGTGCCTTCACTGCAGTTACCATGAGTGGATTAGACACGAATTAATTCAGAGTTTGGGGTATAATAACATATACTTGCTCTGATCAGAATGCTGTATTGTCAGGCGGACCACTACCTGCCGGAGCATGAGACGGCTCAATTTACAGCCCTGGTCCAACGCTCTCCCGCGCCGATAGCGCAGGTGCTGCTTCCAACTTTCGCTGCCGACAAAGTAGGTGTTGTCCACCATCTTCCACCAGTAACGTAGATGTTGCTCGCCACCTTCCGCCGACAACGGAGGTGTTGTTCGCCACCTCCCGCCGACAACGGAGGAGTAGTTCACTCCCTTCCGCCGACAACGGAGGTGTTGTTCGCCACCTCCCGCCGACGACGGAGGAGTAGTTCACTCCCTTCCGCCGACAACGGAGGTGTTGTTCGCCACCTTCCGCCGACAACGAAGGTGTTGGTCGCCACCTCCCGCCGACAACGGAGGTGTTGTTCGCCACCTCCCGCCGACAACGGAGGTGTTGTTCGCCGCCTCCCGCCGACGACGGAGGTATTGTTTACCATCTTCCGCCAGTAACGGAGGTGTTGCTCACCATCTTCCGCCAGCAACGGAGGTGTTGTTCGCCACCTTTCGTCAGTAACGGAGGTGTTGTTCGCCACATCCCGTCAGTAACGGAGGTGGTGCTCAGGGGTAGGAGGAATTGGAAGGACAGAAGATGACCCGGATTAAGCGGCAAGTGCTAGTTGAAAAGTGTGTGGATATGTCCGTTATATCCACAAACAATAAATAAATGTAACATCATTAAATGTATTTATTATGGTATCGGACTACATGAGCTTTTCATTACTGCCTGCAACCTAACGAGGGCAAAGGAAAGCGATGATGATTCAGCATGGGGAAATCGCCGAGACTAACAGTTAGTGCAAGTGCCGTTTTATAAAGGGATGTATGTCTTAGTGGATAACATCGAAATCCCCTAAGCTGCCGGGCCCGGGTGCACGTCCCGGCAGAGCCTCTGAATAAGCCGACCTGATCACCCAAATCCCTCCAAACAGGGGGAGAGTTGGCGATGCCGTATAACCCCTTGGCAGTTGATGCGCCGTTTAACCCCAACAATTATTTGTATTAAATTGTGATGCCATTTTTAGACGGGAGGGTGGGAACAGGCCTATTCGCATTTGCATATTTTCGATTGGCCACAGATGACTGAGAGACGACAGAGACAGCGCTCCCTGTCACCAAACTCCAGCTAACAGGAAACAGAGCCCCCGTCACCAAACTCCCGCCAACAGGGAAAACGCCCGTCACCAAACCTGTTAGCTGGCAACGGGGAAAACGTCCCTGTCACCAAAGCCTTCGGAGTCAGGTCATTCACCTCATCCGCTCTATACGACCGAGCATATTATCAGCATTCCCCCCAATCTATAGCTAAAACCAGCCTTTCGGACAGGTGTGGGGGGGGGCGGCGGGCTACCAGAACATTTTTGTGCATACAAACTGGAGACCGCTTTCGGCCCCCAGTCTTTCAGATTTGGGTCAATTGGGACCTCCTAGGCCTGAAAGAACTGCAGACCTGTGCCTCGTTCGCAGAAAGCTATTGCGCTATTTACTAATGGCCGTAATGGCCCGCTTGTCCAATCTATTGGGCTGTTAATGAATTTATAGTACCTTAATAATAGTACCTTAATAGTACACGCACATTGACGGGGGCGGGTACCCGCCCACCCCTCGGGTTTTTCATAGAAAACATAAAAACGGCGGCGTGTAGCGCCGCCGTACGTGGCATACCTTTTGCCTCGTCATTTTTACAACTTTTGTGAAAATCTAAAGGCTAGGTCATCTCAGGTCAGGTCACCAGTACAGGTCAAGTGACCTGACCTCAAAAAAAGTTTAAGACAGCATAAGTCGGAGCAGGGTGAACTATCACATAATGGACCCACCGAGTTCTCTAAAATATGTTCAAGTATTTTTGATATCGATGACCTAGGGTCAGGTACGAGGCATGACCTCTCCATTGGAAATATATGGGAAAATGGTTTTTACTGAATAAATCGGTAACGGATGGTGATAGAGCGTTTATTTTAGCTGCATTAGACTTGCCTTCGCTTTGCGATTCTAATGATATGCATTTTAAATAATTTGACCCTGACCTGATCTCAGGTCAAGTCAAATCCTTAATTTGACCTAGCAAGGTCAAATTATATATCATTCGATTCGTCTTGCTGCGAGGATTCATATAGTTCTAGTCGTTTTGCTCTATCTTTACTTGTTCAGATGTAATGACCGAAAAACTTAATTTCCATGTTATCCCTATGACGGCATGTTTTGACCTCTTGGGACCTTAAATGTGACCTGACAAAAAATGGTCCAAATATTTTCGATGGAGAAGTGGATGGGCTACCCAACACCGTTTACCGTTTTTCGCTACCTACCGTGGTTCTCGAGATCTTAGGGGGGCGGGTACCCGCTCCCCCTCGTCAAAACGAAGGTGGCTCAGACCCCCGTCAATGCGCGTGTTAAACAACCGAAATGGCTGTTCGAATGTTGAAATGTGTACCTTAGAGCCCAAAAGTGTGCCCTTTGCCCTCTGACCCCTAATGAAAAGTTGAGGAAAACTAGGGAAGGGGTGGTTGGTTACGATGCATCTGCTAGGACCGCTTCGTCCTTACCTTTTAAACGTATGCTTCCACGTTTAAGCAAAAGTTGAGTCTGTAACGGTATCGCATGGCTAGAAACCGGGTTTGACGTCTCTGAGTGAATATGCCCACAACCCTGACACCCCAGTGTCGGTGCAACAATACTAACAGCTTGCTTCTCCTTTGAGTGCGCTTTGGCGTGATCTTCAGCCGCATTTCACTTCATCGCAAAATTCGTCAGGCTTTGAGGTCATCATTAACTTGTCCTACCTACACCTAGCAACGAACACAACTCATTCAGCCATAAATTAGTAGAGGCATCGAAATGATCTGTGGGGACAGTGTGCCGCCGGTCTGTTTACATCCAGTTGAAAGTGTCACTCGACGTTGGCCCAGGCATAGTTGGCAAAGTTCACGAAGGGCACAGGGGGCACCAAACATCACCCGAGGATGGGATGGCGTACCATCGAATCGAGAGCTCTGCCGTACCGCTAGCCTACTAGGTTGTCAATAATGATAAATCAGAACACGCAAAAAGAACTGGGACAGAACTGCACAGTCAGGACTCACTGTATATAACATAATACCCATATAAGAAGTTTTGTGTAACTTTACGACAAAAGTTTTTCGACTCATTTTTAGCAGTGATATGAATATTTGTCGAAAGTAGCATGTAACACATTCAGGAAGTAGATAGGGGCTGCTTAAGCATGGTTGAGTCATATCGTGCTTTACGTAATGAACACAAGAAAGTTTTCACAAGAAAGGAAGAAACTTTTCGACCGCAACGAGTTACCACAGCCCTGCAAGCCGCTTTACCAGCCGCAGTTGCGATTCAGCCAAGTAAGCTTTCCAAACCAGTGTGGTTATCACTTGTAACCTACCACGTGGTTTGAGCTGTTTTTTTAGCGTGCAACTTGATCAAAAGACCACAAGGGTCCGGACTTTGTCAGATTTCTCTATGCTAAAGCCTAACAATATGCACCGAGATCTGGCTCGTTATTTAGTGCTCCTAGCGATTGCCCGTCTTATCACCGTGGCTACACAGTCCCCATATTCATGGCATGGCAACCGACCATCCCCACGAGATAGCCCGTATTCCAACGAGAGGGTACTACGTGACGTCACCAGCAGAAGGACACCACAGCCCCGGACCAATGGAACGGCTAGGGTCATGCCCCTGGCGGTTCACAGGGCACGGCACGCGCCACCCCACATTCCAGCGCCCGGCCGGCCGGCACTCGCGCAGAGGCGGACCCAGCATCCCAGCGCCGGGCCCGGCCTGTGAAAACCCACCGTGGTCGCCGCTCACAGCACCGGCAACGAGGCTCCAGAGGTGGGAAGGCTTGGAGTCAAGACTCAAGAGGATTACTGAAGATTTGTGCTGTGAATGTTCAGTCCCTGAAACCCAAAACTGTCGAGCTGTCATGCGAACTTCTTAATTTTGGCTATGACATCTGTGTTGTGAGTGAAACGTGGCTCAGAAAGGACGTCCCGAACCGCATGCTTGTGTTTCCCGGTTACATTTTAACACGTTCGGATCGCTGTTTTGCCCCCAATGGTTATGGAGGTGTAGCTTTGCTTTCTCGCAGTGGTATCGGTGTGAAAAAAATCAACGTTCCCGGATCAAATGTTCAGACTCAAAACTCGAATTGATGTGGAATATTTTAAGTTGGGATAGGAAATCTGTTATTCTTTGTGCACTGTACAGGACGCCTAGAAATGCTTCCACTGCTCTTCAAGTCGATTTCGATGACTTAGAGCACCAGCTCCAGTTTGTGCTGGCGAACTTCTGTGATGCCAATATTGTTTTAACCGGTGATCTGAACTGCAACATTTTAGCTGACGACTCTCACTCGGCTCGCAGGAAATTAGTAGACTTTTTAGGCCGTTACTCGCTTTCACAATGCATCACAACACCCACCTACTCGAGTGGCTCACTTTTAGATGTTTTTATCGTCAACAAAATACATTGTCAAATGTGTTGCCACTCGATTTTGTCATTTCAGTCCACATCGCTTTATCAGAATGATCTGTGACATTCCTAGGCTATGGAGAAAGCATGTTGTTGTAAATTCCAGGACGTTAGGCAGGATCAGCACTGATGCATACCATTGCAACCTCTTAAACCGTGACTGGACTCCCGTTTTTACCGCCACTTCTGTGACCAATAAGTGGAATGTTTTCTCGCGCATTATGAGCGACATTTTAGACGTGCATGCACCGCAAAGGGAAACCAAGATCAGAAATCCCAATGCACCACACGTGTCTAGCTCCACTCGTGACCTTATGGCGGCTAGGGCTGCAGCGCTACGCTTACACGGCCACAGGTCCACTGAGTATACTGATCTTAACCCTCGCCCCACCGGGGCCATCGATGGCCCCCTAAGGTTTTTCCGGGATAGCAGAAAAACAACGAGGCGCAGCACCGCAGTTGAGGGCTCTACCTCTCACTACATCATTTTCCCATCATCCCTGAAATTTTTTACCCCGGGTCACCCAAGGTCAGGTCACCAGACGAGGTCAACCAAGGTCACCTCACTTCAACTTTAGAGCTCTGTAAAAGCAACATTTCAAAGTCGATCGATTTGAAACTTCCTACACTTCATGACCCCTCCAGGGTCTACAAGGTGTATATCCGGGATTTTTCGATTTCGTGCCCTGAGGTCAGGTCACGAGGCGACCTCTCCCATTGGAAAAGCATGGGGAAAAACTGTTTCATGATATAAAAGCCACAAAAATGATTGCAAATACTCAGACTGCTCAGAACAGCGTTTTTGGACACCCTTTCACGGATCCCAGGGGTCATATTTGCCCTTTGACTTTTCCAAGGTCATCCAAAGTCACCGGAGGTCAAAAACAGTATTTTGACAATAACTTTTGACCTAATTAAGCTAGAGCGGCGAAACAAACACCATCGTCTTTGTCTTGTCACTGGCTTTCATTTAATATACGGCAAGGTCACTTTTTGACCTTTCGTGACCTCAGGTCATATTAGGTCACGAGGTGACCTCTGGAGGTCAAACCACTGGCGGGAGGTCTTTACGTTCCACATAGCAGAAAAAGTACTGGCAATTTGCTATCAAATGTACTTTACCAGGCCTCAATAGCTCTAATGACATAATAGTTATGCCCAGTTTGCTTAATCATTGCATATTTGAGTGAAAATAGCCAATCTTGACCTAATTTGACCTCTGGAGGTCAAACCATTGACCTGAGCACTAAAACATGTAAAGTAATTTCTTACTGAATTCACGCGAGCTTTCTATTGCACTTCGCAGATTTGCGCTAACGCAAATATTTTCGGAGTTAGAGGGGGCCATCGATGGCCCCGGTGGGGCGAAGGTGGCGCCGGACCCCCGGTGGGGCGCGGGTTAATAGACATGTGCGGTCGGCCATTCGCTCCGATACCAGACTGGACATAGCAGAGCGGATCCAGCAGCAGGGCCCGCACACTGTTTTCCGCAATATCCGTAATATTGTCGGCGGAAAACGTGATAGTTGTGCTGTTACACCGACCACCGATCCTGACACTGTGAACGACTTTTTCGTTAATGCTGGACCCAGAGTGACCGCCGAGCTAGCCGCCTGTGGTGCCGCCCGTTATCGGCCGGTGCGCCTGCCCCATGTTGGGGCGTGCGGTTTTACGGTCAGACCAGTCTCACTGCAGTGCCACCACCGCACTATCCTCAGCATGCGTAACTCAGCTGCTTGTGGTGATGATGGCTTGTGTATTAGAATCCTTAAAATGTCATTTCCCTGCGTTGGACACGTTCTGCTTCATATCGTAAACGAATGCCTCATTACCTGTGACATACCGTCATCATGGAAGCATGCTATAGTCAAACCGATTTTTAAGTCTGGTGATCCAGCCGACCCGTCAAGCTTTCGGCCCATCTCAATTCTTCCCGTGATCTCAAAACTAGTCGAAAAAATTGTCCAAAGACAGCTCCACCACTACCTCGCATCAAATCATCTCCTGGCTTCCACCCAACATGGTTTTCGCCCTCAACACTCTACCGAAACAGCGCTGCTGACTATGTCTGACAAAATTCTCTCGGCCATGGACCAATCTGAAATCTCCCTGCTTTGTCTGATGGATCTCAGTAAATGTTTTGACGTCATCAATCATTCTAAATTGCTCACGAAACTGCAGCTCCATGGCATTGACATCAAATGGTTCCAAAACTGTCCGGTCACACCCAGTGTTTGTCTTCCCAGTAGCTCAGCAGTGAGTCGAAATTCAATTTCACGCATTTCTACCGCGCGACCAATCAACCAAGGTATTTTCCAAGGCAGCAGTTTAGGTCCCTTGCTCTACGCCATCTTCTGTAACGATCTCGGTCTATACGGAAACGGCTCTTTCATTGTCCAATACGCCGACGACACCCAGGTTCTAGTTTCAGGCAAAAAAACAGTTCTTTCGGACCTGGTGTCGGAGCTCGAAACGACGCTTTCTTCGCTTGATGCTTACTTTCACTTCAACGGTCTAAAAGACAACGAGTCAAAATTCGAAATTCTTGCCATTGGATCTCAACAAAATCTGCGCGGACTTCCACAATTTTCCGTTAAGTTCCGCCAAACCACTATCACACCTTGCACTGAAGTTAAAAATCTCGGTGTTATTTTTGACCGCCACCTGACATGGGATACTCACGTCAACGCAGTGGCGCGCAAGTGCACCGGGATTCTCATCAGCTTGTCCCATTTGCGGCACTACCTCCCGCCTAATATCCTACCCTCCCTTGTTTCGGCCCTAGTATTTTCACATGTCAGATACTGTCTCACAGTTTATGGGAATGGATCTAACAAAAATCTGGCCATTCTACAGAAAATTTTAAATTTTGCTGCAAGAGTTATTTGTGGCAAAAGAAAATTTGACCACAGAACGGCAGAACGGCGACGACTGGGTTGGCTGGATACACCAGATTTGCTTACCTACCAGACTGCATTGCTATTTCATAGGATACGTTGCAGTGGTGTTCCCGAGTCGTTGTCCTGTCAGGTTTACCGCAATCGCGAGCGCCCGGGCCGCTCCCACAGTACCAGACGGGACGAACTCCTGAGTTTGCCGGCTGGCCGAGGCACAGCTGCTGGCAAGCGTCGATTCTTGTACCGAGGTGTGACCATCTACAATGCTCTGCCACCTGAGATTCTTGAACTGACTGTGTCCCGCTTTCAGCTTGCCGTGAAACAACACCTGATGCGTGCTGGGCATTATTAGGCTTGTCAGTCATATTATACTAGTCATGTTTTATGAATGCTGGTGCGAGTGCGAATGTTTAATAGTTTTTACCTGTCTCACTCTCTGCTTTCAAATGACTCGGGTCCAAGAATAGCCACGTTAACCCCGGTTTGCTATCGTGGATGAACCTACGCTGTATAATACAACACAATACAATACAATACAAAGTCATTGTTCAATTAACCCATCACCGCCGGGGGTCTGATCGGACACCCTCTCGGTTTTTCGCGGATGATTCTGAGCCGATTCAAATGAGACGCGCAAATTGATAACCCAGAGGCTTTGCAGGCCTCTAGGGTGATCAATTACAGCTTATGACCGAAAATAAACATCAGGTCAGGTCAGGTCAACTAGTTATGACGTCACCTCTAACCCCATGTAACGTGATCCTGTTCTAAAATGAGGCTGTCAAAACCAGGAGGCAACTCGGCTTCTAGAAAAGCTAGATCAAGTTTCTAAATATAGTTCGAAAGCTCTTAAAACCACAAGTCTGCGTAATGTCATCCATTTTGAGGTCAGGTCAATACAAAGGTCTCCAGAGGTTATTGTTTCTAATCGTTTGTATCTATAACTTTTGAACGAAACAATATACAGGCTTAAATTTGGTATCCTTGAAATGGGCATGACCCAAGGATTCGAATGGTATGTAACATAACATTGAAAGGTCACGTCCCAAATCATCTGAATCCTTGGGTCAAGATTTGTATCCGTATTCATTTGTGACACAAAACGAGCTTCAATCCGGAATAAAGTGCTGTCAGATCATTGTGACACGCGGATATGAATGTTTTATATCTAGCAAAATAAAATCAATACCAAATATTGGGCTTTGGCCATTTCCAGGAAAAATAACGCAGAAATGGTTATTGTCAATATAAATTTTCCCCCACACCACCAAAGTATCGAAGTGCACCAATGTGTCACATTCCCTTTACACGACTACACCCGAATTTGTTCGCATCATTGGTAACTCTCGGTCATGTACCGTCTTCACCCAGGGAGAAATAACAGTTGGTTTGCGCCGAGAAACCACGGCGTAAAATTTGGGAGCTCCGGCCATATGCGTAAGTTTTCCATCCCAGAACACATAATGTAAAGATACGTACAGAGCAAAGTGGCGGCATGGCTTTAAAGCATGCAGAGCGAACCACTCGAAGTTCTCTACGTTTCCCCAAGACTTTTGGGTATAAAGTAAGCAAAAATCCGTAACGTAAGATGGGACTACTTTCAAATCGTGGGTTCCTTCCAACAGTGTTAGGGTTGATAAAAATCTTATATGATTCAGGAATGGTTCCATGGAAAGAGTTACAGAATTGTCAAGGAAAAGTAAAATCTATAAGCAAAGTGTATTTACCTCGATCTTTACGAAAATGCGTAAAAATTCCACATGTTTCTTATGCTGCGTAAATTTTCTACTATGGCGCACGGCGGAAAATCGATAATTGTCTGAAAGCCCACTGCGTAAGAATTCGTGCCTTACCCAAGGGTTATTTTCCCCTGTCTTCACCCCAAACAATCAGCTAGTAACGAAGTCCATAAGCGATCAGCACTCCATCAAGCAAAACCAAACCACAGAAGTGTTGAGCATTCAGCATGTATATGTGAAACCGTAACGTAGAAACCTGACAATTGAACCCAAGGGCATGCATAATCCTGCAAGTACACATTTATGACAAAAAGTTAGCGAGATCAGGTTATACACCAGATTACACAGCGCAGCAATCCCAATTGTGAGTATTACGAACAACCCCAGGAAGGTTTCAATATAAGTATCTTCAAGTGACGCTCCTGAGCATCCATAAACATGAGCAGGATTGCCCTAAAATGTATAAAAAAATAACTAGCTTCTTTTGATTTCGACTGGTAACTATAGCTAAGTATCTAGCCTCCATAGCAGAACAAACGCTTCACAAGCTAAGGTCAAAATCATCAGCGCAGGGAGCGTGCCCAACACAGCCCGAATCCATTTCACACCGTGGCAAGCCAGGGTTTCCTCGTAACACATTCTCGAACTTGTACGAGTATATCTCTACTACAAAAAGATACAATGAAAATAAAGCACCCGCACGTCCCCATATAAGTCAAAGCCTTAATCTTCTCACTGTGCATGTCGCGCCGCATGCACATGGTTTCCACATCCTGCTAGTAGTCATAGCAGATCCTGAGGCTTAGCGCAGCCTCACCGGAATCAGCAAGCAGACAATATCGCCTTTGCTGTCGTCCAGTATCTCCCACTTGACGAGCGCTCCGACCGCAGGGAAGATGCGCTTGATTTCGATCGCCTGCTTGTAGTGCTGCACGCTGCCCTTCTCCAGAGGGCAGGAGAGCCCGGCAGCGGCGCACGCGTCGGCGTTAGGCAAGTCGAACGGCACGAATATCGGAACACCGGTCACCTTTCCATGGACAGAAGAAGTAGCCGACTTGGAGGCCTCTTTTGAGGTGAATGTGATGGTGAGGGTGGCGTTTTTACCTCTGGTCAAAACACAGGTGGGACCGTTGCCACACGGCTGTATGTTGACGGCAGAGATGGCAGCACCGTTGCTGCCGCAGTCATGGTAGTGAATGCCGAAGACAGATGGCGCGCATGCAGTCACCAGCAAGACTAGCAGGCGCAGGGTCGTCATCTCTCCCAATTTTAAGGGGTTATCCTGAAAGAATACATATCAGTAAATGGAAAAGCTGAATCCATGCACTACAGAAACTGTAAGGGATGTACAAAACTTAATGGACCACTAGGATTTGTCACTCTAAATTCCAAACAATCTGCCAAAGTCGCTAAGGCATAAGACAATATCCAAAACATGTGATAACCAAATTCCTCCTGAACAAACTTTTTCAGGCAGAAATACCAACGCCATCCCTGAGTTTCGTCACTTAGGATTTCTGGGCTCTCCGAATCAAGCTGCTCTCGAGGAACTACCCCTGCTGCTGTGTCGTCCAAATGTCGGATTGGACCCATCTGTGTTCCATCCCATTGGCATCCGGTGCTGCCGCTACCTGGGAGGGAGGTTCTCCTGCTGGGGGACTTCAACTTGCCCTTAATATCATGGCATCCATGTGAACAGATATGCCCAATTTCCTGCACAGATAGGCTCTTCCAAGAACCCTTTGATGGGCTTGGATTAACTCAGTGGGTTTTCGAGCCGACATTCCCACGTTCTGGTAATATCCTTGACCTGGTTCTAACTAGTGAAGCTGACAGAATTGGTACAGTGGTTGAAGAACCACCACTTCCTGGTTGTGATCACTGTTTGGTCACTTGTGAGTATCTGTTCAGTTTTGCACCCGATTCACTAAACTCTGTGCCTAAGCCTTCTCGAAAATGGCACAAAGGTAGATATGATCTGATCTCACGGCATCTAGATGAGGTTGATTGGGATTTTGAAATCCGTTATCAAGACTCCAACAGAGCATTCTCCCGTTTTTTGGATCTGGTACACCATATGATCAACAGGTATATCCCCTTGTATGAAAATCCCGCTGGGAGAGCCCGTCTACCGTGGAAAATCAACCCTCCTACCAGTCTTCACAACAGGAGAAAACGAGCATGGGAACATGCCAAGGCTTTGAGACATAAATTGGCCGCAGGTCTCCTGCATCAATTGAGGCATTCACTGCCTTCTTTGAGGTAAATTCTGAGGTCAAAAATTTTGCAACTATCTCCCAAGCCAGATACGAGAAACAGCTGGCAGATGAATTGAGATGCAATCCGAAAGTGTTCCACACTTATCTCCGCCGTAAGAAAGTGGGATGCCCTACAGTGGGCCCACTCAGGTGGACTGACGGAATCCTTACTGGTAACGCTACAGCTATGACTGAGGCCTTTGCGTCAGCATTTGAAAGTGTCTTTGTCACTGATGCCCCCAATGTAAGTCCTGCTTCTCACCAGATAGTTGCAACATGGATGGCACCTCTGGATCTCTGCCCCCAATCTGTCCTGCATGTGTTGCAGTCTCTTGACACCAGCAGTGCCTCACGTCCCGACGATCTCCATCCCATGCTGTTAAAATCTTGCTGCCACAGCCTGGAGTATCCTTTGCCACTGATATTTCAAAGGTCACTTATTGAGGGCCATCTTCCTAAAATATGGAAGACATCATTTGTCAGTCCCATCTACAAGAAAGGATCCCGATATGACCCATTGAATTACGGACCTATTACTCTGACTTCTGTTACCTGTAAGTGTCTCGAGCGGACTATCACTCGGCACCTGAATAGCTATCTGGAGGAAAACAACATTCTCTCTGCCCACCAGTTCGGATTTCGCAGAGGCAGATCCACGATGGACCAACTCCTCCTGGTCTATCATGAAGTATCGACGTGGATGGACGAGGGAAGTGCAGTACACTTGATCCTCTTTGATTTTTCGAAGGAATTTGACGTGGTCTCTCACCCAATCCTTCTCACCAAACTCCATTATCTCGGCGTGGACACACAGCTTGTTAGATGGATTGAAGACTTCCTCGTCGGCCGCACATTCTCGGTCTCAGTGGATGGAACACTGAGTGCTCCCCGCCCAGTGGGGAGTGGGGTCACCCAAGGATCAGTCCTAGGAACCATCCTCATTTTGATTTTCGTGAATAATATTGCTGCCAACCTATCTTGCCATTACAAAGTATTTGCTGATGACCTCAAGATATACATGAAAATAGACCGGGACAAAGAGAACACTATTCACGGCCAGACAACTGTTCAAACAGACATTAACATGCTACATGCCACCTCTCGCTCTTGGGGCTTATTTATGAATCAGAAAAAGTGTGCTGTTATTAGATTTAAGAAAAATATACTCTCATTACCTGTCCCACATTACCATATTGACCAAGTTCCGATCCAAGCTGTGAACTCCCACTCCGACTTGAGAGTGACGGTTGACTAGTCCCTGAAGTTCCATGTGCATGTCTCAAACACAGCCCGAAGCCTCTGCCTTGGCTCAAAACATATTGAAAAACACTGTGTGTAGATCCCTGACTTCATTATGCCTCTCTTTAGCGCTCATATCCGGCCAATTATGGCATATTGTTCTTGTGTGTGGTACACAGGGTACTCTGGGGACCTGCGAGTCCCTAGAATCTGTACAGCGTCTTTGGACTAAAAGGGTGATCGGATTAGGCAACCTCGATTATAGATCTCGATTGAAAGCCCTAAACCAGTAGTCTGTCCAGGGATCCTGCTACGTGCAGATCTGATCCAGTGTTGGAGGATATTTCATGGGAAGTGTGCTATCGAACCTGCCGATATATTTGAGCTGCCTGATTACACAGACCCAAGAGGGCACAGATACAAACTTCAACACTCCTGTGTGCATACAGACCTGAGAAAGTGTTCATTTGGTATCCGTTGTGCTACTGTATGGAATAGCCTTCCGGATCATGTAGCATCCAAAAACGCTCAAAAGTCTTTCAAGACCAAGCTGGCGTCTGCACTGGGCGAGTCACTGTATAACTTCCCTCCATGATATGGATGCTACACATCCGAGAGACACGAGCGTGTGTACTAGCCCTACCTGTCAATCTGTTGTCTCTCAGAGCATGTTGTTCATGACATGGAGCGCCTTAGGTTATCAGGGTTTCCTCACTAATCCTGAAAGCCTTTCTGACAACCCTAGCCATGCAGGGAACCTCATAAGGTGAGTGCACTGGTACAGCTTCATCCTACCCAGTCTGCAGAACGTGGCAGATTTCAATGAGATCTCGTTGGGGCAGCCTCAGGGCAGACCTACCGATTTGGGGCAGCTTTTGGTTGAGCTTGGGGCAGGAACTAGTACTTAGGGCAGTAATCAGTCTGGGCAATCACCGAGGGGAGAAGGAAAAATAAATAAGAGAAAGCGACAATCATCAGACTTGCACTGGAAAATCTATTTTGTCCCAAAAGCGTCATATTTATCATCAAGCAAAATATGATTAAAAAGATACCAGATAAAGGGAATTTCTCATTGATGTAAAGTTTCTGGAAGTGAATAAGAAAGTCAGGCAATGGGCACCTTTTAAAAGCTTAATTTATCATCATTTTCTAAAATTGTAATCCAAACTTAATTTTAGCTACATTAAACAATCTTAGAACTCAAAATGTAATTTCCTTGTATGTAGTGTTTTGCATTTCCAGCGCAATGTTTTGATCGCCAAAGGCCGGCAAATCAATACTGCCAGCCCCCTCCCTAGAACGAATGCTGGTCCGTGATGTGATGTCACACAGGCGTAAGGGGATCTTTCTTCGCCTGGGTCTAAAAAAAATGTCCCAAATTATGAGATGCTTTCATGCAAATTTCGGAAAACAAACTGGAAAAATGTTTTAGCTAGGGGAAAAAGTATTATATTCAAAAATAGTTGTCAATTGAAATCTTCTTTGAAGTATCGATTGATACAGCCTGAAAGAAGGGGCAAATAACATGACTAGAGGAAAACTTTGCTCGTAAATATACCTTTGAATAAAGGTTTCTTTGAAATTGTGCATCATGAATGCAGGATAGCTGCTGTACGTGAGTCTCTATTGCTTTGGTATGCGGGCGTTTGTGAGCATGTTGTCGTTGTCAGGTCGGATGCTCAGTTTTTTATTTCTGAGTGATTTGTTTAAAATGTAGTAGATAAACTTGTATCAGTGGAAAATTACCCCCCCCTACTGTTGAAGGAGTCTGCCCCAGCCACCAAATTTCTGCCCCATTTTAGACAAGCTTTGGGCTGCCACAAGCGCCTCGTCGAGTCACCTGTCACGTTCTGCAGACTGGTCCATGACGACCCACTGAGTCGAGGAGCCTTCCAGCCTAGACAATAAATGCTTCCGCACAGGAAGGAGCACTCAAACTACATCTATCTGAAAAGAATACGCTGCATTTAATACATACCTATATATTACAATGTGTAGGCTTCTGCTGCTGCTCTTCTTGTAATATGGGATTGTTGTTGTTGTTCTCAACTTTATGCCGCAAACGCCGCATATTTTCATGCCAAATTCAATAGCAGTGTTATTCTGCCGTGCAGAACGCATACTAGTATCCCACACGCATGCGCAGTACAGCATCTTGTCCTCATGATAAAATACTGCGCATGCGTGCAGCACACTATTATGCGTTCTGTAGGCAGAATAACACGCCTTTTGTTTTTGGGGAAGTGGAGAAGTAGATGGATGATAGAACGCAAGCAAGGGAACGCAAGGCCCTAAAATATATAGAACGCAGTCACGGATGTGACGCAGTGGTGTAATGAGTGAAGAGGGTTGTTGAAGGGGGGCAGTGCTGCGTTTTTGATGAGAGCTCAATTTTAACAAGTTCGGAAGTTCGGTTAGAGTATAAAATGGTGCTGCGAAATATTGATCCCGTAGGTTACATCGGTGGCCTGCCAGAATACCCACATTTCTTCAGGAATCAAAATGTTCGCCGCAGATGACCTAAACTAGACTAGAGTGAGGGTGGATTTGGAATCTTCAACGGATTAAAAATGGACATCGATCACATATTATGTGTACTGCAATACTATCAATAGCTACTATCACAAATTTTCTTTGCTTTCAATGCACAAAATTGAAGAGACAAAACCCGGAGAGATTAAAAGAACTAGACCTCCCATCCTTGTACTACCGCAGATGTAGAGGGGACATGATAAATCTGTATCAACTGATGCATGGGAACATCAAACAGGACTTTTTTACCTTGTTTGTTGCTCTTGACCCTCACACTCACACTCGAGGCCATTCTAGGAAGTTCGCAAAACCCTCAGCTCAGACAAGAGTTTGCTGTTGTGCTCTAGGGGTCCGAACGATTGCAGATTGGAACTCTCTCCCTGAATCTGTCATTATGGCACAAACCATGAACCAGTTTAAAAGCAGCCTAGATGATCACTGGGCCCATCTCAGGTACCATATTCCTGAGACTGACTGAGCTAAGTGCGATCAAAATCAAGCTTGTGGAGACTGGAGTCTGCAGGCCTTTTGCCTCAAAATTCTGATAATCTGTAAGGTAAGATAAGGTATTAGAATGGTGATTGATGTGGTAAATACCTTTCAATGGCAAAACGAGCCCATTCTATTTTTCACAATAGGCTTATAATGGGGTGACCAAAAATTGACCCCACCTTAGGTCAACAATATCAAAATTCCAGGATAGCAGATTTGTAGACACTAATGACCTTATCATATTGTGGAAGTTTCACACTAATCGGTTTGCTTATGTTCTCTGGGCGCTGCTTCAAACTCGTAATTTTAGGTTTTGAGGTCGGGTCACTTGACCTTGAGTAGCTCCTGGACCTGACATGACCTTAACTCAAAAATTTGGTCAGATGTGTAAAATTGATCAGGGATAATGTACTGTAAGTTTTATTGTTCTGTGTCTCTTCTTATTTTAGCTGTCTGGGGGAAAACCAGGAGGGGGCGAATTTGGCACTCCCCAGCAGGGCGCATGTTAATGTATCATGTACCCAAATTGGGCTGATCTTTTCAACCTCATGGGCCATGAGGTAGAGAGAGAGGGAAAGGGAAGGAAGGAGAGAGAGGGAAAGGGAAGGAAGAGAGAGAGAGAGGGAGAGGGAAGGAGGAGAGAGAGAGAGGGAGGGAGGGAAGGAGAGAGAGAGGGAAAGGGAAGGAAGGAAGGAGAGAGAGAGAGAGGGAAGGAAGGTGAGAGAGAGGAGAGAGAGAGAGAGTCGCTATACTCTGGTGAAGAAAATTAAGTGTTGAAAATTCGCCTCTTTCAAAAGTGGGCGATGTCTTTCAAATATTTCAATCCATCAAATAGGTGCTGGTGCTGCCCAATACACATGGGCCTCAGCCACGTCTAAACTAAATAGTTGAAACTCCGCAAAACTCGTGGGGATTTTCGGGAACAAAGGGTTGAGGTGGACATCGTTTAGCGTTCCGTGTGGTATTGGAGGAATTGTGTTTCCACGCCTCCCATCAAAGTTTTTTAGCGGAAAGGAAGTGTATTGGAATGATGATCATCACCATCATTTGGGCTTTAGGCCGCGTCGGCTTCAACAAAAATTTTGCGTCTATATATGGGAATAACGATACTGACTTCATTGTGACTGCATATCATCACAAGTTATATATTTTTAATTATTATAAAAGGAGCCATTATAATCATTATATAACCAGTCGCCTGAATGCGGCAGCTTGTCTAACGTTCTGACGGCGTACCTCACGACCCGCCTTATGCGAAAATCTGCTATCTGAACATATCCATTACGCCCCAGGAAGTAGAGCTAACGTTGTTGTTATAAATAACGCATCGAGGTTTGCAATACACGCCTTTCTCGGAAGCCGTGTTCCGACGTTAGGCCGTGGCGCTCCCAGAGTTGTGCGCTGGCCACCCTCGCTCGGCCATTAACGGATCCAGGTAGGCGGTGTGATCCGACACCGGTCCCCCAAAGGGATCAAATGTGTCCACTTTTTGCCGATTTTGGGCAGGTTTTCGTTCGAAACATCTGTTCTCATGTTTTTACCGGTTTTGCCCAACCTCCGCACGTTTGGTTAAAATCGGCCTCAGCACTCGGTGAAAGGTCATGTTTGCCGGTCCCCAGCAATACGGCAGACACGTCGTTTTCCCCGAACAAATGCCGCTTGATTAAAAAGCACAGCACTGGCTATCTGATTGATATAGAATGCAATTTTTACAATCGTATTGCTATTCGTAATGAATGAAGGACTCTGCTCCTAGTGAGGAAAGGTGTAAACAGTTCGGTGCATTTAACATCACGTGTTTATAAAATCGATGGTGTTTTTCAACTCGGGTGCAGGGGTGGTTTCATGGGGGGGGCAATCTGGGCATAACCTCTGCTTTAATATCGGCCGAATTAGGCGTAGTTCTAGCCGATTTGTGCCGATTTTCTTAAACACCATGTTTATCACGATTTTGTCCCGGTGACGCCCTCCCCTCCCAAAATGTTTTGCGTAGATCCGCCTCTGCGTGGATGCGTATGCGAGCGGAACAAAGTACAAAAGAGCACTGGCCGGTCTGAGTTCTTGTGTTTGCATTCGTGTCCTGAAACAGAGCGGGCATGAATTGGAAATTTGAAATGTTCTCATTAATTTATTTTTGTTTCAATACTATTTTTGATGTCACACTGGAAGATTATGAATGAAAAACTGACGGGAAGTGTTGTTTAGAGGTTGTACCTGCGTTAACATACTGCATTCTCTGAAATATCTTACCTACCATAGTTACTGGATATCTCAACTTGATCAGGCTCAGATCAGCAATGCCTCTTGGTTTGAATGCAGGCAATTTTCAACTCTGAGATATGTATTTCTCTGTATCAGGTATTTTGCGGACTTTGGAAAGATAAACCTATGGGTTTGTAGCATTATCTACGCGGTCGATGTTCTAGCTCCAAACCCAATATACATGTCATATGTCCTTTAAGAACAGAAATAACGGGTGGTTAGCGGTCCTGGAAGGAATGATGCAATGATTTCTTCAGAACAGCTTTCATCTCCTATTATTTGGATCTCACATGACATCTGTTCATGCGTGTAGAGACCTCTTGTTTTGTGCTTTCAGTTTTACTTGGCGTGCTGAGTTATTAGAAACTGCTGCAATTTTGTGATTGTCAATTTTTTCTCCTCAGAGTTGAAATGGAAGCTGTAAGAAAGCCCAAAACCAAGTCTAAGGTAAGTTCCACATCACATAGTAGGTATGCACCTAATTAATATTATGGTTTATTATAAACGATCAAAATATTTAGAAAATTATTTCTCCCTCACTTGTTGTCAAACAGCATTGATAAATTTGAAGTTCTTCGAAATGCTCATTTTACCTCATGTGCTCCCTTAAATTTATTTCCTCTGATTCCCATCAGCGTTGTTGCTAACTTTCACTTCACATTGAGCGGATGACACGGGGTGAGCCTGCGCTGGCGATGTTGCAGACCCGGCCGCGGCCGGCGCGGCCCTTCTCCCCCGCTCTGGACGCGGCGGCTGACGTCACGGCCGCGCTGGAAGCCATCCGCCTCCCCTCCGCCGACCGCGGCGCGCCTGCTGAAGCTCCTGGTGACGTCATCGGCCAGGTGGGATCGGGAGTTGTCAGTGACGCGCACCTTCGTGTGACGGACGTCAGTGGTGATGAAACTGCTGCAGCCAGAGCTGATGTGTATTGTGATGTGAACCCAGAGTCGGGTGATGTGAGGAACGCCGCCGAAAGTGGCGATGTTTCAGACCCGCCCAGCGGTGTGACTCAGGACATTTCAACCATGGTACATTGTGGAGATGAGATCAGAACCGAGAGTGACACCCGCTCCGCTACAGCCAGTGGTACTCATTGCGAAAGGCCAGTTAGTGCAAGGGAAGAGTCAGACTCCGTCCCGATGCCATCGTGTACAGAAGAAGGACAGAGTTCCGAGTCTCCTGACGTTTTTGAGGACGCAGAGACTGCACTAGAAGGAGAGACTAGTCGAACTTCGCCTGACGAATCTATTGTGGAAGTAGGGGACAGTGATTTCGTATCCTCTTGTGAGGAAGCGGTGGCGGTAGATGCCCGGTCGGACGTTGGGAGCCCCGGTCGGTGTGTGGACTCCGGCCCGACCTCGCCGCCGAAGGCTGCTGTCGACGCCGTGTCCAACTGCTCCACCGAGCCCAGCGTCACCTGCGGCTCGCCCTTCACAGCGCTGGGACGCGAACTGGACGTCTACTCCGGCGAGGTCGGCCTGTACCCCGATCTAAGCACGTCGCCCGCACAGCCGCAGTCTGGCGACTTCTCCCCCGTGGCTGGTTTGAACACGAGTCCTTCGGCGCCGTGCTTGTCCGGAGGACTGGAGCAAGGCAGCGCAGAGGTGGCCCCGTCCGCACCGGCAGACCCTACGGCCTCAGAGTACACCCCCGCCTGCCTCTCAGCTAGCCAGGTGTCCATATCTGAAGGCCCGTTCTTCTTCGAGACCGAGTCCAAGCCGTCCCTCATCTGCCTCGGTGAAGACGTAGCTCCTTTCTCAGAAGCGCAGCTATCCGACTACTACCATAACCAGGAGTTAAACCGGAGGCACGAGTACGCGCAGCAGTTTCTCTCCGAGCACGGCCCAGCTGGCGGCGGAGCGGGAGAGTTTGAGGAGCTGGTGGCGGGGTACCGCCGCGCAGGGGCGCTGCTGCGGGCTGCCGCCGCCGACCAGGGCCAGAGGCACGCCGAATACGAGCGACGCCGCAGCTCGTGCTGGGACCTGGTGCACAGGACTGTCGCCGGCGAGGCCGACTGTGACGACGGACGCACCCTCAGCGCCGAACACGAGTTCAGGTGAGGCTCCGACAGGCCCCGTACCAGTTCAGGTGAGGCTCCGACACGCCGCGTACCAGTTCAGGTGAGGCTCCGACAGGCCGCGTACCAGTTCAGGTGAGGCTCCGGCACGCCGCGTACGAGTACAGGTGGGGCTCTGACACGCCGCGTACCAGTTCAGGTGAGGCTCCAATTTGTCTCTTGTCAAAGTATGTTTAAAGGGTATGTGACACCTTTATAACGTGATTTTAACTGAGATAGCCAAGTTGTAAAGCAATTCGGAAAACCCGGTACTCTATATATAATTTGTTTTGGAAGTCAATATTTCCGTAGAACAAATCTAAAACCTACCCGAAATGTACCTCTCATGTACCTCTCGCCAGGAGGCCATTGTTGTGAGCTACTGGTGTGACGACATATGCTGACGTCACGATGAGCATCAGCCAATCGAAGCCCTTGTAGCGTTTCGAGCATGGTAGTGGTTGCCAGATCATGACATCATCCACAGGCAGATATTTATTTCTTTTCCTAGAGTAGTGTTTTAAAAATCAAAACATTGAGCGTATTGTACATTTTTCAGAGAAATCGAGTGGTTTCCTTATTTTTGGCTAAAAGTACGCCTAATTACACTAAATTCCAGTATTCGACCAAGGTGCCACGTTCCCTTTAATCAGCCCTAGTGCTCAAATCGTAAGGAATAATGTGAAAAACCCTCTGACGACAGTTGCCTGTTGCCATGCGCGCCGGCAATGCTATATCACTTATTCCTCACCGCACCATGACAGGTGCGCCGTGTTTGACGCGGTGGCTCTGGAGGAACTGAGGACGGCGCTATCATCGCTGAGACAGCTGTTGTACGACACCTACTGCCTGCATGCTTACAGCCTACTGCTGGCCAAACTACAGGTGAGTCAAACCTATGGATATAGGATAAAGTCTACAGCATCGGTAGTGCTATAGGTACACATTTATGAACTGTAATTGCCTCAATTGTTAATGTAGGTAGTACGAGTGCTTTCTTTTTGTAGTTTCACTTGTCTTTGAATTGAGGAAAGTTTGTAGCCGAAGCAAAAGCTGTTTTGTTTCTTCGCCCATGAAAGAATCTCTGTCCTGTTGTAGATAGTTCAATCAAAATTCCCGCCTGCGCCTCACCATGCTGAAGTGTGCTCCCTGCCTTCCCGATACTCAGGTGGAGCGTGCCTCCCTGTCTGCCCGATACTCAGGTGGAGCGTGCCTCCCTGTCTGCCCGATACTCAGGTGCAGGGTGCCCTCTGTCTGCCCGATACTCAGGTGGAGCGTGCCTCCCTGTCTGCCCGATACTCAGGTGGAGCGTCCCTCCCTGTCTTCCCGATACTCAGGTAGAGCGTGTCTCCCTGTCTGCCCGATACTCTGGGAGAGCGTGCCTCCCTGTCTGCCCGATACTCAGGTGGAGCGTCCCTCCCTGTTTGCCCGATACTCAGGTGGAGCGTCCCTCCCTGTCTTCCCGATACCCGGGTAGAGCGTGCCTCCCTGTCTGCCCGATACTCAGGTGGAGCGTCCCTCCCTGTCTGCCCGATACTCAGGTGGAGCGTGCCTCCCTGTCTGCCCGATACTCAGGTGGAGCGTCCCTCCCTGTCTTCCCGATACTCAGGTAGAGCGTGTCTCCCTGTCTGCCCGATACTCAGGTGGAGCGTCCCTCCCTGTCTGCCTGATACTCAGGTGGAGCGTCCCTCCCTGTCTGCCCGATACTCAGGTGCAGGGTGCCCTCTGTCTGCCCGATACTCAGGTGGAGCGTGCCCTCTGTCTGCCCGATACTCAGATGATGTGCCCCCAGGTGTAGCTTTCCCATCCTGTCTGGCGCAGGTGGAGACGTACCTCCAGCAGCTGACTGGCCAGTACCCCGACCTGCTGGCGTCATCACCCCCGGCCGGCGCCGCCGCCCGCTACCCTTCAGCGCGTCACCAGTGCTGCGCCGCCGCCCTGCGCGGCTGCCTGGCCGTGCTGTTCGCGGCGCAGCGCCAGGGCGCCGCCGCCGACGCGGCGTTTGCGGCGCAGACGCGGCAGTGGCTGCTGGCGACGGCCGCGCTGCTGCTCAGGGTGGCCACCGTCAACGACCACCTCTTCCTGCTGCACCAGGTGCGGGAGCTGGATCGTGAAGTGGATGCGGCTTGGTTGGACGTTGTGAATGTGTTTGAAGTGGGTGTAATTATTCAGGGAAATGAACTGGGAAACGGAGGTATAGCAGTCACTTAGTGATGTTTCCAACTTTTGCAGTCGAGGAAGTGTTTGTGGCGGCAGGAACGGTGAAAAATGTTTGGATGTGCTAATTATGTTTTAATGAGCTCGTTTAACATCATGGGATTGTTCATTCTCAAAAGCACATCCAGGCCATGCCCACGTGCTTCCCTAAAGCGCCCGCTTTTAACCAAAATACTACTCAAAACACTGTTGTTTTCTTTGAAAATGTTATTGTCTGGTCTACTGCCCCCCCCCGTGGTAGTGCCTGGAACCGCCTTTGGGAAGGTCGGTTTATTATAAAACTGAGGTACATGACTTCATTATATTTGCATACGTTTTAAGTATACTTCTCGAAACAACTTTGCAATAGTGATGTGTGCATTATACAGCGAACACGGCAAAAATCGAATCACCAGAGCAAAGTCATAGTGTATAGCTTCTGGCTGCTCATTCATTGCATGCTGGACTAGCTACCAAAACCAGCCAAAGGTTTATTGACGGCACAGTGCTCGATTCAGCCCGACCGTAAGTACGGACCCAATGTAATACGCCGCTCTATCAACGCCACAGGCTCACGACACTTCGTTTCCAGCGGATTCTGTGACGGGCCCCCCCCCAGACTTATCGGTGTCCGAGGACTGTGCCACGTACTCCCTCTACAGACACTGGGATGTGCACCCCTCCCCACAGACGCTGTGACGTGCTCCCCTCCCACAGACACTGGGATGTGCTCCCCTCCCACTGACGCTGTGACGTGCTCCCCTCCCACAGACACTGTGACGTGCTACCCTCCCACAGACGCTGTGACGTGCTACCCTCCCACAGACGCTGTGACGTGCTACCCTCCCACAGACGCTGTGACGTGCTCCCCTCCCACAGACGCTGGGATGTGTTCCCCTACCACAGACACTGGGATGTGCTCCCCTCCCACAGACACTGTGACGTGCTCCCCTCCCAAAGACGCTGTGGCGTGCTCCCCTCCCACAAACACTGGGATGTGCTCCCCTCCCACAGACACTGTGACGTGCTACCCTCCCACAGACGCTGTGACGTGCTACCCTCCCACAGACGCTGTGACGTGCTCCCCTCCCACAGACGCTGGGATGTGTTCCCCTACCACAGACGCTGGGATGTGCTCCCCTCCCAAAGACGCTGTGGCGTGCTCCCCTCCCACAGACGCTGGGATGTGCTCCCCTCCCACAGACACTGTGACGTGCTCCCCTCCCACAGACGCTGTGGCGTGCTACCCTCCCACAGACACTGGGATGTGCTCCCCTCCCACAGACACTGTGACGTGCTCCCCTCCCAAAGACGCTGGGATGTGTTCCCCTACCACAGACGCTGGGATGTGCTCCCCTCCCAAAGACGCTATGGCGTGCTCCCCTCCCACAGACGCTGGGATGTGCTCCCCTCCCACAGACACTGTGACGTGCTCCCCTCCCACAGACGCTGTGGCGTGCTCCCCTCCCACAGACGCTGGGATGTGCTCCCCTCCCACAGACACTGTGACGTGCTACCCTCCCACAGACACTGGGATGTGCTCCCCTCCCACAGACACTGTGACGTGCTCCCCTCCCAAAGACGCTGGGATGTGCTCCCCTCCCAAAGACGCTGTGGCGTGCTCCCCTCCCACAGACGCTGGGATGTGCTCCCCTCCCACAGACACTGTGACGTGCTCCCCTCCCACAGACGCTGTGACGTGCTACCCTCCCACAGACGCTGGGATGTGCTCCCCTCCCACAGACACTGTGACGTGCTCCCCTCCCACAGACGCTGGGATGTGCTCCCCTCCCAAAGACGCTGTGGCGTGCTCCCCTCCCACAGACGCTGGGATGTGCTCCCCTCCCACAGACACTGTGACGTGCTCCCCTCCCACAGACACTGGGATGTACTCCCCTCCCACAGACACTGTGACGTGCTCCCCTCCCAAAGACGCTGGGATGTGCTCCCCTCCCAAAGACGCTGTGGCGTGCTCCCCTCCCACAGACGCTGGGATGTGCTCCCCTCCCACAGACACTGTGACGTGCTCCCCTCCCACAGACACTGGGATGTACTCCCCTCCCACAGACGCTGTGACGTGCTCCCCTCCCACAGACACTGGGATGTACTCCCTCCCACAGACGCTGGGATGTGCTACCCTCCCAAAGACGCTGGGATGTGCTCCCCTCCCACAGACACTGTGACGTGCTCCCCTCCCAAAGACGCTGGGATGTGCTCCCCTCCCAAAGACGCTGTGGCGTGCTCCCCTCCCACAGACACTGGGATGTACTCCCCTCCCACAGACACTGTGACGTGCTCCCCTCCCAAAGACGCTGGGATGTGCTCCCCTCCCACAGACGCTGGGATGTGCTACCCTCCCAAAGACACTGGGATGTACTCCCCTCCCACAGACGCTGTGACGTGCTCCCCTCCCACAGACACTGGGATGTACTCCCCTCCCACAGACGCTGGGATGTGCTACCCTCCCAAAGACACTGGGATGTGCTCCCCTCCCACAGACGCTGTGACGTGCTCCCCTCCCAAAGACGCTGGGATGTGCTCCCCTCCCAAAGACGCTGTGGCGTGCTCCCCTCCCACAGACGCTGGGATGTGCTCCCCTCCCACAGACACTGTGACGTGCTCCCCTCCCACAGACACTGGGATGTACTCCCCTCCCACAGACGCTGTGACGTGCTCCCCTCCCACAGACACTGGGATGTACTCCTCCCACAGACGCTGGGATGTGCTACCCTCCCAAAGACACTGGGATGTGCTCCTCTCCACAGACACTGTGACGTGCTCCCCTCCCACAGACGCTGGGATGTGCTCCCCTCCCACAGACACTGTGACGTGCTCCCCTCCCAAAGACGCTGGGATGTGCTCCCCTCCCAAAGACGCTGTGGCGTGCTCCCCTCCCACAGACGCTGGGATGTGCTCCCCTCCCACAGACACTGTGACGTGCTCCCCTCCCACAGACACTGGGATGTACTCCCCTCCCACAGACGCTGTGACGTGCTCCCCTCCCACAGACACTGGGATGTACTCCCCTCCCACAGACGCTGGGATGTGCTACCCTCCCACAGACGCTGGGATGTGCTCCCCTCCCACAGACACTGTGACGTGCTCCCCTCCCACAGACGCTGGGATGTGCTCCCCTCCCACAGACACTGTGACGTGCTCCCCTCCCAAAGACGCTGGGATGTGCTCCCCTCCCAAAGACGCTGTGGCGTGCTCCCCTCCCACAGACGCTGGGATGTGCTCCCCTCCCACAGACACTGTGACGTGCTCCCCTCCCACAGACACTGGGATGTACTCCCCTCCCACAGACGCTGTGACGTGCTCCCCTCCCACAGACACTGGGATGTACTCCCTCCCACAGACGCTGGGATGTGCTACCCTCCCAAAGACACTGGGATGTGCTCCCCTCCCACAGACACTGTGACGTGCTCCCCTCCCAAAGACGCTGGGATGTGCTCCCCTCCCACAGACACTGTGACGTGCTCCCCTCCCACAGACGCTGGGATGTGCTCCCCTCCCACAGACGCTGTGACGTGCTCCCCTCCCACAGACACTGGGATGTGCTCCCCTCCCACAGACACTGTGACGTGCTCCCCTCCCACAGACGCTGGGATGTGCTCCCCTCCCACAGACACTGTGATGTGCTCCCCTCCCACAGACGCTGTGACGTGCTCCCCTCCCACAGACGCTGGGATGTACTCCACTCCCACAGACACTGTGATGTGCTCCCCTCCCACAGACACTGTGACGTGCTCCCCTCCCACAGACGCTGGGATGTACTCCACTCCCACAGACACTGGGATGTGCTCCCCTCCCACAGACGCTGTGACGTGCTCCCCTCCCACAGACGCTGGGATGTACTCCACTCCCACAGACACTGGGATGTGCTCCCCTCCCACAGACACTGTGACGTGCTCCCCTCCCACAGACGCTGGGATGTACTCCACTCCCACAGACACTGGGATGTGCTCCCCTCCCACAGACGCTGTGACGTGCTCCCCTCCCACAGACGCTGTGACGTGCTCCCCTCCCACAGACGCTGGGATGTGCTCCCCTCCCACAGACACTGTGACGTGCTCCCCTTCCACAGACTCTGCGGTGTCCGAGTGGCTCGGTGAGCTGGGCAGCTCCGCTGCTGCAGCCGCCGCCTCCGCACCTGCCCGGAGGACTGGACCACACCCTGACGGCGCTGGCTCTCATACTGGAGGACGTCAGGTGTGGCCCCCCACTCCGCTCACTGATCGGTAGACGAACGTTGGGCCAATTCCCCGTGAGAGACGCTTCCTAGATAAAGGGGGCATGGTTAATTGTTGATTCTGATGTGTGCCTATGTATGAGCTAGCCGATTTTTTCTAATTTATCCTCTTATTTGAAGTATGTAAAAATATGCAGCTATGCAAGTGTTGATCTCCCGTGGCCACCGCATCGCGTGGCTGATGTATTTGTTCTTGTCTTGGTTCTTGTACAGCAGCTGTTTGGAAGCCAGGTGAATGTTATTGCAAAGGTTACAAGTCTCGCAAATTACTTGTAATATATAATAATTTTTGGGGCTTATCGGCGGACCAACTGCCAGGGTCCTATGGCGTCGCCAACTCTTTCCCTGTTGGAAGGGTTTCTCGGGAGCCAGCTTGCTCCTTGGTCAGGGAAGCTGCCGGGCCTTGAACCCGGGTCGGCTGCGTGGCAGAAAGCTACGCTGACCACTCCACTAGCGCGCCCCCTTACTTGTAATATTCTGTGCATAGACACTTCTAGGGCTGACCTGACCTCACTCCGCTGCCCCCCGCGCCAACAGTCAGCGGGACAAGTACCTGGGCCTGGAGAAGGTCCGCGCGCCGCCCGACCCCGGCCCGGGCGGCGGCGCCGGCGACGAGGAGTGGGTGATGCTGGAAGACGAGGAGCAGGAGGCGGAGAGAAAGGCCGGCTACCTGAAGCTGCAGGAGGCCGACCTCATCGCGCTCTTTAACCAGGTTCGAGAGCTCGCCGGGCTGGTGTGGATAGCGCACGTGGGAGTCTTAGAAGAGGAGTCTGACCTGCCCATCTGATCTGCACTTCTGGCTGATCTGCCTTACACATTTTCTGTCTGACTTTTATGTATATCTGATCTCACCTGTATGTCTTCCTCGTCTGTCTAATTTTTATGCTACTTCTATGCATGTCTGATCTGATATTTACGCATGTCTGGTCTGGTGTATTCGGCTTTCTGGTCTGCCTTGCACTGCTCCGTGGTCTGACACTGACGCCTGTCTGATCTCAGCTGTATTGATCTGCCGGGTCTGCTGGGTCTGATCAGCCTGCCTGTGTTCATCAGCTGCCATGGGCGGACCTGGTGCGGCATTTGCTGAAGATGACCCGCTCCATCGACGGTGCTGACATCTACGATCCGGCCCGCTCCAGCAGCGGGGACACTCTGCGACTCTTCGCCTGCGCGTCTCAATTGATTGGTATCCTGGCGGCCGGGCTCTCCCAGTACAGCGGGCCAACGCACAGACAGCTCAACAAAAGGTGGGCGAGGGAAAGAGAGGTGCCTAGTACAGTGGGACAACCCACACAACTCAACAAAGGGTGGGCGAGGGAAAGAGAGGTCCCCAGTACAGAGGGATATCGCACAGACAACTCAACCAAAGGTGGGTGAGGGAAAGAGGGGTGCCCACTGCAGTGGACAGACAGCTCAAGTCGAAGTGGGCGAGGGAAATAGGAGTCCCCAGTACAGCGGGCCAATGCACAGACAACAAAAAGGTGGGCGAGGGAAAGAGAGGTCCCCAGTACAGAGGGATATCGCACAGACAACTCAACAAAGGGTGGGCGAGGGAAAAACGGTTGTCCAGTGGAGCGGGACAACCAACACGCAGCTGAAGTATATGTGGGATAGGGAAAGGGGATAATCCACTTCAGTGGGACAATAAACAGGCTGCTCAACTAGATGTGGGCTAGGGAAGGGGGGTACCTCAGATCATCGGGATAGTTCACATGCAGCTCAGCAAAGGGGAGGGCCGAGGAAGAGGGTGTGTAGGCAAAGCGGGCACATTGAACAAGGAGTGAATTCAGAGAGGGAGAAAGCTTGATGGGGTCGTCAGGTCTGGCGAATTTGTCAACAGCTCTTAGTAAACGATGCAACCTTTGCTTGTGCCAATGCTGGGGTGGGTATATTTGGAACTGGCGTTGGGTAAAATTGGAGTGATACACGCCTTGGACTCAGTATGAGCAGGCTACTATCGGTCTTTTTTTCTTAGATTAGACTGAGAAGGACCCTCCTTTGAACCAATTCCCATGTTGAATTCGGACACGAAAAAAATAGTGTAGGAGGATAGCCGGGAAGTGGTTGGGGTTCAACACGGGAGTGTGTGCGTGTCATTATCAGACCCGAGTGCTGCTCCGACCGGTCTGAGACGCTGTGTGCTGCATATTAACGTGGGTGGCACACGCGGTGTCGTGCTGCGGCCGGCGCGCGCAGCTATCCGCAGATGTCGCCTCCGTGACGTGATGAGGGAAATGACGGCGGGCGGGTGCCCGCAGGTCTCCCTCGGAGAGGGCACATTGGAGACCGTTTGGCTTCCACGTCTGGGGCACCAGGCGTGGCGGGCCGGGTGACCGGCCCACACCTTCCACCACTTGAAGGCGGTCTCCGTCGGAAGGCAAAGAGGGTGGCACATAATAAACGTGGGCACATAATAAACGTATAAACGTGGGCGGCACATGCGGTGTCGCGCTGCGGCCGGCGCGCGCAGCTATCCGCAGATGTCGCCTCCGTGACGTGATGAGGTCTGTCAAAATCGTCCCGGCGACCTAGCAACGTCACAGTCTCTGATAAAATACCAGGTGCAGTGTTGGCCTGTGATGGGCTCGTGGCCGGGGGCACTGTTCTGATCCGAGTGACGCCGATGGTGATCTGCTGGGTTATACCGCCAGCTCGGGAACACGGTGGAACTTCCTAAGCCTGACACATATGTGGCAGGGGCGGTCATCGATCTTGATTGCTTCCATTTACATTGATTCCATGCGGAATACCTTCCCTAGGTTCAATTGTTTACTGTTTGAGCATTGTTGTTCCCGTGTCTCGGGTACATGTTGTAACCCTGTAACGCAGACTGTGCCACCAGCTGCTGTACCCGGTACACTACGTTACTGGGAGGGGTTCTCTGGTACTCACAGTACCCTGTAACGCAGACTGTGCCACCAGCTGCTGTACCCGGTACACTACGTTACTGGGAGGGGGTTCTCTGGTACTCACAGTACCCTGTACCGCAGACTATCACCAGCTCTTGTACCTGGTACACTACGTTACTGGGAGGGGTTCTCTGGTACTCACAGTACCCTGTACCGCAGACTGTGTCACCAGCTCTTGTACCCGGTACACTACGTTACTGGGATGGGTTCTCTGGTACTGACAGTACCCTGTACCGCAGACTGTGTCACCAGCTGATGTACCTGGTACACTACGTTACTGGGAGGGGTTCGCTGGTACTGACAGTACCCTGTACCGCAGACTGTGTCACCAGCTGATGTACCTGGTACACTACGTTACTGGGAGGGGTTCGCTGGTACTCACAGTACCCTGTACCGCAGACTGTGTCACCAGCTCTTGTACCCGGTACACTACGTTACTGGGATGGGTTCTCTGGTACTGACAGTACCCTGTACCACAGACTGTGTCACCAGCTGATGTACCCGGTACACTACGTTACTGGGAGGGGTTCTCTTGTACTGACAGTACCCTGTAACGCAGACTGTGCCACCAGCTGCTGTACCCGGTACACTACGTTACTGGGAGGGGTTCGCTGGTACTGACAGTACCCTGTACCGCAGACTGTGTCACCAGCTGCTGTACCTGGTACACTACGTTACTGGGAGGGGTTCGCTGGTACTGACAGTACCCTGTACCGCAGACTATCACCAGCTGTTGTACCCGGTACACTACGTTACTGGGAGGGGTTCGCTGGTACTGACAGTACCCTGTACCGCAGACTGTGCCACCAGCTGCTGTACCCGGTACACTACGTTACTGGGAGGGGTTCGCTGGTACTGACAGTACCCTGTACCGCAGACTGTGCCACCAGCTGCTGTACCCGGTACACTACGTTACTGGGAGGGGTTCGCTGGTACTGACAGTACCCTGTACCGCAGACTGTGCCACCAGCTGCTGTACCCGGTTCACTACGTTACTGGGAGGGGTTCTCTGGCACTGACAGTACCCTGTACCGCAGACTGTGCCACCAGCTGCTGTACCGGGTACACTACGTTACTGGGAGGGGTTCTCTGGTACTGACAGTACCCTGTACCGCAGACTGTGCCACCAGCTCTTGCATCTGGTTCACTACGTCACCGACCACTGGGAGAGCTACAGCGCCACCTGTGAAGACGACATGGCCACGAAGGGCCGCCTCCTGGTCAGTGAACCGACGCTAACCTGGCCGCTCTGACAGAAGAGTATATGGTGTCTCTGTAGCGCATACTGGTGGACAGAGCGGTGAATCTGTTGGTTTGCTGCTGTGATGCGACGAGCTGTATGTAAGACTGTAGATCAGTTGTGGTATTCGAAAATTAAATTGGTGTGCCCACTAGTGTTCATTGTTATAATTAGTCAGATAGAGGTCGATGAAAACTAGCTTTGCTTAACTTTAATCATTTTTCTCGGCTTTGCTGGTCCCAGGGCATATTAAAGTCTCTCGTTGAAGTTTGACAGTTCACTGTGCCGTGTTTTCCAGTCTGTCTCTTCTGTCTGTTCCGGTTGTCCCGTCCGTCTGTATCAGCCTGTTGTCCGCCTCCGACGTCCGTCTGTTCCGGTTGTCCCGTCCCTCTGTATCCGTCTGTTGTTCACATGTCTGCCCGCTGACATACCCGGCAGGTGGAGTACGACAGTTTCGTGTGCCGCGCGGCCGTCTCCACCCTCTCCACGCCGCACCTGGCCGTCTGGCACTTCCTGGCCAGCTTCCCCTTCGGCCGGCTCACGGCCCGCACCGCCTGGAAGCTGCTCTGGCTGTTCCACACGTCCGGCCGACCTCAGGAGGCCACCGCGCTGCCGGCGGTGCCGCAGGACCGGGACGACGGTCAGTGGGGCCGCCGGACTGCGGCTGGGACCGCTGCTGCCGGGGGTGGACGGGACCGGGACGACGGTCAGTGGGGCCGCGGGACTGCGGCTGGGACCGCTGCTGCCCGTGGTGGACGGGACCGGGACGACGGTCAGTGGGGGCCGCCGGACTGCGGCTGGGACCGCTGCTGCCCGGGGGTGGACGGGATTGTGGCGACTGGTGTGGTAGGGGTAACTGACGGGTGTCGGTTTTTGGTGGTCGGCCGAGGTTTAGGGGCTGGACAGCTTAGCGTGACTCTTTTTTACTTGGGTCGCTCCCATCAGACACACTTGTCTAATTGCGGGGAGTATTTGCATGGGTATTTGAGGGTCCTCTGTAAGTGACCAGATGCGACCAGAAGGCCGTTTCCCACTGTAGGGATGGAACCCATGCGAATCCATGTTATTCTAGTCTGGAGACGGGCAATGAAGCCGATTGACCCTAGGTGAAGAATAGCAACTAGAAACGGTATCAAGCTCAATTATTTGGTATTTTTTACGGAGTAATACATATACTTCACGTACGTTGCTCTGGCTGCTCAATTATAGCGACATATTGATTTGTTAAATAGGCCAAGCAATGAAGGCTTAGCGATACGATGTGTGAATGGTTGGCTAAATTTGAGTTGGAGCTGATGAAGCCTGGTCGATTTATATTATGTTGTATTTTATATAAAACGGTGTGAAGAATGGTTGCAACGCTTGAGACAGTTTAGTATTTCTCTGTGTCCTCTTTGACTCAGCAAGTCTATTTTTTCAGCCGTGTTAAACGTTTCCTTCAAGTGGCCAGGTGTGACTGCGTATAAGAGCTATAACGCTGGCCGCGCGCGTCGCAGTGTGGGCCACGGAGATATTCTCGCCCACCTTCCACGCGCTGTTTGAGCATCAGCTGGTGCACATGTCACAGTCGGAGGTCTACTTTCGGCTAACGGCGCTGGCCAACATGGCCATGGCGCGCTCCCCGCGTGAGCGTACCTTCGTCAAGGCTGTGGCACGTGACCTCGTACAGGTGAGCACGTCAGACATCGGCAAGGAATGTGCATATCGCTGCTGCATAATGTCTGAAAGAGAACTCAGCTTCTGCGTGTTATCTGAAAGACAAGCTCATTTACATACAAAAATGGCATTGCCATGTGAGTAGTTTCGTGAATTGTGTCCATCGATAGCAGGCACCACTGCGTTTCCAGGCACCTGCGTGTGCCATTGCCCCGATGTTCTCTCTGACCTGGAGTGACCTGGTGCGGTCAGGTGTCGTTCGTGACGCCGACCACGCGCGAGCTGTGCTCCCGCTCCGGACGAGACCTGCTGGCCGCCGTCTGCAACAAGCACCCGTTCGTCATGTCCTACGTGATGACGCTCATGCAGGAGCACATGCCGAAAATGGGAAAGGTTAGCTTATCATTGTCTGTAATTTGATCCGCTGTTATTCCTACCTTCTCTGATTTGTATGCAAAACGACAATGACTGGGATATGTGTAAAGGTTTGCTCTCTCTCTCTCTCTCTCTCTCTCTCTCTCTCTCTCTCTCTCTCTCTCTCTCTCTCTCTCTCTCTCTCTCTCTCTCTCTCTCTCTCTCTCTCTCTCTCTCTCTCTCTCTCTCTCTCTCTCTCTCTCTCTCTCTCTCTCTCTCTCTCTCTCTCTCTCTCTCTCTCTCTCTCTCTCTCTCTCTCTCTCTCTCTCTCTCTCTCTCTCTGTCTCTGTCTCTGTCTCTGTCTCTGTCTCTGTCTCTGTCTCTGTCTCTGTCTCTGTCTCTGTCTCTGTCTCTGTCTCTGTCTCTGTCTCTGTCTCTGTCTCTGTCTGTCTCTGTCTGTCTCTGTCTCTGTCTCTGTCTCTGTCTCTGTCTCTGTCTCTGTCTCTGTCTCTGTCTCTGTCTCTGTCTCTGTCTCTGTCTCTGTCTCTGTCTCTGTCTCTGTCTCTGTCTCTGTCTCTGTCTCTGTCTCTGTCTCTGTCTCTGTCTGTCTCTGTCTGTCTCTGTCTGTCTCTGTCTGTCTCTGTCTGTCTCTGTCTGTCTCTGTCTGTCTCTGTCTGTCTCTCTGTCTCTCTCTCTCTCTCTCTCTCTCTCTCTCTCTCTCTCTCTCTCTCTCTCTCTCTCTCTCTCTCTCTCTCTCTCTCTCTCTCTCTCTCTCTCTCTCTCTCTCTCTCTCTCTCTCTCTCTTCTCTCTTTCCCCTCACCCCGTCGTCCCCTGTCCACAGATCGCCATGTATCTGGCCTCGGGCCTGCCCCTCCAGCTGTGGCGTCCCTCGGCCAGCGATATTGCCCAGGTGTGTGCCTGGCTGGCCGAGCACCCTCTGACCTCGGTTGAGAGTCAGCTGGCGCAGCTGGTTCTCTCCCTGCTGGACTGGGGTGTGCTTCTCTACGGTAGCGGCCAGCTGGCGCTGCCGGCCGCCTTTCATCGTCAGGTGGCGCTGGCAGTGGTGGCCACCCAGGCGGCGCGCGCTCCTGAGACCGGCAAATCCGCCGGCATTGTCAACGAGGGCCGGCGGCAGGTGAGGGGTGGGGCAGAGTGGCCGACTCGGTCGCCGACCCTCAGATGGAATGGGTGGAGGTCATCATACTGGAAGTGTGGGGGAGATTTGTGTAACTGATTTTGTCATGTCAGGCCCCAAGCGCTGTGATTATATGTCCTTAACGTTATCGCATAAAGCGACTCAATTTAAAAGCTGTGCGGCCCTAACGAATCAGAATTGTCTGGTATTTCATAAACGATGGGTTGAAAAATATCTGGGAAATTTAGTTATTAATTCGGTGATTATTTAGATATACCCAAAGGCGCCAACCACTGGGATCATACGTCCTTAACGTTATTGTATGAAGCGTACTCAATTCAAAAGCTGTGGGTCCCTAACGAATTTTAGGTGCTGATTTTTGTTTGCTAGCCTCGTATAACTATCATACGCTGTGTGCAACGTTTGACCTCTGCATGCCTCATCCGTAGATTGAGGGTAGGAGGGGGATCTGATGAGCCGAACATGTGTGGTGTTCTCCTGAGCGACCCTCCACGTCCAGTTGTGTCCTGGCAGCGGAGAGTGACTGTGATGGCCGGGTTGCAGTAGATACACATCAGCAGGTTTGACCTGTGCTGCCATCTGGTGTAGACTGGTCTGACCTGTGCTGCCATCTGGTGCAGGTGGGGGCGCTGGCGGCGCTGGTGAAGGAGAGCCCGGAGCGTCAGTTCCAGGAGTGGGCCTGGCGCCAGGTGTCGCGACTGAGTCTGCACGCGCTGGACGCGCCCGACGGCTCCGCCCACTGGGTGCTGACCCGGCCGGAACGCGCGCTGGCCGACGTGCCCACTCCCGACCAGCCTCAGGTGCGCGCCGCAGAGCGTGAGGGTCTTGCCAGTCGTTTATTATAGCTGGCCTGGACGTTCATTATCGGCTCAGATACTAGCGCGTTCGGTCAGTGAACGATAATTGCATATACCGTAAATAGCAATAGTGATTCTTGCTCAGGAGAATAGTATAAAACCACCTGCAGTCTTGTCACTCATGGCTGACTTCGAATATACCTTCCCCACCAGATAAGCCACTCCGCCTCTTCGGCCTGGCTTCCCGCTACCGTCCCCATTCTGCGTTGTACCGCTAACACCGCTGCCGCTCCTCTGACACCAGGCCCCAGCTCTGCTGGTGACGCCATTCCAGCCGCTGGCGGTGCACAGTCTGCTGCTGATGACGTCAGTGTGACGTCACCCCGCTCGTCACCAGGTGGCGGCTCTGGAGGCGGCGGTGCGGCAGGAGCAGCCTCTGGCGGTGTACACCCTGCTGCTGATGACGTCTGAGGACACAGTCTGCCGCGGCTGTACGCCGGCGGCCTGGCCAGGGTGGGTGAGCTGGTGCTGATCGGCCGGCCTGCTGCTGTGGCGCACCTGCTGGAGGTGCTGATGCCCCTCTTCGTGGACGACGTCGAGGAGCTCTGCCGAGAGGCGTGAGTGCCGGGTGATAGGCTTCTGTATGAGCGTCAGATGATTTGGGCGTGTTTATTTCCTGGACGAGAGATATGCGTGCTGTCAACGTGCGGCAGCCCCGATGGATTGCTGCTTCCGGAGAAGTCTGGGGCGAACTTGCTACATTCAGGAAGCTGACAGTTTGTTTTTTTACCTGGAAGCTCGGCTTCAGGCAAAAATTTTAGTAACGTCGTCAGTATGAATTGTTTTAACACCATCGGCTCCAGCCTCAATTCCCAGTAAGATGTCATGTGGCCGGCAGGTTCCTTCGCTGCTGCAGACCATCGTATCGGCCCACCAGAGCTACCTGAAGCTGGTGAAGACGCTGGTGGTGGCGGTGCCGCCCGAGTCGCTGCTGCAGCAGGTGGCCGGTGTCATCGAGGGACACGTCACCAACTACAGATGGTGAGGGACACGTCACCAACTACAGATGGTGAGGGACACGTCACCAACTACAGATGGTGAGGGACACGTCACTAGCTACAGATGGTGCGGGACACGTCACCAACTACAGATGGTGAGGGACACGTCACCAGCTACAGATGGTGAGGGACACGTCACCAACTACAGATGGTGAGGGACACGTCACCAACTACAGATGGTGAGGGAGATGGTGAGGGACACGTCACCAACTGCAGATGGTGAGGGACACGTCACCAACTATGGTGAGGGACACGTCACAAGCTACAGATGGTGAGGGACACATTACTAGCTACAGATAGTGAGGGACACGTCACCAGCTACATATGGTGAGGGACACGTCACTAGCTACAGATGGTGAGGACACATCACTAGCTACAGATGGTGAGGGACACGTCACTAGCTACAGATGGTGAGGGACACATCACTAGCTACGGATGGTGAGGGACACGTCACCAACTGCAGATGGTGAGGGACACGTCACCAACTACAGATGGTGAGGGACATGTCACTAGCTACAGATGGTGAGGGATACATTACTAGCTACAGATGGTGAGGGACACGTCACCAGCTACATATGGTGAGGGACACGTCACTAGCTACAGATGGTGAGGGACACATCACTAGCTACAGATGGTGAGGGACACGTCACCAACTACAGATGGTGAGGGACACGTCACTAGCTACAGATGGTGAGGGACACGTCACTAGCTACAGATGGTGAGGTACACGTCAATAGCTACAGATGGTGAGGGACACGTCACCAACTACAGATGGTGAGGGACACGTCACTAGCTACAGAAGGTGAGGGACAAGTCACCAACTACAGATGGTGAGGGACACGTCGCTAGCTACAGATGGTGAGGGACACGTCAATAGCTACAGATGGTGAGGGACACGTCACCAACTACAGATGGTGAGGGACACGTCACTAGCTACAGATGGTGAGGGACACGTCATCAACTACAGATGGTGAGGGGACACGTCACTAGCTACAGATGGTGAGGAACACATCACTAGCTACAGATGGTGAGGGACACGTCACTAGCTACAGATGGTGAGGGGCACGTCACCAACTACAGATGGTGAGGGACACGTCACCAACTACAGATGGTGAGGAACACGTCACCAAAAAAAAAACAAAAACAGATATTGCGGGACATGTCACATGCTACAGATGTCGAGGGACACGGCACTAACTACGGATAGCGAGTCACCAGCTTCAAATAGAGATTGGGACATGTAGGGTAGATTTCACCATGAGCGTGGAATCATAGGGTATCATAGGGCAACATGCATGGATAGGGCTGGGCTAAGTCTTAGCCTTAATCGGTGGCAAATCAATTGGCTTGGGGTGGGCAGTAGGTTAAAGCCTGCACTTAGTATTCAACAGTATGTTATGGCAATGACCTGTTTTACATACAGACACAGGGACTGTGCCCGGATCTGGGCTGGGACCGGGTCGTCGCTGAGAGCCCTTGGGCAGGGTCTGGGCTGAGAGCCCTTTGGCTGAGTCCGAGTCGCGGCGACTTTAAATGAGCTCGCGGCGAAGTTGGATCGAGGAACATATCACCAACTACAGAATGGGTGGGAGGCAACGCTAACTACAGAGAGTTGATGTCAAGGAGCGCCTCTGATGGCGCACTTCTGATTCGATGGGTACGTCACTAGTTAGTTACGGCGAGTCCTGCCTTATGTCTGTGGTAATGCTGTGGTTGACCTGACCCTGCCTTCCAGTTCCGGCCAGTCCTCCCCGCTGTCTCTGGTGATGCTGTGACTGACCTGACCCTCAGTCCTCCCCGGTGCCTCTGGTGATGCTGTGGCTGACCTGACCCTGTCTTCCAGTTACGGCCAGTCCTCCCCGCTGTCTCTGGTGATGCTGTGACTGACCTGACCCTCAGTCCTCCCCGCTGTCTCTGGTGATGCTGTGACTGACCTGACCCTCAGTCCTCCCCGCTGTCTCTGGTGATGCTGTGACTGACCTGACCCTCAGTCCTCCCCGGTGCCTCTGGTGATGCTGTGACTGACCTGACCCTGTCTTCCAGTCACGGCCAGTCCTCCCCGGTGTCTCTGGTGATGCTGTGACTGACCTGACCCTCAGTCCTCCCCGGTGTCTCTGGTGATGCTGTGACTGACCTGACCCTCAGTCCTCCCCGGTGCCTCTGGTGATGCTGTGGCTGACCTGACCCTGTCTTCCAGTCACGGCCAGTCCTCCCCGGTGTCTCTGGTGATGCTGTGACTGACCTGACGCTCAGTCCTTCCCGGTGTCTCTGGTAATGCTTTGACTGACCTGACCCTCAGTCCTCCTCGGTGCCTCTGGTGATGCTGTGACTGACCTGACCCTGTCTTCCAGTTACGGCCAGTCCTCCCCGGTGCCGCTGGTGATGCTGTGGCTGCGGTGTCTAACCTGCCTGCCGGCGTGGTCACGTGACTCTGGCCTACTGTACCTGCTCGACAACCTTTTTGAGAGCTGCCTTCGCCAATCGCGCGGCGCGTGAGCAGGCCGAGCGGGTCATGTTCGACCTGGTCAAGGTTCGTCCCTGCCCAGTGCCTGTCAAAAGTGGGACTCGGGGTCTGATGGTAATCTTTTGAAACTGGCTGGTCTGTTTCGTACTTTGTATGCACCTAACATGTCCTTTCGGAAACGAGGTGAGGCTCGATGCTGGTTTATTGCTGGGAAGAATTTTTGACGCCAAAACCATCGCTATTTTGCTTAAAAAGAGATATTTGATTCGTTTTCCTCTCCGATGAAGACAATAGTTGTTCTGCCTTTATCCGTGCCCTTGGGTCCCGAGTGTTATATTTTTACAGAGGGTAGCATGCGCTTGGATGAAGCGATCGAGTCAAATGCCCAAAGTCGCCCAGAGAGCCAAAAGTGAGGCTTATGATATCGAGTCCTAAATAATATATGCTGACTTGTAAACGCTGAAAAGACCCCTTCTCCCCACCCTCACCAGTGTCTGTTGTCCGACAGGCAGGCAGCGGGGTGCGTCAGACGGCCGGACTCCTCCCTCACCAGTGTCTGTTGTCCGACAGGCAGGCAGCGGGGTGCGTCAGACGGCCGGGCTCCTCCCTCACCAGTGTCTGTTGTCCGACAGGCAGGCAGCGGGGTGCGTCAGACGGCCGGACTCCTCCCTCACCAGTGTCTGTTGTCCGACAGGCAGGCAGCGGGGTGCGTCAGACGGCCGGGCTCTCCTCCCTCACCAGTGTCTGTTGTCCGACAGGCAGGCAGCGGGGTGCGTCAGACGGCCGGGCTCTCCTCCCTCACCAGTGTCTGTTGTCCGACAGGCAGGCAGCGGGGTGCGTCAGACGGCCGGACTCTCCTCCCTCACCAGTGTCTGTTGTCCGACAGGCAGGCAGCGGGGTGCGTCAGACGGCCGGACTCTCCTCCCTCACCAGTGTCTGTTGTCCGACAGGCAGGCAGCGGGGTGCGTCAGACGGCCGGGCTCCTCCCTCACCAGTGTCTGTTGTCCGACAGGCAGGCAGCGGGGTGCGTCAGACGGCCGGGCTCTCCTCCCTCACCAGTGTCTGTTGTCCGACAGGCAGGCAGCGGGGTGCGTCAGACGGCCGGACTCCCCTCCCTCACCAGTGTCTGTTGTCCGACAGGCAGGCAGCGGGGTGTGTCAGACGGCCGGGCTCTCCTCCCTCACCAGTGTCTGTTGTCCGACAGGCAGGCAGCGGGGTGCGTCAGACGGCCGGACTCTCCTCCCCCACCAGTGTCTGTTGTCCGACAGGCAGGCAGCGGGGTGCGTCAGACGGCCGGGCTCTCCTCCCCCACCAGTGTCTGTTGTCCGACAGGCAGGCAGCGGGGTGCGTCAGACGGCCGGGCTCTCCTCCCTCACCAGTGTCTGTTGTTCGACAGGCAGGCAGCGGGGTGCGTCAGACGGCCGGACTCTCCTCCCTCACCAGTGTCTGTTGTCCGACAGGCAAGCAGCGGGGTGCGTCAGACGGCCGGACTCTCCTCCCTCACCAGTGTCTGTTGTCCGACAGGCAGGCAGCGGGGTGCGTCAGACGGCCGGGCTCTCCTCCCTCACCAGTGTCTGTTGTCCGACAGGCAGGCAGCGGGGTGCGTCAGACGGCCGGACTCTCCTCCCTCACCAGTGTATGTTGTCCGACAGGCAGGCAGCGGGGTGCGTCAGACGGCCGGGCTCTCCTCCCTCACCAGTGTCTGTTGTCCGACAGGCAGGCAGCGGGGTGCGTCAGACGGCCGGGCTCTCCTCCCTCACCAGTGTCTGCTGTCCGACAGGCAGGCAGCGGGGTGCGTCAGACGGCCGGGCTCTCCTCCCTCACCAGTGTCTGCTGTCCGACAGGCAGGCAGCGGGGTGCGTCAGACGGCCGGGCTCTCCTCCCTCACCAGTGTCTGTTGTCCGACAGGCAGGCAGCGGGGTGCGTCAGACGGCCGGGCTCTCCTCCCTCACCAGTGTCTGTTGTCCGACAGGCAAGCAGCGGGGTGCGTCAGACGGCCGGGCTCTCCTCCCTCACCAGTGTCTGTTGTCCGACAGGCAGGCAGCGGGGTGCGTCAGACGGCCGGGCTCTCCTCCCCCACCAGTGTCTGTTGTCCGACAGGCAGGGTGCGTCAGACGGCCGGGCTCTCCTCCCCCACCAGTGTCTGTTGTCCGACAGGCAGGGTGCGTCTGACGGCCGGGCTCTCCTCCCCCACCAGTGTCTGTTGTCCGACAGGCAGGCAGCGGGGTGCGTCAGACGGCCGGGCTCTCCTCCCTCACCAGTGTATGTTGTCCGACAGGCAGGCAGCGGGGTGCGTCAGACGGCCGGGCTCTCCTCCCTCACCAGTGTCTGCTGTCCGACAGGCAGGCAGCGGGGTGCGTCAGACGGCCGGGCTCTCCTCCCTCACCAGTGTCTGTTGTCCGACAGGCAGGCAGCGGGGTGCGTCAGACGGCCGGACTCCTCCCTCACCAGTGTCTGTGGTCCGACAGGCAGGCAGCGGGGTGCGTCAGACTCCTCCCTCACCAGTGTCTGTTGTCCGACAGGCAGGCAGCGGGGTGCGTCAGACGGCCGGACTCCTCCCTCACCAGTGTCTGTGGTCCGACAGGCAGGCAGCGGGGTGCGTCAGACTCCTCCCTCACCAGTGTATGTTGTCCGACAGGCAGGCAGCGGGGTGCGTCAGACGGCCGGACTCCTCCCTCACCAGTGTCTGTGGTCCGACAGGCAGGCAGCGGGGTGCGTCAGACTCCTCCCTCACCAGTGTCTGTTGTCCGACAGGCAGGCAGCGGGGTGCGTCAGACGGCCGGGCTCTCCTCCCCCACCAGTGTCTGTTGTCCGACAGGCAGGCAGCGGGGTGCGTCAGACGGCCGGACTCTCCTCCCTCACCAGTGTCTGTTGTCCGACAGGCAGGCAGCGGGGTGCGTCAGACTCCTCCCTCACCAGTGTCTGTTGTCCGACAGGCAGGCAGCGGGGTGCGTCAGACGGCCGGGCTCTCCTCCCCCACCAGTGTCTGTTGTCCGACAGGCAGGCAGCGGGGTGCGTCAGACGCCCGGACTCCCCTCCCTCACCAGTGTCTGTTGTCCGACAGGCAGGCAGCGGGGTGCGTCAGACGGCCGGGCTCTCCTCCCTCACCAGTGTCTGTTGTCCGACAGGCAGGCAGCGGGGTGCGTCAGACGGCCGGGCTCTCCTCCCTCACCAGTGTCTGTTGTCCGACAGGCAGGCAGCGGGGTGCGTCAGACGGCCGGACTCTCCTCCCTCACCAGTGTCTGTTGTCCGACAGGCAGGCAGCGGGGTGCGTCAGACGGCCGGGCTCTCCTCCCCCCACCAGTGTCTGTTGTCCGACAGGCAGGCAGCGGGGTGCGTCAGACGGCCGGACTCCTCCCTCACCAGTGTCTGTGGTCCGACAGGCAGGCAGCGGGGTGCGTCAGACTCCTCCCTCACCAGTGTCTGTTGTCCGACAGGCAGGCAGCGGGGTGCGTCAGACGGCCGGGCTCTCCTCCCCCACCAGTGTCTGTTGTCCGACAGGCAGGCAGCGGGGTGCGTCAGACGGCCGGACTCCTCCCTCACCAGTGTCTGTGGTCCGACAGGCAGGCAGCGGGGTGCGTCAGACTCCTCCCTCACCAGTGTCTGTTGTCCGACAGGCAGGCAGCGGGGTGCGTCAGATGGCCAGGCTCTCCTCCCTCACCAGTGTCTGTTGTCCGACAGGCAGGCAGCGGGGTGCGTCAGACGGCCGGGCTCCTCCTCCCTCACCAGTGTCTGTTGTCCGACAGGCAGGCAGCGGGGTGTGTCAGACGGCCGGACTCCTCCCTCACCAGTGTCTGTTGTCCGACAGGCAGGCAGCGGGGTGCGTCAGACGGCCGGGCTCTCCTCCCTCACCAGTGTCTGTTGTCCGACAGGCAGGCAGCGGGGTGCGTCAGACGGCCGGGCTCTCCTCCCTCACCAGTGTCTGTTGTCCGACAGGCAGGCAGCGGGGTGCGTCAGACGGCCGGGCTCTCCTCCCTCACCAGTGTCTGTTGTCCGACAGGCAGGCAGCGGGGTGCGTCAGACGGCCGGGCTCTCCTCCCTCACCAGTGTCTGTTGTCCGACAGGCAGGCAGCGGGGTGCGTCAGACGGCCGGACTCTCCTCCCTCACCAGTGTCTGTTGTCCGACAGGCAGGCAGCGGGGTGCGTCAGACGGCCGGACTCTCCTCCCTCACCAGTGTCTGTTGTCCGACAGGCAGGCAGCGGGGTGCGTCAGACGGCCGGGCTCCCTCCCTCACCAGTATCTGTTGTCCGACAGGCAGGCAGCGGGGTGCGTCAGACGGCCGGGCTCTCCTCCCTCACCAGTGTCTGTTGTCCGACAGGCAGGCAGCGGGGTGCGTCAGACGGCCGGACTCTCCTCCCTCACCAGTGTCTGTTGTCCGACAGGCAGGCAGCGGGGTGCGTCAGACTCCTCCCTCACCAGTGTCTGTTGTCCGACAGGCAGGCAGCGGGGTGCGTCAGACGGCCGGATTCCTCCCTCACCAGTGTCTGTTGTGTGACAGGCAGGCGGCGGGGTGCGTCAGACTCCTCCCTCACCAGTGTCTGTTGTCCGACAGGCAGGCAGCGGGGTGCGTCAGACGGCCGGGCTCTCCTCCCTCACCAGTGTCTGTTGTCCGACAGGCAGGCAGCGGGGTGCGTCAGACGGCCGGACTCTCCTCCCTCACCAGTGTCTGTTGTCCGACAGGCAGGCAGCGGGGTGCGTCAGACGGCCGGATTCCTCCCTCACCAGTGTCTGTTGTGTGACAGGCAGGCAGCGGGGTGCGTCAGACTCCTCCCTCACCAGTGTCTGTTGTCCGACAGGCAGGCAGCGGGGTGCGTCAGACGGCCGGGCTCTCCTCCCTCACCAGTGTCTGTTGTCCGACAGGCAGGCAGCGGGGTGCGTCAGACGGCCGGACTCTCCTCCCTGCTCTCGTGGATGTCGGGCGGCACGCTGCAGCCGCTGCTGCCGGCCGCCTCGCTGCCGGAGGTGCCCTGGCTGGCCTGGTTCTGTCTGCGTGCTGAGACGCGGGAGCAGGCAGAGTCTGGGCTCTGGCACGACCTGATCTGTACCCTGTGTGAAGACCGACAGCTGACTCTGGACCAGGCTCTGAAGGTCAGTCCCTGCCGCTGCGGAGGCGCTGTGACCTGTCAGCTGACTGCAGACTCCAGGAGGTGAAGCACGTGTATGGTGCGGAATTTGTTCAAAATATTTCACAGTATCCATTTTGTTTTAAACCAAATGACTGCTTTGCGTTAGCAATAACCATATTATTCAGAATGATGTCGTATTTTGGTTATCCCTTCCCTCGGCTCGGCTTTTGGGTCTTCCCCGGGCGCGGACTCTGCGTCTACGGTGGCAGCGGAGGCGTCCCTCAGCGCTGACTGACCCGTCCTGCCTCCGACAGCGGGTGTGTGCTCAGCAGCGGCTGCCCCAGACTCCGGTCCACTGTCTGGCGCTGTACCGGTGGGCCCAGCAGGCGCTGGACACCGACCTCGACTGTCCGCTGTTGCCGGCGTTGTGGCAACACTTCTTTGCTCTGTATCTGGCTCGGGTGTACGATATCGCCGGCCGCGACCTCGGCAGCGTCGGAGACCGCTTCCTGGAGGGCATGGTGAACGTGCAGTACCAGAAGCGGCTCAAGCGGCGGCTGCAGGAGACGGCCGAACACTACTCCCGGCTGTCGGAGCACGCCGACACGCAGCACGGAGACGCCATCGACTCCGAGCTGACGCAGCGCCGGCGGGTGGCGCACCTCTTCACCACCTACACGCTGTGGCTGGAGGAGCCGCGACTGCGCGGCCCTGAGGTCTACCTGCCTGACCTGCCGGCCAACTACCTGCCGGGCAAGCTGGTGGACTTGCTGCAGGAGCCGCCGACCGGCGCTGTGTGGGAGGAATACGTCAACTTCTCGGCAGTGGCGAGGATCAGTGACGCGTGTCTGCAGCAGCGGCGCGGGAGCCACCACGACCACCGCGCGCCCACCAGCGCGCCCTCCACCCCGCTCCGGAGCGACGACACGCCAGCTAACCGGATCATCAAGCGGCTGGGCTCGTACGACGCCAGAGCGCAGCTGCCGGCCGCAGCGCCGTTCCGCTCTCCCGTTCCGGAGCTCAGCGAGAACCTGTTCGCCGGTCCGGACAGTGCGGTGTCCGGCCTCAGGGAGGCCTTTCTCGACCTCTCCAGCTATGCCTCGTGGTTCTGCGGCGTGTCGGCCGAACACTCCTCGCTGGACAGCCGGTACATCGAGCTGGTGCCGGAGCTGTACACCAACGCCGTCACCCGGGTGGTGCAGAGACTGCAGTGTGAGAGGGCGGCGTCGTCGTCGGAGCACCGCTGCTCCGGACCTGCCACCGTGGTGCTGGAGTGTGAGACAGCGCAGCTGAACGGCGGCACCTACCACCGGATCGACGAGAACCGGCAGCAGGCCGGCCGGCTGGAGCGGGCCGCCCTGGACGACCCGCCGCAGAGTCTCGGCGTGGCCGCCGTCAGGCTGGAGACCTTCATCAAGTGGCTGGTGCGGCGGTACCGGGCGGAGCTGGAGGAGGGTCGGACCTCGTCGCCGGCGGCGCGCCGGCTGCAGACCATCGGCGCCAGACTGTTCCACCACGTGATCGCCGTGACCAGCGAGGAGACGCGGCAGTGTCCGTCGGTGAACCAGCTGCTGGCCGCCTGCCTGGACCTGCTGGGCCAGACGTTTGTGCAGGGTCAGCCGGGCGAGTGCGGCGCTCTGCTGGAGGCGACGCTGAGGAACGGCTGGCTGGTGGGGAGCTGGCGGCGCACCTGACGCCGACGGCGGCTGATGCCGACACCTTCATCCACCTGTACGCCACGGTGACGCGAGTGTCGCTGGACCAGTCCAGCCTGGTCACCGTGCTGCTCAGCAAGGTCAGAGTCTGCCGACGGGGAGTCAGAGGGATGGTGTCGTCGGTCTGGGGCTGGAATTGCATAGGGTTTGCTGGATTCACCTAATGATTTGGTGCTATCAGTATTAAACAAATGGATGATTGTCTTGGTTTTTAATATCTGCATCTCGCTGCTACGATCTAGGAGAATATTTGTGCGCGAATCTTGAGAATAGAAGTTGTCTCTGACCTTCTATGTATTTCTCTAGTATAAGATTCGGTGCTTACAGGCGATCTGCAGTATCTGGCGTGCTGTTTTAATTCGGTGATGATTTTGAGTACAAGGTGTTGCCTCAGCCGTGAACTGTCTTCATCTATATCTGTCAGTGGATGTTCCGTTCAGGGGTGACTAGATCAGCTTCAGCTGTACCAGTACCCTGACGCTCCCTGTGTCTCATCAGCTGTACCAGTACCTTGACCCCGTGTCCCGTCAGCTGTACCAGTACTCTATCCCTCCCCGTGTCCGGTCAGCTGTACCAGTACCCTGACGCTCCCTGTGTCTCATCAGCTGTACCAGTACCTTGACCCCGTGTCCTGTCAGCTGTACCAGTACCCTGACGCTCCCTGTGTCTCATCAGCTGTACCAGTACCTTGACCCCGTGTCCCGTCAGCTGTACCAGTACTCTATCCCTCCCCGTGCCCGGTCAGCTGTACCAGTACCCTGACGCTCCCTGTGTCTCATCAGCTGTACCAGTACCTTGACCCCGTGTCCTGTCAGCTGTACCAGTACCCTGACGCTCCCTGTGTCTCATCAGCTGTACCAGTACCTTGACCCCGTGTCCCGTCAGCTGTACCAGTACTCTATCCCTCCCCGTGTCCGGTCAGCTGTACCAGTACCCTGACGCTCCCTGTGTCTCATCAGCTGTACCAGTACCTTGACCCCGTGTCCGGTCATCTGTACCAGTATCCTGACTCCGTGTTCCGTTTGTTGTACCAATACCCTGACCCTTCCCGTGTCCCGTTGATTCTACTAGTAACCCTGTCCATCTCAGTGTCTGGTCATCTATACCAGTACCCGACCCTTCCCGTGTCCCGTCAGCTGCAATAGTGCCCTGGCCCTCTCCATGTTCTTTCAGTTGTGGCCTCACCCTGTCTCTCCTCCTGTCCCGTTCTGCTGTGGCAGTACGCCCTGTGTTCGGTTTGTTGTGCCAGTACGCTGACCCTGCCCGCCTCCCCTCAGTTTGACCTGGACCGGTGGCTGCCGCTGCGGCGTCCGTCGCTGTCTCAGCGCTCAGCCCTGATCCGGCTGCTGGTGGATGCGCTCTCGGCGCTGGGCCCCAACCCCAGCGAGGACGCGGCTCCACTGCATGAGGCCTACCGCCGCCACCTGGTGTCAATTCACCGACACGAGTTCCCCGAGCACTATGGCGAGATACTGCACAAGCTGCTGGAGGCCAGCAAGGAGGGCCGCCTCAGCGCCGTCTGCTGGTGCGTGGGCCTGTGGCGGGGCCGCCGCGGACGGGCGGTGAACAGAAACTGGTGTCAGAGGGACGCTGGTATTGTGTTTGGTCACCGTGCTGCCGTCGGATCGGCGTGTTACAGACGTTTAGGACTTGTGTTCGCTGTTTTGGTGCAGCTGTTGCTTGCCGTCAGGCAGCCAGTGATTTCAATGTGTGACCGAATGCAGAATCGGCGTGACAATGGTCCATGAGCGGCTGTTGGTACCCGCCTTCGGCAGTCGCCTGACAGCCGACCCCGCCGCGCCGACAGGTACGACTTCGTGAACGTGCTGTCACCGGGCCCGTGCACCTTCCTGCCGCAGATGGACGCCGGCCAGCGGGCCCAGACGGTGGCCTCCCTGGCCGAGCGGCCATCCGCGCTCAGGCCACAGGAGGTCCGTACCGCACTTCTCACCGCTCGGTTGGTGGGTCTGGACCGGGGCTCTATAGAGTTAGGGAGCAGTGTGACAATATTCCGGAGATTCCTAGAAGTTAAAAACTTGCCACCCATCTCATTTCTCCAAAAAGCGTTCCGCCCACACAAGAAGTGAAACTTGGGTGAATACTGAACACGAATACGGGGCCGCTGCGGGATGTTGGGACAGGGAGTCTTACTCAGTGCCGCTCAAACGGCGGAAACTCGGCGAATGTCTGATGCTTCACAAAATGTATACGATTGTGGTATGTAGCAGACTAACTCGATCGTTGTATTGACTTAAGCTTTTATTTTTTGTATTGGCGGTTTCTGGATCTGCACATATACGGCTGCCTAACTCCTTGGGGGATGGTCTCGCCAATTGTTTGGAGAGTTGTTTTTATGTAGAATGTTACAGTCTTGGAGAGCAGTGCTTCTCGCAACTGCCAATGAAGGCGCAAACATCACCTTTTTGCCTACAGCCAGTTTGCAGTCCTCTTTGAACAGAACATCCCCCCACCTACAGCAGCCGCCGCGACGGCCTGTACCCCCGCTGTGGCAGATGGTAGACACGTGCAAGCTGCTCTCCTCGCACTTTCTGGCGGAGCGGCTGGAGTCGGGACTGTACGGCCTGTATCCACGCTACCGGCCGTACGTGGCGCCACTGTCGGTCCTGCTGGGCCTGGTCGCCTCCAGTGCGGTGATGGGCGTCATTCAGCGCGACAGGGGCACTCTCTCCGACACGCGTGAGTGGTGAAGCAGGTCACCTGCGTGTCCTGCGTGGTACAACTAGTAAATACGGGTCTGACTTCGACACAAGTAACTGCGTCTGTTGTGTACCCGCGCTTTGCAGCTGAAATGTGTTTAGGGTAATGCCTGTCACAGCTGTCTCCAGTGCCGTGTCAGTGTTTTATTCGCAGACAAGTCTGTATCTCTCTTCAGTGAAGGTTGTGCAGTGCTGATGCATCCTCCCCCGGCCTGTTGCCAGTGATGGCCGGTCTGTGACCGAGTCTGCCTCCCTCACCAGTGAAGGTTGTGCTGTGCTGACGAAGCCTCCCCCGGCTTGTTGTCAGTGGTAATGGATGTGTGACTGTCTGCCTCCCTCATCAGTGAAAGCTGAGCTATGACTGACGCAGCCTCCCCCGGTCTGTTGTCAGTGATGGCCGACCTGTGACCGAGTCTGCCTCCCTCACCAGCGAAGGCTGAGCTATGACTGACGCAGCCTCCCCCGGCCTGTTGCCAGTGATGGCCGGTCTGTGACCGAGTCTGCCTCCCTCACCAGCGAAGGCTGAGCTATGACTGACGCAGCCTCCCCCGGCCTGCTGCCAGTGATGGCCGACCTGTGGCTGATGCTGCGGGACACCTTCGGCGCCTGGTTGTCCCCGCTGCCGCTCAGCGACCGCCGGGTGTGGCAGCAGTGCGCCCCCTGGCTGCAGCAGCTGGCCGCCGATAAGAAGAACCTGCCGCCCTGGATACCGGGCGACGGGGAGCACGCCCGGCCCATGCTCGACATGTTCCTCCTCTGTGTCATGCAGCTCCACAGCACACTGCCAGGCAAGCGCCGAGTTGGTCGGGGACTGGGATAGCTGTGGTGGGGGGTTATGGAAACATTGTGTCCGGGTAGATAAGTCACGACTTTTATTTGCCCTTTTGTTGAGCAGTAGAAATGAACCGATTGTCTCCCGTAGATTTTGTTCGTCGTCGTTTGCACGTAATGGGTCAATTGGTTATTTTTCTTTCGCAATTTTTATTTTTATATAGTTTATGTTTATATTATATGTATTTGTACCATGTTAAATTTATATATATATATATATATATATATATATATATATATATATATATATACTCTACTATACTAGATTATACTATATTTTTATTATAGTCATGTTGCGACTTGGTACGTATATGCACTTGAAACATGCAGATGTATTCCTCAAGTTTTCGTTAGAGGGTGGCGGTGGTCCCTCTAAGACGATATTAAATGCAGTGTAAAGCGTATCTAAAGAGTATGGTTTCTGTTCTCGGATACTGAGCTGTCAAGCCCTGGAGATTTTGGAGCGCGCTCTAATTGTCTTTGTCCTCCCGGGATGCCCCGAAGCCCTAACAATGTACCAAACGAAAGATTGCACGACTGAACCCGAACAACTGCAGATAAGACACGTCCGTCCTGTGTTGGGGCTCCGCATCACTCGGTTGCCCGGGTCCGGCAGCTGGCCGGTCGGCGCTCTCGCACCTCTGGGAGCACTACTGCAGCACGTACGCGGTGCTGTCGGTGCAGGAGCACGTGCGGCAGCAGCTGCACCTGCAGCTGCTGCAGCTGCCGTGGTCGCGGCTGCAGCCCCAGCTGGCAGACGCCGAGCGAACCGTGCAGCTGCTGGATGTCTACCTACCGGAGGCGCACAGCTTCGTTGCACAGGTGAGGCTGCTCGCTGTGCACCGCCTCGTTTTCAGAACAGACTGCAATTTTCGGTATTATTAAGAATGCACAAGATGAAGAAAGAGAGCTGGTCTGCGCGTGCGGTTGTGTGCTGGCCGCACGCTCCGGCAGGACGCGGCCTCTGCTGCAGGGGTTCGTGAGTAGCCTTCGTGAAAACGGACCACAGGATAACGTAAAAATTAGAGCCCAGCAGTTGGAAGTTCCAGAAACGGACGCGACTGCGCCGTCTCAGACCAAGTACTGTGTTGGAAGGGGTGCTAAGGCTCTTGCTAGGAGACAACCGGGGTGGCATATTTTGGGGAAATGTGAATGTGACTAGGGGCTGAACTGCTTGACTCGTCTTGTTCGTGACTGACAGTGGACGGCGTTCCGATAGTGCGCAGTATCGGATGGTACAGTGGCCGCACATGCCTCCAGTCATTCACTGCGTCTCATTGCGCTGCGTGGCGCCGTGTCCAGGTGGTGGTGCAGCTGCCCTGGAAGGAGGTGGTGGAGGCGCACCAGCGCGCCTGTCCCTCCGCCAACGTCCGGCTGCACGGCTGTCTCTTCTCCATCCTCGTCAAAGTCGCCTTCGAGCCCAAAATCCGACAGGTCAGGCGCGTTGACGATGTGAGAACTGAGCTAGACGGTATAGAGTATGTCATCACCGGCAACTGTGCCACCTTTGCTTTTTTGCGGAAATTCTGATGTCATCTCTTAATTTTTTAAGATTTTGGTCAGAATTGTGTGTTCCCAGGTTCGGATCCTTGTTTTTTGACCGGTTAGAGACTCTGTCTAACGTGGCGCCATCTCTCGCGCGACAGTCGGGCGCGCTGTTCCTGCTGCTGAGTCGGGCCGAGGCCTTCAGCTGGCACCTGCTGGACGCCGCCGCCTACAAGCACGTGCTCAGCTGGTACGTGATGTCGTGCGAGCCGTCCTCGGTGCTGGAGACGGAGGCACGCGAGCCGGTGGACGTGGCACTCATGGGGTGAGTACAGACTGGGACCTGGCCGAGTGCTCATGATGCGTGCCGCTTGTACCAACGCCCTATATACCTGCCTAATTAGTTTTCATTAGTATATATATGTCTGTGTAATTAGTATTATCCTGTGCTACCGAGCAGTTCAGGCTGAGAGACTGGAAAGCTCCACACCGCGTCGTCGTTGAGCGGTGATGCTAGTCATGATGGTGAGACTTTGGGTTCTCGACTCTCCCAGCCCATCAATTCCGTAGCAGAGAACTGTGAAAAATACCATTAAAACGGATGGTACGGCTAACCGTAAGCAGGCCGTGCCTCCCTGGAACTGAACTCCGCTGTGGAGGAGTGGGTCCAGTTTTGTGGAAAAGCCTCTACCCTTTGAGCGGAGGAAATGGGAGCGCAATGCGCGGAGCTGAGCAGAAGCTCGTTTGCACGTTGTGAAAAGTATTTTTGAATGTTCTGGAAGTGGGTCAGGACATGGAGGCCGGTCATACATTCCTGATACATACGTCATGCTGTTCTTGATGTACTCTCGCTTGCTTGGGTCAGACCTGGTTTGGCAGTTGATGCATATTTATCGCGAAAGATCATAGTTCGGATCACGTCAAAAAACAAAAACGTGCGTTTGCTTTCAATGGTCACGTTTTTGATAGCCTAATTATGTCAATCGTGCGTGTCATATTCGATGCGTTTCCTATCCATGTCTGTCTTGTAGATATTCCGTGTGTTGAGGCTGGCAGACAAGAAGCCTCGTTTGGCCCTATAGGTAACGTTGGTCCTCGACTAGCAAGCGATGATCGTTCGGAATATAAGGGGGATAAAAAGACACAAGAGAACACACAGCACAAAAGTTGAGCTCAGAAAAACGTGCGACATCAGTAATGTAAACGTGACAGCAATAAGCCATTGACTTCCTAGAACGACCTAAAAAATTATCAATACATTAAAAGGTAAAGTTTTAAAAGCGCATATCTAACATGGAAGCGCTAGAGTACTAGGTTTAACAAGCGAGGGAGGGGGGCTTAAGACAACTACAATAAAACACGCAATGCTCGCAATACTCATTTATTAATTATATAAAAGAGGGGAAGCTATAAAAGGGGGAATATAGAACAGGAGTGAAGAGGAGGCGGGGGGGGGTAAAACTAACAATAAAAACGCGCAATATTCACTAATTTATGGTAAGAAATTTTAAAAGCTATAAAATTCCTATTATCCATTCCATACAATGCAAACTTTCGCTTATTTATGATACGAAAAAGCAAACACTATAAAATACATACAGTAAGACAGTACAGTACAGTACTGTAAGACTACGATACAGGATGTAAAAAATGCAATGAAAACAAAAAAACACTATGATCGAACATTCACATTACACAAGATCAAGAGGAGCTTCCATCCTAGGAACAGGCCCGACGAATTATAGGAAGCCATCTATCGTTTAAGAGAGAGTCTGAGTTCCTATTTACACTGGCATCATTAGGAGAGACGAGCAGAGTTTGTCGACGTCCACGAGTTTGGATGTAGGCCGATTCCATAAGCAAACGCATCTGGTGGTGGACTGCGTGGTTCAGTATCTTGACTTCCGAGAAGGCTGGAGTGCACTGCCGGTGCTCACTGAAGGCTGACGCCTTCAGTTTGGAGGGCACTTGTCCTCTCCAGCTGTTGCGGTGCTCTTGAATCCGTGACTGTACTTCTCGATCAGTTTCGCCGATGTAAATGACGCTCTCACCTCCTACCTTGCATGAACACTCGATAAGGTATATCACGTTGCTTTTCTGTGATGTGGGCAGCTGGTGCTTAGCCTTGCTGCACACCAAAGATCCTACGGTTCGCAGCGGTTTGGACACCAGTTCTATGCCGATCTTGTTGGCTTCTCTTTTGAGTTGGTAGAAGTCGTGTCCTGCAAACGGCACAGAGGCGGGTGGAAGGCTTGCTAGGTTTTATTGTAGCTGTCTTAAACCCCTCACCCTCGCTTGCTAAAGCTAGTACTCTAGCGTTTCCATGTTAAATATGCGTTTTTAAAACTTTACCTTTTAATGTATTGATGATTTTTAGGTCTTTCTTGGAAGTCAATGGCTTATTGCTGTCACGTTTAGATTATTGATGTCGCTTGTTTTTCTGAGCTCAACTTTTGTACTGTGTGTTCTCTTGTGTCTTTTTATCCCCCTTATATTCCGAACGATCATCGCTGACGAAGCACTGTAATACAGTACGAAAGCTCCGACCCCAATATCTTCTTGTGGAGGAAGTCCGAACGAGATCCTACGAAAATTGACTCCACATTATAGCATTTAAAGTGTGTATATATATATATATATATATATATATATATATATATATATATATATTTATAAGGATTGAGAGGGTGGTACCGACACTCAATCCTTGCTTTCGACATGTTTACTTGCCAGAAATGCGAGGGTGGTGAGAGTCCAGGACTGTTTGGCAAGGTCTTCTCGATAGCTGCAACTCCGTCAGGGGCTGCTCAGCTCAATCACTGTTCTTAGCCATTTGCTTAGCAACTTCTCATTAAACACAGAGTCTATCCCAACTTCTAGATCACTTTCTGATATGGACATAATTGTTCGCTACAGCACAGGAGGACTTCTCGTTCTGATCGATGCTGCACAAATTCATAAATCACTGTGCACTTCTCAGTCACCATGCAGCACCGAGGCGTTCCGTTATCACATTTGGCTAATGCACTGGTGATTCCTGTTACCACTCATCGGCGTCTGAGCGGAGACCCGCACCCCGGCAGTCCGCTGGCTAGAGCCCGGGGGCGGAGCGGGTCATGACACGACCGGTCTCGCGCGCGGGCAGGCACCGACTGCCTAGCAACTTCTAAAACTCCTGTCAACCACAAACGTTTACCTCGTAAAACTGTGGCGTTAAGGAACATGTCATTGAATTAAAAAAAACTAGTCCCACTATTGTGAGGACTGGTGTGAGCGTTTCGTTGCTTTTCTGAGAAGAAGGGAGTGGCAGAGGTTTGATCCTGTCCCGTCTTCAGTACCAGGTCTGTATTAAACGTTCAGAGGGGGTGGAGGGGGGCAACTCAGGAAGTCACGTAGTGTTTCAGACAAAGTAGGCAAAAATGGGCTAAAAACTGGTAAAATTAGAATCCTTTGGTGGTATGGCCGGGTTGCCCCCTCCCCTGGATCCGCCCCTGTCTGTCCTCCATCTAAGGGCGGCACTCTGGCACCGAGCGGGGACTGGCACGTACGGAGTGTGGATGCATGCATTGGCGGACGCAGGGGGAGGCATTCCGGCCATGCCCCCCCAAAGCGCTGGAGGGGGCAAACTATCTTTTCGCCCCCAAAGGCCGGAGAAATTTTTGCAAAAAAGGTGTCCACACTAGGTCTGTAGAGCAAAAGATCTTCGCCCCCCCCAGGAGAGCGATCATGTACTTGGAGAGGTAGCTTATACTAGGTCTGTCGAGCCTCCGAATTGCACGTCCCCCCCCCAGGAGGAGAGGCAGACATGGGTTTGCTCCCCCAAAACTAGGGTCTGCGTCTGCCCCTGGATGCATGTGTTCCAGTCAGTCCTGCTAAACAGCGTGAAATACTTCAACTTTAAAAAAGAGTGTTGTACACACATATTGATGGGGAAGGCTTAGCTGTTAGTTGCGGTCATTTTGCGTGCTACAGAGAAAAAGTGAGGCAAATGCGGCAGTGATTTGGGCTGAAAGTAGTGTTGTTTCACCGGCCAACTTCGGTATTTGGTGTGAAGTTGACTCTTCCATGGCTCTGCGATAGTTAAACCTCGTGTTTAGTATAGTTAAACCTCGTGATAGTTAAATCTCGTGATAGTTAAACCTCGTGGAACTGTATTTGCAAAGCAGCCAAAGAACTAAGCATACACGAATCGTTATTGCATGTTTGAATTCATGCGCGCATACATGTTATAACAACAAGGCTGTTACAACTTACATGTTATAACTTGGTAGCGCGTGTCTCCCAGCTTCACGTTGTAAATAGTGAAGTGCAGAGGTACATACTCTCAAAGCGAACTTTATAATGAAAAAGAGTTGTCCACTACACTGAGAAAAAACAGTCCCTGAATTTTATGGCATATCGATATTAGAAAGCGTTTCTGTAGACTTCTCCTTTCCTCCGGAGTCAACCAGTAGGTAACTCTTGCATCCAGGAGATAGTGAAATTTGCAAATGAAGATAGCTCCATGTGTCTGTCATGGAGACCTGGTTTGTCTCAACGTAAATCTGCTCACACATAGTCGCTCGAGACCTTCTGTGACTTCATTTTGCTATAAGTTCTCATGCTGTTGCGTAACCTATTCTGTGGTGTACGCCTACTTCGTTCATCACTTGTAACGGCACTTGCTCTTGGTCTCGGACGTTTGGCGTCATACTACATACAGTTTGTGCCGCCGACATATTGTTTTAAAAGAAACAGCCTGAAGCACGTGGAGACCGAGCTGGTCTCTACAACTGTACTTTCGACGCTTATAGATGGGAATATTGAGAGTACAGAAGTGGCTACTCTTGTACGAAAATATTTCATTTCCACTTGCGGGTACGTGTCACTTGGCGAACATGTCCAACACGCCTGACTAAGCGGCTTATTGACATGGCACTTTCCTGCTGCGGGAAACTGTCACACCCTTCAAATCTGAAGACGGGGTACACACGAGGCCGCTAGCGGCGAGAACGCCCTCCCCTCCTTCAGTTGGCAGAGCGTCTTTCCCCAGCTCTCTCGTTGGCAGCATCTACTACGCGACGGGTATCTCGGCAGCTGCGTTCTCCACCCCGTGTGACCTGTGAAAGCAGACGCGTCAGTATGCAACGCAAAGCCTTACATTAGCACGTGGCGTATGACGCCTAACACTGCGTAGTTTGATCGTGCCTGGCTAAGTGGCGATCGCGGACACGCGTTGTCGTGTTGGCGGTGCGGTCGCGTGGCGGTCCGTCAGTGACCGTTAGGACAATTCCGGGATCGGGGCCGGGCGCCGGCGTCTGCAGTGCTAAGGCTATGCAGATGGTATGCAGGGCCATTGGGCTTGCCTGGGTGGGTTGGGGAGCCGGAGCGGATTATCTCGGTGGGCAGAGCTGCATCACCGTGAGCCGAGCTGCCCGTCTGACAGCGCTGCACTTCAGAGGTGAAGAGGCGCCGCCAGAGAGATTACACTCAAAACAAACAGCCGGGGAGTGGGAGCCGACGAAAGGTCAGCCGGGCTGTTCGCCGGGCTGACGAAAGGAAGCAGGGCAGTTGGAGCTGTGAGGGCTGGCCTCCCTCTCCTCCAAACCTTCAGAGTATTGGATGTGTTTCGCCAGCTATCGTCTGCCGCTCAACAGAGGCATCGTCAGCTTCAGTCCGAGACAGTGGACTTCAGCTCTCGGGGTCCGAACCGTTCCTCGCTTTAAACAGTAGTCGGTCTGAACTAATACGGTTGCTGGTCTCCACTGGTCCGTCTCCCGATATTAATGACTGCAGCCGCGGCAGTGGACCCTCGTGGTCCGCGAGTGTTTTCTCCCGTCCCCTCCCCCTGTCGCCTGCCGTTGGAGTTGGCCACGATGACCTGCTAGTGTTTTCTCCCTGCCGCCCCCCCTCCCCATTCTCACCTGTCGTTGGAGTCGACCAGTATGGGCTGGGAGTAATTTCTCCCTTCTCACCTGCCGTTTGTGTTGACTACCGTACCATGGGAGTGTTTTCTCCCTGCCCCCTCACCTGCCGTTGGAGTTGACCACCGTACCATGGGAGTGTTTTCTCCCTTCTCACCTGCCGTTGGAGTTGACCACCATGGTCTGGGAGTGTTTTCTCCGTCGGACGGCGCGGTAGCCGATGTACAGCAGCGCCACCACCGCTATAAAGACGCAGGCCGCTATCACGGCCGCTACCACCACCTGCAGGGGCTCACACTGTCACGATGGCCACCTCCGAGGCTTTCGCTACGAGTGTTACGATGTACGACAGGCTTGTCATGTACCGACTGTTACCAGATTTTATCCCGTATTGGACTTTTAAATACATAAGCGTCGCCATCGGCAAAAATTGGGGGGCGGGGGGGGGCAGCCAAACTTCAAACTGACGCTGACAAAAAACTTTCCACGTTAGGACTAAATACTGTTCGAAATTTGGGCTCCTCGTTGCCTTCTGAAGCGGATGGTTATAAGAATGTCAGGTTTTCTCCCATTTTGACTGAGATCAGGAAATTTTTGCCAAAAAGGTGGGGGCAGGCCCCTGCCCCCGGTGGCGACGCCCCTGTTTAAACATTACGCTGTTGTTGATGGCACAGCTCCTGTAATTGAATCTGTAGACACTGGGCACCTGAGTTCGCGGCTCATCGGTGACGAACTACTGGTCACGTATTCGTGATTCAACACGCAACACAGGCTGACGGAATGGTGGCTTGTGCCACTAGTCAACTGCCATAGTCCTAACTTCTTTAAAGGAGGTGTGTCGTTTCTGTTCTGTTCCATAGTGGTAAACGAAGGCGTTTCCTTGTATTAACAAATATTTATTGCAATGAACGAATTGCAATGAATGAAATTGTGCCGATTAAATTGTGATCGTCGGTGCAGCATTTTCCCATATTGTCCGGCCCTGTGAGTTGACGTCAATAATTTTCGTTGTGCTTACCTGCCCTTTTTACGAACTAGGACTTAACAAGTGACTGGCGCAAATGATAACCCATCTCTCTGTCATTGATTATGGCATTAGCACCTTACTTGGTTGTTTAGTATCTTGAGGAGAATACTGTACACTACCAAGCTGCGCATTGGCAAGCACAGTTGGTTACATCAATGAGAAAGAGCTCTCGAAGTAGACCTCCTTCGACAATTTCCGGCCAATGACTGCCTTGACAGACATACCCGTGGCGTGTTATCCTCGACTTCATCTAGTCAAAAGAAAATTACCATTCTGTTGTTGGCGTAGGCCTAGTCTATTGCGTGTGTATTATCTGCTGATGCATC
>JAOTON010001416.1:87500-159590 GCA_034440635.1 Lepas anatifera | reverse complement strand
ATCCTGGATCCGCCTATGCTCGAACTCCTTAGCCTCTACCCCCGTACTATGTCCTGGATCCGCTTATGCTTCATCTCTTTAGCCCCACCCCGTACTGATGTCCTGGATCCGCCTATGCTCGAGCTCTTTAGCCCCATCACCGTACTAATATCCTGGATTCGCCTATGCTCGAACCTCCGTACTGCCCTGGATCCGTCTATGCTCGAACACCTTAGCCCCTACCCCCTACTGATGTCCTGGATCCGCCTATGCTGGAACTCCCGAGTCCCACCCCGTACTGATGTCCTGAATCCGCTAATGCTCGAGCTTCTTAGCCCCATCCCCGCACTAATGTCCTGGATCCGTCTATGCTCTAACTCCCTAGCGCCACCCTCGTACTGAGGTCCTGGATCCGCCTATGCTCTAACTCCCTAGCTCCACCCTCGTACTGATGTCCTGGATCCGCCTATGCTCGAACTCTTTAGCCCCTACCCCCGTGCTGATGTTCTGGATCCGCTTATGCTCGAGCTCCTTACCCCCCACACCCGTAACGACCCCACCCCCGTGCCCCCCCGAAACGACATAGGCGGATCCAAGGGGGAAAGGGGACAGGTGCCCCGCAAAGAATCTTAGCGCCCCCTGAAATTGTCCCGGAAACCCGTGGAAAGTTCGTTGGCACCCCCTGAAATGTCGTTTTTCCCGAGATGCAGGTATCGGGGCCTACTGATAGGATTTAGCGCCTACTTGATAGGTTTTTCCGGCCAAAAGTGGCGTCCCTGGTGTAGATAGCGCCCACCAGGAAGTTTCCCCTTCCACCTCGCCCCGATAGGCAATCCTGGATCAGTGTATGGGAAGCGACATTTCAGGGAGCGTCATCGACCTTGAGAGGCGTGTCTTTACAATTTCAGAGGGCGCCGATGGTCGATTGGGGGGTTGGGGGGAGGGGGATGGGGGAGAAGGGTGGGGGGGCACCTAGCCTACTTATTCCCTGGATCCACCCATGGACAAAAAAAAAACATAATACTCTTATTGTAAACCCGGACTTTTACGGTACTCTGATTACTTGTGATGCATTATGGGTAGTATTGGGTACTTTTTTACCAGACAATAACACATAAATATAAACAGAAACGGCCGCTCCGATCGCCGGCGTTGCCGCGGCGTGGACGCAGGGGTGACGCGTGGTGATTTGCTACAACGTTGCGTGGAGAAACGGCATGTTTGTAAAGGTAAATTGGTATGTCATTGATATCTATGCAGATGGAATGTCGACATATGTCTCTTACCTAGCTGCATGCAAAATTTCATTTCCCTCCAATGACTCTAACCACCCTAAACCCCGGTGTGAAGCAAAAATGAACCGATAAAATTACCATTTCGAAATGTATTTTACGGCTTATAGCGCGGAAGCCGTAAGAGATAATTGGGGGGTATGAGGAAGAAAAATGACGGCAAGTTTTCTATTTAGCCGTGTTAAGTTCAATACCGTAAATAGCATGGTCTGGAAACCAGGGGGCTGAGAATAAAAATTTTAAAAACTTGTATTTTATTTTTGCCTCTAAAATAAAAAGTTACAGTCTGAAAGTTTTTATCTCTAAATATATAATAAAGGAGGCTATTCTCTTTTATTATCTGAAATAGGAACTAATTTTTATTAATGAGATCGGAAGATATAAGGGTTTGAATGATATTTCGGGAAATGCAGACCTTCACGGAATGGGCCAAAAAGGACCCTTAAATTTCCGTTTTCAATTTGTTTTTGTGTTTGTGCAGAACTACACAAACAGGCCTATAAGTGGATTTTTGACTTAGAACCTGAACTGCCGTAGGTTCAGATATTTCGACCCTATAGCTTAGACCATGAGTTTTATGCCAAATTTAGGATGCAAAGTTTAAACGCTAATTTGGAGCCTTAAATTTACAAATTTTTCTTTCAATTTTTTTGTGTGAACTACAATTTCCCTGATGTAAAAGGGTGCAAGTTTAAATACCCTAGATGAATTAGCAAAAAATAGAAAAATAAAAGTTAAAAATCACATAATGCAAAATTCTGGGCAAAATTTGGAAAATTTTCAAAATTGACAACCGTGGTGCTTATTCAATTGGAAGTGCCTTCTATCCACAAAAAATTTAGGCCTCTGATACCAGCGCTCAGAAAGACAACAAGAACAACAACCTCGGCCTGCAGCCTCGGCAGGTGCCGCTCTGGCGCAGGAGAAGCCGGTGACAATGTACGTTAGCCAAGCAGTTCGATTGACAGGCGAGTTTTATCAGCAGTTTGATACTTATAACAACTTAATGTTGAAGTTTTAGGTTTTGTGTTCTCATTGTGGCTCCAATCAATCCCCTGTCTAGGCCCATGTTTTCCTAAATTAGCATGTCTCTGCATACTGCACCACGCTTGCCCTCTGTTCATATCATCAAAGAAATAAACACACGCATAATGTTTGTTTTGTTAAGCAGACTGCGCATGACGAGAAGAAAGGTGATACAATATAAAATATGACAGGTTTTCCGACGGTATTTCACCTATACCTGCAGATTTTCACCCAATTCAGCCAATTTGTTACCGAGTTATGCCCCAGCTCGAGACCTCAGCCCCACCACCGAACTGATGTCCTGTATCCGCCTATGCTCGATCTCCTTACCCCACCGCCTTACATATGTCCTGGATCTGCCTATGCTCGAACTCCGTAGCCCCACCTCTATACTGCCCTGGATCCGCCTATGCTTGAACTCCTTAGCCCCTATTCCTACTGATGTCCTGGATCCGCCTATGCTCGAGCTCCCGGCCCCACCCACGTACTGATGTCCTGAATCCGCTTATGCTCGAGCTCCTTAGCCCCACCCCCGTACTGATGCCCTGGATCCGCTTATGTTTTAACTCTTTAGCTCTTACCTGTTTTAACTCTCTAGCCCCTTGATGTCCTGGATCCGCTTATGCTCGAGCTCCTTAGCCCCACCCCCGTACTGATGTCTTTGATCCGCCTATACTCGAGCCTCTTACCCCAGCCCCGTACTGATGTCCTGGATCCGCCTCTGCTCGAGCTCCTTAGCCCGACACCCATACTGATGTCCTGGATCCGCCTATGCCCGAGCTCCTTAGCCCCACCTCCGTACAGATGTCCTGGAAACGCCTATGCAGGATCTCCTTAGCCCAGTCCCCGTACCGATATGCTGGATCCGCCTATGCTAAAACTTCTTAGCCTCTACCCCCGTACTGATATCATGGCTCCGCTTATGCTCGAGCTCCTTAGCCCCACACCCATACTGATGTCCTGGATCCGCCTATGCTCGAACTTTTTAGCCCCACCTCTGTACTGATGTCCTGGATCCGCCTGTGCTCGAACTCCTTAGCCACTACCCTCTACTGATGTCCTGGATCCGCCTTTACTCGAGCTCCGGAGCCACACCCCTGCACTGATGTCCTGGATCTGCCTATGCTCGAACTCCGTGGCCCCACCTCCGTACTGCCCTGGATTCGCCTATACTCGAACTCTTTAGCCCCTACCACCCTACTATTGTCCTGGAGCCGCCTATGCTGGAACGCCCGAGCCCCAACACCGTACTGATGTCCTAGATCCGCCTATGCTCGTGCTCCTTAGCCCCACCCCCGTACTGAGGCCTGGATCCGCCTTTGCTGGAGCTCCTTAGCCCCACCACCGTACTGGTGTCCTGGATCCGCCTATGCTCGAACTTTTTAGCCCCACCTCCGTACTGATGTCCTGGATCCGCCTATGCTCGAACTCCTTAGCCACTACCCCCTACTGATGTCCTGGATCCGCCTATGCTCGAGCTCCTTACCCCACCTTCTTACTGATGTTCTGGATCCGCCTATGCTCGAACTCCGTAGCCCCTACCCGCCCCCCCCACTGATGTCCTGGATCCGCCTTTACTCAAGCTCCGGAGCCACATTCCTGCACTGATGTCCTGGATCCGCCTATGCTCGAGCTCTTTAGCCCCATCCCCGAACTGATGTCCTGGATCTACCTATGCTCGAACTCCGTAGCCCCACCTCCGTCCTGCCCTGGATTTGCCTACACTCGAACTCTTTAGCCCCTACCACCCTACTAATGTCCTGGATCCGCCTATGCTGGAACACCCGAGTCCCACCACTGTACTGATGTCCTAGATTCGCCTATGCTCGAGCTCCCGAGCCCCACCCCCGTACTGATCAGTTGAATCCGCTTATGCTCGAGCTTTTTAGCCCCACCCCCGTACTGATCAGCTGAATCCGCTTATGCTTGAGCTTCTTAGCCCCACCCCCGTACTGATGTCCTGGATCCGCCTATGCTCGAACTCTTTAGCCCCTACCCACGTGCTGATGTCCTGGATCCGCTTATGCTCGAGTTCCTTAGCCTCAACCCCGTACTGATGTCCTTGATCCGCCTATACTCAAGCCCTTTAGCCCCACCGCTGTACTGATGTCCTAGATCCGCCTCTGCTCGAGCTCGTTAGCCCCACACCCATACTGATGTCCTGGATCAGCCTATGCTCGAGCTCCTTTTCTCCACCCCCGTACAGATGTCCTAGATCCGCCTATGCTCGATCTCCTTAGCCCCTACCCCCTACTGATGTCCTGGATCCGCCTATGCTGGAACTCCCGAGTCTCACCCCGTACTGATATCCTGAATCCGCAAATGCTCAGCTGCTTAGACCCATCCCCGTACTAATGTCCTGGATCCGCCTATGCTCTAACTCCCTAGCCCGACCCTTGTACCGATGTCCTGGATCCGCCTTTGCTCTAACTCCCTATCCCACCGTCGTACTGATGTCCTGGGTCTGCCTATGCTCGAACTCTTTAGCCCCTACCCCCATGCTGATGTCCTGGATCCGCTTATGCTCGAGCTCCTTACCCCCACACCCGTAACGACCCCACCTCCGTGCCCCCCCCGAAACTACATAGGCGGATCCAAGGGGGAAAGGGGACAGGTGCGCCCCATAGAATCTTAGCGCCCCCTGAAATTGCCCGGAAACCCCTGGAAAGTTCGATCGCACCCCCTGAAATGTCGTTTTCCCCGAGATGCAGGTATCGGGGTCTACTGATAGGTTTTAGCGCCTACTTGATAGGTTTTTCCGGCCAAAAGTGGCATCCCTGGTGTAGATAGCGCCTACCAGGAAGTTTCCCCTTCCACCTCGCCCCCGATAGGCAATCCTGGATCCGCGTATGGGAAGCGACATTTCAGGGAGCGTCATCGACCTTGAGAGGCGTGTCTTTACAATTTCAGACGGCGCCGATGGTCGATTGGGGGTTGGGGGAGGGGGATGGGGGAGAAGGTTGGAGGGGGGGCACCTAGCCTACTTATTCCCTGGATCCACCCATGGTCCAAAAACAGAAACATAATACTCTTATTGTAAACTCGGACTTTTATGCTACTCTAATTACTTGTGATGCATTATGGGTAGTATTGGGTACTTTTTTACCAGACCATAAATAAACAGAAACGGCCGCGCCGATCGCCGGCGTTGCCGCGGCGTGGACGCAGGGGTGACGCGTGGTGAATTGCTACAACGTTGCGTGGAGAAACGGCATGTTTGTAAAGGTAAATTGGTGTGTCATTGATATCTATGCAGATGGAATGTCGACATATGTCTCTTACCTAGCTGCATGCAAAATTTCATTTCCCTCCAATGACTCTAACCACCCTAAACCCCGGTGTGAAGCAAAAATGAACTGATAAATTTACCACTTTGAAATGTACTTTACGGCTTATAGCGCGGAAGCCGTAAGAGATAAGTGGGGGTATGAGTGGGAAAAATGACGGCAGGGCAATTCCAGCACCAACTTCACGGAATGGGCCAAAAAGACCCTTAAATTTCCCTTTTTGTTTTGTTTCTGTGTTTGTGCAGTACTACACAAACCGGCCTTTAAGTTGATATTTGACTCAGAACCTGAACTGCTGTAGCTTCAGATATTTCCAGCCTGTAGTTTAGACCATGAGTTTTATGCCAAATTTAGGGTGCAAAGTTTAAAAGCTAATTTAGAGCCCTAAATTAAAAGCTTTTTCTTTCCAACTTTTCGTGTGAACTACAAATTTGTCTGATGTAAAAGGGTGCAAGTTTGAAGACTGTAGATGAATTAGCAAAAAATAGAAAAATAAAAGTTAAAAATCACATAATGCAAAATTCTGGGAAAAATTTTGAAAATTTTAAAAATTGACAACCGTGGTGCTTATTCATTTGGAAGTGCCTTCTATCCAGAAAATTTTAAGGTCTCTGATACCAGCGCTCAGAACAGACAACAACAACAACAACAGACCATTCGGTCTGCGACCTGGGCTAACGCCCCACCGGCGCAGGAGAGCCGCATGACAATGTGCTGAAAGCAAACCATATTTCGTTCTTAATGTATCTCTTCATAAGCCTGAAACTCAGTTTTATCATTCTTTTCTTTGAAATAACCAATAAAGAGTACATGATCACCCCCGGATTCGAACCGGACCTACCCGATCAAGAGACAGGGCCTCTAACCACTAGACCACCGTGCCACACTACTCACCCTCCCACTAGCTGAACAGCTTTGACCCGTCAGGAGGTCACTGGCTGGTACAACTCCGCCGAATACGCCGGGCGGCTGGCGCCGGGTGCTGTGCTTGTCCCGAAAAGGCACGATATAAAGGTGCTTCTAGAAGACGAACCAAGCATTCTTTTGGGCTGAAATTACTTGTATCGTCGAGCTAGGATCTTAAGCTAGCTTCATGCCAAATTTCTTCCACTTTCATCCATTTTAAGGACTTAAAACCATGGTGAGAAGCAAAGGTGGTCCGAGAAACTTAGCATCTTGTAATACATTTTGGACTAATTACTCGAAAGCCATTAGAGATAGGTGGGTAGTATAAGTGAGCGAAATGACCGCAAGTAGCTTTCCTATTCAGCCATGTCAGTTCTGAGTTTGTGAGTGACATGACCTTGGGACCAGGAAGATGCAAATAAAAAGTTTTTTTACTCAATATCTATTTATGCCTATAAAACAAAGAATTTCACATTCACAATTTCCATCTCCAAATATTATCAGGCGGAAGCAATGTTCTTTCATTATTTGAAATGAAAACTCAAATCGGTCAATTAGATTGTGAGATATTAACGTTGAAATGAAATGAACCAAAATTCAGTCTTCCGGAAGAACTGTAAAAAGTAGGTCAAAATTTTACGTTTTGCACTCAAAACTATGTCTAAGCACAAGAAAATTAACCTAGCTACCCCTAGGTAACTGTCTTTCAGCTAACTGAAGCTTGCCTTCTTATATTTCGAGCGTCCAAATCGGCCATAAACTTAAAGTAGGTTTTTTGTTTGGTTGAGAAATAAAGCGTTTTCGCGCAATAAATATTATTGGATCAGCTCAATTTTTGTTCCCTAGCTGGCCCTTGTTACCTATTGAAAAGGGCATATATTTCAAGCTCGTAGCTTAAGGAGTAAAAATTAGAAAAATATAAAACAGAAAAAGTTTGGGCCAAAATTTCTCAAAAACTATTTTAGATTTCGAATCGGGGCTTCAGTTTGAATGTCTGGAGCAGGAGGGCTATCACCCTACAAAATTTCAGAGCTCTAACATCAATTCTCAGGCGGGACAGACAACAACAGACAGACCTCGGCCTGCGGCCTGGGCTAACGCCCCACCGGCGCAGGAGAGCCGCATGACAATGTACTGAAAGCAAACCATATTTCGTTCTTAATGTATCTCTTCATAAGCCTGCAAGTCAGTTTTATCATTCTTTTCTTTGAAATAACCAATAAAGATTACGTGGTCACCCCCGGATTCGAACCGGACCTACCTGATAAAGAGACAGGGCCTCTAACCACTAGACCACCGTGCCATACCACTCACCCTCCCACTAGCTGAACAGCTGTGACCCGTCAGGAGGTCACTGGCTGGTACAACTCCGCCGAATATGCCGGGCCGCTGGCGCAAGGTGCTGTGCTTGTCCCCAAAAGGCACGATATAAAAGTGCTTCTAGAAGACGAACCAAACATTCTTTTGGGCTGAAATTAGCTGTATCGTCGAGCTAGGATCGTAAGCAAGCTTCATGCCAAATTACTTCCACTTCCATCCATTGTAAGGACTTTAAACCATGGTGAGAAGCAAAGGTGGTCCGAGAAATTTAGCATCTTGTAATACATTTTGGACTAATTACTATGCCTATGCCCGAGCTCTTTAGCCCAATACCTGTACTGATGTCCTGGATCCGCCTATGCTTGAGCTCCTTAGCCCCACCTGATAGGTTTTGCCGGTCAAAAGTGGCGTCCCCCTGGTCCGGATGGCGCCCCTCCCGGAGGAGCCCCCTCCGATTGGCAATCCTGGATCCGCCTATGGATAGATTATAAAATTTTATTGGACGGAAACAATATGACGGGTATACCAAAGAGATTGACGCAAAAGCCCGAAGGCTTAAGTCGTGGGGCCTCTCTATCTCTCTCATAAAGCACATCACTTTTTACCGTACGTATCACACACATACGCAGTAAGATTTGGGCACCCATAAAGAAACAAATCACAACAAACCAAACAAGCATACCAGTTCCTGACCACCATTTTGTTTTTTATTCGTCGCAAGTCGCCACCGCGAGCGGGACCCTACCGAACGGCCGCCAACCGGCCGGCCGAGTGATCCGCTGCATGCACTCGGATAGAAATGTTATGCCTTTCTTGCACGCATTCACCGGCTGCAGCCTACCGCCGCAGAACACAAGCTCCATGCAAGAAGGGCAGAATGACGTCACTCCTGCTGCGGGAAAAAGGTGACCGAAGTATTTTGGCCCTCAGTAGCGAACTAGTCATCGGAGCGTCATGAAACAAAAACGGCAGAGCTCATAATTTCCCATACTACAAATATAGAGAGGGCCATTGATTTCAGTTGAGTATAAAGGCACTTTATCACGTGATGAATCTATTACAACCTATTAAAACCGCATCAAATTCAGTCTTTATCATCATATAGCTCAAAACCTATGGGAGACGCGCGGGTATGGTCAGGCAGACGGTTGTAGAACTTGAGCCGGGCTTTTTTTGGTACCAATTTCGAAAAGAAAATTTGGAAATATATTGTCCTAAATTCCCAAAAAACAAAAATATTGTATTTTTTGCAAAAAATATTTCCCATTAACTCAGAAATTTGCATTTAGAATATGTTGTTGTAATGACAATACCCATCTCAACAAAGAAAACTGCGTTCAAAAATGTCCAGAATTTTGAAAGTTATATGGTTTTAAAGTTTTAGGCCATAATTGGAATGTTTTGGAAAAGGGCCAAAACTGACCTTCAAAATTATGCTTTTCGTTCAGTTTAGTGTCTATGCAGTAATGCACAGTCCATTCTGTCTGTAAAAATCCAGTTTGGAACACCTAGCATCATATCTTCAGATATTCGAACTTTGGTAATGCATTTCACTACAAGTTGAAGGTAAAAATTTCAAAAAATCATTTTGGAAGTACAAATTTGGATTTTTTGCTTCAAACTTTGAGCAACAACTGGTAATTGATTGTGTGTAAAAGAGTGTAAGTTTGAGAGCTGTAGACTAAAAATAGAAAAACAGAAAAATAAAAGTTTATATAAATATTATCCAAAATTTTGGAAAAGTTTTTGCAAAATGCGAAAATCTGCAGCCGTCTGGATTTTTGATGGGTTCCTGCCTTTCATCCCTGCAAGTTTTAAGTATTTGATACCAGTCCTCAGAACAGACAACAACAACTACTACTACCTCGGCCTGCGGCCTCGGCAGGTGCCGCTCCGGCGCAGGAGAAGCCGGTGACAATGTACGTTAGGCAAGCAGTTCGATTGACAGGCGAGTGTTTTCAACAGTATGATACATATACTAACGCGATGTGGGGACTTGAGGTCTAATGTTCTCATTCTGACTCCATTCAATCCCACGTGTAAGTCCATGTTTTCTAAACTAACATATCTCTGCACACTGCACCACGATTGCCCTCTGTTCATGTCATTACATAAATAAACACACATATAAAGTTTGTTTTGTTAAGTAAAGACTGGCTATGCCCAGAAGAAAGGAAATACAATATGAAATATTATGGCTTTGAAGACCATATTTCACCCATACCCGGAGAACTTTACACAATTCAGCCTATTTGTTACCGAGTTAGCTTCGGTTACCGTAAGTCCCAGTCCGCATGCGCAGTAAAGTCTGCAGTGAATGAGAGCAAAGATACCGTTATAATTGACTGAAGCATGTTGGTATGTCGTGTGTTTGTCTCTTGGTCTAAACTATCCCTTATAGCCTAATATTCCTTAGAATTCCTACTGCGCATGTGCAGAACAATGCAGTGTCATAATGCCGTAAATTGGTATTAGCAGATAGTATTCTGCTATTACTCGCAAAGTTTGAGCCCAATCGGTCTATTTCCTCCCGAGATAGCCTCCCTGACCATAAGTTATAATGCGCATGCGCACTAACATTTGTAGTAAGCAAGGGTTTTAAAACTTTCATACTAAATTTAAACGTGTTCGCTCTCCTCTGTTCATGTCTTCTTCTGAAATATCCTCACCTTTAAGGCTTATGTTTAAGATTTCTACTGCGCATGCGCAGGGCAGTGCAGCTTCACTATGACATTATTTGTGGTTTGCATTTAATGTTATTTTCTTGTTCACAAAATTTCAAGAAAATCGACCCGTAGGCTACCGGGATAGCCTCTGTTTCCATTAGTTTCACTGCACATGTGCAGAGAACTTTCATTGACCTAAAGACCGGATTCAAAATCTGCATGACCGATTTCCTCTGATTGATATTGTTCCATAATATGGAATAGAGTGCAACGAGATTTAAATATTATTTATATGTCTAAATACGATAGCGGATACAAGAGGCGAGGCTAGTGGGCTTGTCCCCCCCCATGTGAAAATGCCTACAGCTAGCAGAGGATGTTTTGAGGCAATGGCGGGGAGCCTGGAGCTAATAGGTGAATTCAGGGCGGCGGGGGGGTAGGGGCACGTGCCCCCCCTTTGTTCGATCCTCGGCGCCCCCTGAAACGGACACGGCGCCTCCTCAAACATTCGATGGCACCCCCTGAAATGTCACTTCCCACCCCTTCCCCTAAGATGCAAAAATCGGCGCCCATCGGAAGGATTTTGCGTGTCAAAAGTGGCGCCCTATGTTCTGGATTACACCCCTTCCCCGGGACGGTGCCTCCTCTATCGGTAAACCTGGATCCGCCTATGCTCGAGCCCCCTAACCCCATCCCCGAACTGATATCCTGGATCCGCCTATGCTCGAACTCCTTAGCCTCACCCCCGTATTGATGTCCTGGATCCGCTTATGCTCGAGCTCCGTAGCCCAATTCCCGTACTGATGTCCTGGATCCGCCTATGCTTGAGGTCCCGAGTTCCAACCCCGTACTGGTGTCCTGGATCCGCCTATGATCGAGTTCCTTAGGCCCATCCCCGTAATGATGTCCTGGGTCCGCCTATGCTCGAGCTCCTTAGCCCCACCCCTGTACTGATGTCCTGGATCCGCCTATGCTCGAGCTCCTTAGCCCCACCACTGCGCTGATGTCCTGGATCCGCCTATGTTCGATCTCCTTAGCCCCACCCCCGTACTGATGTCCTGGGTCCGCCTATGCTCGAGCTCCTTAGCCTTACCCCGTATTGATGTTCTGGATCCGCTTATGCTCGAGGTCCCGAGTTCCAACCCGCTCCTGATGTCCTGGATCCGCCTATGCTCGAGCTCCTTAGCCCCACCCCGTACTGATGTCCTGGATCCGCATATGCTCGAGCTCACTAGCCCCACTCCGGTACTGATGTCTTGGATCCGCCTATGCTCGAGCTCCTTAGCCCCACCCCCATACTAATGGCCTGGATCCGCCACTGCTTATTAAGTTTATTTAAGCAGGGAGTGCAAGGAATCACGTGTCATGGTATCACCACAAAAAGGTTTATTCGGCTGGGAAAGAAATGGTGTGCAACGGTGGATCCTTTGGCCAGTGCTACCTATGGTTAGAGGATGCATTAACTAGTGGGTAGATAGATAGACAGATGATAAACTTTTATTGGACGGAATTAATATGACAGGTATAACAAATAGATTGACGCAAAAGCCCGAAGGCTTAAGTGGTGGGGCCTCTCTTATCTCTCTCATAAAACACATCACTTTTACCGGACCTATCACACACATACACAGTAAGATTTGGACACACATAAAGAAACAAAACACAACAAACCAAACAAGAAAACCAGTTCCTGACCACCATTTTGTTTTTTATTCGTCGCAAGTCGCCGCAGCGAGCGGGACCCTACCGCACGGCCGCCACCCGGCCGTCCGACTGATATGAATATCTAATAGACAACGCGCCCGCCGCACGAGTAGAGGAGCCGAAACGAGACAGACTACCCTGCCACCACCGGGCATTCGCGCTGGTCTCTAGCATGCGTAGATAGCTATGGTATCTGTCTCGCATAGCAGCTACCAGTGCGCCGCCCGCAGCCACGCTACGGCCGAACGGCGGGGTGAGGTTTCGAGCGGAAAACTTACTAGCATTGTGTATTACATTTAATTAAAGGTACACTGTTGTTGCTATGATATGCAACCTGTTGCGATGGCAAGATATGTCTTTGAACTAGGTTTTTGCCGAATTGCATCCACTTACATCTATATTAACCATTCGAAATCCTGGTGTGAAGCAAAAATGAACCGATAAAATTACCACTTTGAAATGTATTTAAGGCTGATAGCGCGGAAGCCGTAAGAGATAAGTGGGGGTATGAGTGAGAAAAATGACGGCAACGAAGTTTTCTATCCAGCCGTGTTAAGTTCAATACCGTAGCTATCATGGTCTGGAAACCAGGGGGCTGAGAATAAAAATTTTAAAAACTTATATTTTATTTTTGCCTCTAAAATAAAAAGTTTCAGTCTGAAAGTTTTTATCTCTAAATATATAATAAAGGAGGCTATTCTCTTTTATTATCTGAAATGGGAACTAATTTATCTTAATTAGATCGGAAGATATAAGGGTTTGACTGATATTTTGGGAAATGCAGACCTTCGCAGAATGGGCCAAAAAGGACCCTTAAATTTCCGTTTTTGTTTTGTTGCTGTGTTTGTGCAGTACTGCACAAACCGGCCTTTAAATTGGTATTTGACTCAGAACCTGAACTGCTGTAGCTTCAGATATTTCGAGCCTGTAGTTAAGACTATGAGTTTTATGCCAAATTTAGGTTGCAAAGTTTAAAAGCTAATTTGGAGCCTTAAATTTATAACTTTTTCTTTCAAACTTTTTGTGTGATCTACAAATTTCCCTGATGTAAAAGGGTGCAAGTTTGAAGACTGTAGATGAATTAGCAAAAAATAGAAAAATAAAAGTTAAAAATCACATATTGCAAAATTCTGGGCAAAATTTTAAAAATTTTGAAAATTGACAACCGTGGTGCTTATTCATTTGGAAGTGCCTTCTATCCACAAAAGTTTTAGGTCTCTGATACCAGCGCTCAGAACAGACAACAACAACGACAACGACCTCGCCCTGCGGCCTCGGCGGGTGCCGCTCCGGCGCAGGAGAAGCCGGTGACAATGTACGTTAGCCAAACAGTTCCATTGACAGGCGAGTGTTTTCAGCAGTTTGATACTTATAACAACGCAATGTTGGAGTTTTAGGTTTTGTGTTCTAATTATGGCTCCATTCAATCCCCTATGTAAGCCCATGTTTTCCTACATTAGCATGTCTCTGCACACTGCGTCACGTTTGCCCTCTATTCATGTCATCACATAGATAAACACACGTATAATGGTTGTTTTGTTAAGTAACGACTGGGCATGACCAGAAGAAAGGAGATATATTATAAAATATGATAGGTTTGCCGACCGTATTTCACCTATACCTGCAGATTTTCACCCAATTCAGCCAATTTGTTAACGAATTAGCTCCGGTTACCCTACTCCCAGTCCGCATGCGCGGTAACGTATGCAGTGAATGAGAGCGAAGTTACCGTTATAGTTGACTGAAGCATGTTAATATGCCGTTTGTTTGTCTCCTGGTCTAAATGATCCCTTAGAGCCTATTATTCCTTAGAATTCCTACTGCACATGCGCATAATAGTGCAGCGTCATAATGCCATCAATTTGGATTAGCAGATGCTATTCTGCTTTTACTCGCAAAAATTTGAGTGAAATCGGTCTATTTGCTCCCGAGATAGCCTCCATGACCATAAGTTCTAATGCACATGCACACTGACCTTTGTTGTTACCAAGGGTGACAAAACATTCATGCTTAATTTAAGCACGTTGGCTTTCCGTCTGTTCAGGTCCTCCTCTGAAATATCCTCGCCTTCCAGGCGTATCTTCATAATTTCTTCTGCGCATTCGCAGCGCAGTGCAGCTTCAATGACATTTTTTACTTACATTTCGTGCTATTCTTTTGTTCACAAAATTTCAAGAAATTCGACCCGTAGGTTGCCGAGATAGCTTATGTTACCATTAGCTCCAGTGCGCATGCGCAGTGACCTTTGTTGACCTGAATACCACATTCGAAATCTGCATGGTCGATCGCCTCTCATTGATATTGTTCGGTAATTTGGTACGGAGTGCAACGAAATCTTCAATCTTTCATATGCTTATATACATACATGGTGGCTATTCAAATGGTTGTAGATACAATGGGCGGAGCTAGGGGCTGAACTCGCCCCGCCCCCCCCATGTCAGAATATCTCTGGTTAATACCAACACAGAAGCTGTTCCGAGGCAATGGCGGGGAAGGCTCCAGTCCCGTACCAGCCCCCATCCCCAATGCTTCCCCGTGCGAAATGTCTCCCATGAGCTATCTCAGCACGCCTCTGGACCCTGCTACCGTTCCCTAGATGTCTGAGGGCATCACTGCTCACTTCCTCGGATCTCTAAACACGCCTCGGCACCCCCTGCCCTCTAGTCAGGTTCCCGACCGCCCCGACCGGCTAGCCACCCGCTGTTTGCACTCGGATAGAAATGTTATGCCTTTCTTGCAAGCATTTACCGGCTGCAGCCTACTGCCGCAGCACAGAAGGTCCATGCAAGAAGGGCAGAATGACGTCACTACTGCTGCGGGAAAAACGGGACCGAAGTATTTTACCCCTCAGTGGCGAACTAGTCGTTGGAGCGTCATGAAACAAAAACGGCAGAGCTGATAATTTCCCATACTACAAGTAGAGAGCGAGCCATATATATCAGTTGAGTATAAAGGCACTTTATCACGTGATGAATCTATTACAACCTATGAAATCCGCATCAAATTCAGTCTTTATCATCATATAGCTCAAAACCTATGGGAGACGCGCGGGTATGGTCAGGCAGACGGTTGTAGAACTTGAGCCGGGCTTTTTTTGGTACCAATTTGGAAAAGAAAATTTGGAAATATTTAGTCCTAAATTCCCAAAAAAATATTGTATTTGTTGCAGAAAAATATTTCCCATTAACTCAGAAATTTGAGTTTAGAATATGTTGTTGTAATGACAATACCCATCTCAACAAAGAAAACTGCGTTCAAAAATGTCCAGAATTTTGAAAGTTATATGGTTTTAAAATTTTAGGCCATAATTGCAATGTTTTGGAAAAAGGGCCAAAACTCACCTTCAAAATTATGCTTTTGGTTCAGTTTAGTGTCTATGCAGTAATGCACAGTCTATTCTGTCTGTAAAAATCCAGTTTGGAACATCTAGCATTATATCTTCAGATATTTCGAACTTATAACTTTGGTATTGCATTTCACTACAAGTTGGAGGTAAAAGTTTCAAAAAATTATTTTGGAAGTACAAATTTGGATTTATTGCTTCAAACTTTGAGCAACAACTGGTAATTGATTGTGTTTAAAAGAGTGTAAGTTTGAGAACTGTAGACCAAAAATAGAAAAATAGAAAAATAAAAGTTGAGAAAAATATAATCCAAAATTTTGGAAAAATTTTTGCAAAATTCGAAAATCTGCAGCCGTCGGGATTTTTTATGTTTTCCTGCCTTTCATCCCTGCAAGTTTCAAGTATCTGATACCAGTCCTCAGAACAGACTACAACTACTACTATACTACCTCGGCCTGCAGCCTCGGCAGGTGCCGCTCTGGCGCAGGAGAAGCCGGTGACAATGTACGCTAGCCAAACAGTTCGATTGACAGGCGAGTTTTTTCAGCAGTTTGATACTTATAACAACGCAATGTTGTAGTTTTAGGTTTTGTGTTCTCATTATGGCTCCATTCAATCCCCTGTCTAGGCCCATGTTTTCCTAAATTACCATGTCTCTGCATACTGCACCACGCTTGCCCTCTGTTCATATCATCAAATAAATAAACACACGCATAATGTTTGTTTTGTTAAGCAAAGACTGGGCATGACGAGAAGAAAGGAGATACAATATAAAATATGATGGGTTTTCCGACGGTATTTCACCCATACCTGCAGATTTTCACCAAATTCAGCCTATTTGTTACCGAGTTATGCCCCAGCACGAGACCTCAGCCCCACCACCAAACTGATGTCCTGGATCCGCCTATGCTCGAGCTCCTTACCCCAACCCCTTACATATGTCCTGGATCTGCCTATGCTCGAACTCCGTAGCCCCACCTCTATATTGCCCTGGACCCACCTATGCTTGAACTCCTTAGCCCCTACCCCTAATGATGTCCTGGATCCGCCTATGCTCGAGCTCCCGAGCCCCACCCACGTACTGATGTCCTGAATCCACTTATGCTCGAGCTCCTTAGCCCCACCCCCGTACTGATGTCTTTGATCCGCCTATACTCGAGCTTCTTAGCCCCGGCCCCGTACTGATGTCCTGGATCCGCCTCTGCTCGAGCTCCTTAGCCCGACACCCATACTGATGTCCTGGATCCGCCTATGCTCGAGCTCCTTAGCCCCATCTCCGTACAGATGTCCTGGATCCGCCTATGCTGGATCTCCTAGTTCCATCCCCGTACCGATATGCTGGATCCGCCTATGCTCAAACCCCTTAGGCTCTAACCCCATACTGATATCCTGGCTCCGCTTATGCTCGAGCTCCTTAGCCCCACCCCCGTACTGATGTCCTGGATCCGCCTATGCCCGAATTCTTAGCACCTACCCCTCTGCTGATGTCCTGGATTCGCTTATGCTTGAGCTCCTTAGCCCCACCTCTGTACTGATGTCCTTTATCCGCCTATACTCGAACCCCTTAGCCCCACCCCCGCACACTGGGGCAACTGGGCTTCAAAATAGGCCAAAACCTCGTAACTAAAAAAATGCTTTGATTAGGAATACTTGTTTGTGCTCAAATGAAAGCTGTTGCTCTGAACTTCATTACCCAGCCACAAAACATTGGGTATCTACACCAGGTCATATCAGATAAACTATTTTTCAAGGTTTATAAATATCAGAATTCGATTTCGTTCTTTCCAGTTTTGCAAACACTCAATGAGACAGAATCAGATAATGCGGGTCCAGTGACGGTTAAAATGTAAGAAAAAAACAAAAGTAATATTTCAAAAACCGATCCGACACATTCAAGGTCATCATAGGTCAGATGTCCTGCTTAGCCTTCACTCTGGTTCAACTATTAAGTACCACATGATAAATAATGGCACAAATTCACTCTTTGACTATTCGACATCTTTAAGTCCAGTACCGAACCATATCGAAACTTCTCGGGTCATGTGCGGAAGCTGCATTTATTGACACAATAATGTTAAACGCGATTTCAGGGAATGATTACCGTCACTCTTCTCATAAAATGAGCACAAACATGCGGAAACAGACAATAAATTAAACTCACATGGAATGTTCATTAAATCATGCGACCTCTTTTGCATCTTTGTGTAACTCTCCCATTTAATATTTCGCGTCCCTTTATCCAGTCCGCTATCCATTAGCCCCGAGAATTCTCATTAAAGTCGAGGTAAATTCTTGAAGCAGTCTCACATCCAAGTACCCACTCACGCACCATAGAATTATTAATCATTAGTGGCACTATCTTTCAGCTTATAAATAGGGTTACTCAGGCTCGAAACCTCCGTTGTCATGGGCCCTCTGGATTTTTATATCATCGGAGATCATGTTACCACGAGGTCATTGGTGATAAGCAGGTACTGGTACTGATCAGTGATTGTCAACTATGGATGTCTTTCTGGTATGATATTACCTGAATGCAAGGTGATCTCTATTCCTTGCCTCCTGGGCCTCCTCCATGTATGCTCCTATGGAAACTTTCAGGCTCTCAGTCATAAGCGTCTCCACCGGCAAAGAAGTGGTGGGAGGCAGCCAAACTTCAAAATGACGCTGACAAAAAAACTTTCCACGTTAGGACCAAATACTGTTCGAATTTGGGCTCCTCGTTGCCTTCTGCAGCGGCTGGTTATAAGAATGTCCGGTTTTCTCCCATTTTGACTGAGATCAGGGAATTTTAGGGCAAAAAGTGGGGGCCAGGCCCCCCTGGCCCCCCGGTGGCGACGCCCCTGCTCTCAGTAACATCTTCCTCGTGCATTTGACATTATGTATGGTTGCCGACATGCTGTACCATGGGTACACGTTCACAAACAGCCTCACTGTCTCTACAGCATAGGCCGGATGCTTCTCAATTTCGATTGTTGATGATGATGATCAGGGGTGTAGCCAAGGGGGGCAGGGAGAGCCGCCCCCTGAGGGCCCGAAGGGTTCCCCTGAGGACACGATTCTGTAACAAGCATGGCCCTTTTTACCCATCAGGGCCCTTTTGGCGCTGTCGCAGGGGCCTTTTTTGAGGTGCCGCCCCCCCGAGTGAAATCCTGGCTACGCCCCTGATGATGATAGTGCGGGTAATATTAACGAAAACCTTTGTAGCAGATCCAGGCTTACCCTAGTAACCTCGCTGAACTGTCGAACGTTCCCGAAAGAACGGCGGGTTGTGTTTCCTTCATTAGCTGTGCCGTTGCCCCCCCTCCCGCCTTTGGCTGATCGACGACCAGACTCATGGTAGCACGAAAACATTCCTGTAAATATATTTTGTTTTTTAACAGCGTCCTTCTGGTCGTAGTTTTGAGCTCTCCATGAACAAATGGGTGACTCTTCTCTGATCTTCCCTCACCCTCAGTGCGCGTGTTAAAATCGGTTTTTGCACAGATTGACTCTGCCCAGCGTCTTGCATGTCCACCTTCCCACGTCACGACTCGACCACGGCGCCCTGTCAGCCGTCCTTACTCCAAGTGCCGCGCAACATGAGCCGACGGCCGCCGTAGCCGCCGGCCTACTTGGACTACATTGCCACACAAAAAGTGACACATCTCCCCTGGGACAACTGATGCCGAGCTAATTTTTTCACGGGTGGTTAGAGAACACAACATGGCATCACTACATATAAATTTCTAAGTGAAACTCGCTGTGCGTTTTCTTCGCAGGTCTAACAAAGTTTAGGATTTGAGAATAAGTAGGAAGCTTTACATGTCCTAATAGTTACAAGTACTATCAGGCTCTTATTGTCAAATTTCGTATTTTTCAACCTTGAGTGTCTTCAGGGTGTTCCCAGCTTTCCATTGATATAAGTAGATAACGGTTTTGTGACTGCGACCATGGTTGATAATGCATCAGAAAGTATACCTCATCTCGAGTCAACTTGACGCCGAGCTGCAGCGTGTTTAATGCGCTGTGTTCCAGCATCTGTGCAAGCGGCTAAAGAAGAGAAAAATGGATACCATTATGCTTTTCCAAGGTTTTGGAAATTTCTCTGTCAGAGCCAGATGACTAAGTCCGATTTTGAAGATGTCAAAATTGGAGGTTTTGGCCGGTTTTGGAGACCATTTGCCCCAGTGTGCCCCGTACTGATGCCCTGGATCCGCCTCTGCTCGAGCTCCTTAGCCCCACACCCATACTGATGTCCTGGATCCGCCTATACTCCAGCTCTATAGCCCCACCCCCGTACAGATGTCCTGGATCCACCTATGCTCGATCTCCTTAGCCCCACCCCCGTACTGATGTCATGGATCCGCCTTTACTCAGGCTCCGGAGCCACACCCCTGCACTGATGTCCTGGATCCGCCTATGCTCGAGCTCCTTAGCCCCACCCCCAAACTGATGTCCTGGATCTGCCTATGCTCGAACTCCGTAGCCCCACCTCCGTACTGCCCTGGATTCGCCTATACTCAAACTCTTTATTCCCTACCACCCTACTAATGTCCAGGATCCGCCTATGCTGGAACTCCCGAGCCCCACCACCGTACTGATGTCCTGGATCCGCCTATGCTTGAGCTCCTTAGCCCCACCCCCGTACTGAGACCTGGATCCGCCTTTGCTGGAGCTCCTTAGCCCCACCCCCGTAATGATGTCCTGGATCCGCATATGCTCGAACTCCTTAGCCCCTACCCCCTACTGATGTCCTGGATCCGCCTATGCTCGAGCTCCTTACCCCACCTTCTTCCTGATGTCTTGGATCCGCCTATGCTCGAACTCCGTAGACCCTACCCCCCCCCCACTGATGTCCTGGATCCGCCTATGCTCGAGCTCCTTACCCCACCCCCTTACTGATGTCCTGGATCCGCCTGTGCTCGAACTTCGTAGCCCCACTTCTGTACTGCCCTGGATCCGCCTATGCTCGAACTACTTAGCCCCCACCCCCTACTGATGTCCTGGATCCGACTATGCTCGAGCTCCCGAGCCCCACCCCCGTACTGATCAGCTGAATCCGCTTATGCTCGAGCTTCTTAGCCCCACCGCCGTACTGATGTCCTAGATCCGCCTCTGCTCGAGCTCCTTAGCCCCATCCCCGTACTAATATCCTGGATCCGCCTATGCTCGAACTCCGTAGCCCCTACCCCCCTACTGATGTCCTGGATCCGCCTATGCTGGAACTCCCGAGTCTCACCCCGTACTGATGTCCTGATTCCGCTAATGCTCAGCTGCTTAGCCCCATCCCCGTACTAATGTCCTGGATCCGCCTATGCTCTAACTCCCTAGCCCGACCCTCGTACCGATGTCCTGGATCCGCCTATGCTCTAACTCCCTAGCCCGACCCTCGTACCGATGTCCTGGATCCGCCTATGCTCTAACTCCCTAGCCCCACCCTCGTACTGATGTCCTGGGTCCGCTTATGCTCGAACTCTTTAGCCCTTACCCCCATGCTGATGTCCTGGATCCGCTTATGCTCGATCTCCTTACCCCCACACCAGTAACGCCCCACCTCCGTGCGCCCCCCCGCCCCCGAAACGACATAGGCGGATCCAAGGGGAAAGGGGACAAGTGCCCCCCATAGAATCTTAGCCCCCCCCTGAAATTGTCCCGGAAACCCCTGGAAAGTTCGATGGCACCCCCTGAAATGTCGTTTTCCCCGAGATGCAGGTATCGGGGCCTACTGATAGGATTTAGCGCCTACTTGATAAGTTTTCCGGCCAAAAGTGGCGTCCCTGGTGTAGATAGCGCCCACCAGGAAGTTTCCCCTTCCACCTCGCCCCCGATAGGCAAACCTGGATCCGCGTATGGGAAGCAACATTTCAGGGAGCGTCATCGACCTTGAGAGGCGTGTCTTTACAATTTCAGAGGGCGCCGATGGTCGATTGGGGGTTGGGGAGGGGGATGGGGGGAGAAGGGTGGGGGGCACTTAGCCTAGTTATTCCCTGGATCCACCCATGGTCCAAAAACAGAAACATAATACTCTTATTGTAAACTCAGACTTTTACGGTACTCTAATTACTTGTGATGCATTATGGGTAGTGTTTGGTACTTTTTTACCAGACCATAAATAAACAGAAACGGCCGCGCCGATCGCCGGCGTTGCCGCGACGTGGACGCAGGGGTAACGCGTGGTGATTTGCTACAACGATGCGTGGAGAAACGGCACGTTAGTAAAGGTAACTTGGTGTTTCATTGATATCTATGCAGATGGAATGTCGACATATGTCTCTTACCTAGCTGCATGCAAAATTTCATTTCCCTCCAATGACTCTAACCACCCTAAACCCCGGTGTGAAGCAAAAATGAACTGATAAAATTACCACTTTAAAATGTACTTTACGGCTTATAGCGCGGAAGCCGTAAGAGATAAGTGGGGCGTATGAGTGAGAAAAATGACGGCAACGAAGTTTTCTATCCAGCCGTGTTAAGTTCAATACCGTAGCTATCATGGTCTGGAAACCAGGGGGCTGAGAATAAAAATTTTAAAAACTTATATATTATTTTTGCCTATAAAATAAAAAGTTTCAGTCTGAAAGTTTTTATCTCTAAATATATAATAAAGGAGGCTATTCTCTCTTATTATCTGAAATGGGAACTAATTTTTATCAATTAGATCGGAAGATATAAGGGTTTGAATGATATTTTGGGAAATGCAGACCTTCACGGAATGGGCCAAAAAGGACCCTTAAATTTCCGTTTTTGTTTTGTTTCTGTGTTTGTGCAGTACTGCACAAACCGGCCTTTAAGTTGATATTTGACTCAGAACCTGAACTGCTGTAGCTTCAGATATTTCGAGCCTGTAGTTTAGACCATGAGTTTTATGCCAAATTTAGGGTGCAAAGTTTAAAAGCTAATTTAGAGCCCTAAATTTAACGCTTTTTCTTTCCAACTTTTTGTGTGAACTACAAATTTCCCTGATGTAAAAGGGTGCAAGTTTGATGAGTCTAAATGAATTAGCAAAAAATAGAAAAATAAAAGTTAAAAATCACATAATGCAAAATTCTGGGCAAAATTTTGAAAATTTTGAAAATTGACAACCGTGGTGCCTATTCATTTGGAAGTGCCTTCTATCCACAAAAGTTTTAGGTCTCTGATACCAGCGCTCAGAACAGACAACAACAACAACAGACAACGACGACGAGACCGGAAAAACTGTCAGAATAGAAGCCGTTTCTTACTTCATTCGTCACCGGCTTCTGACAACCACGACGAGACCGGAAAAACTGTCAGAATAGAAGCCGTTTCTTACTTCGTTCGTCACCGGCTTCTGACTACGGACAACAGAGAATGAAGAACTGTCAGTATAGAAGCTGTTTCTCACTTCGTTCGTCACGGGCTTCTGACAGACGACGAGACCGGAAAAACTGTCAGAATAGAAGCCGTTTCTTACTTCGTTCGTCACCGGCTTCTGACAGACAAGAACGACGAGACCGGAAAAACTGTCAGAATAGAAGCCGTTTCTTACTTTGTTCGTCACCGGCTTCTGACGTTTCTTACTTCGTTCGTCACCGGCTTCTGACTACGGACAACAGAGAATGAAAAACTGTCAGTATAGAAGCTGTTTCTCACTTCGTTCGTCACCGGCTTCTGACAGACGACGAGACCGGAAAAACTGTCAGAATAGAAGCCGTTTCTTACTTCGTTCGTCACCGGCTTCTGACAGACAAGAACGACGAGACCGGAAAAACTGTCAGAATAGAAGCCGTTTCTTACTTTGTTCGTCACCGGCTTCTGACGTTTCTTACTTCGTTCGTCACCGGCTTCTGACTACTACTACTACTACGGACAACATAGAACGAAAAACTGTTTAGTATAGAAGCCATTTCTCACTTCGTTCGTCACCGGCTTCTGACAAAACTGTCAGAATAGAAGCCGTTTCTTACTTCGTTCGTCACCGGCTTCTGACAGACAACAACCACGACGAGACCGGAAAAACTTTCAGAATAGAAGCCGTTTCTTACTTCGTTCGTCACCGGCTTCTGACAGACAACAACCACGACGAGACCGGAAAAACTGTCAGAATAGAAGCCGTTTCTTACTTCGTTCGTCACCGGCTTCTGAGAACAACAGTCTCCAGTCTGCGACCTGGGCTAACGCCCCACCGGCGCAGGAGAGCTGCATGACAATGTGTTAAAAGCAAACCATATTTCGTTCTTAATGTATCTCTTCATAAGCCTGCAAGTCAGTTTTATCATTCTTTCTTTGAAATATCCAATAAAGAGTAAGTGGTCACCCCCGGATTCGAACCGGACCTACCTGATTAAGAGACAGGCCGTCTAACCACTAGACCACCGTTCCAGACTACTCACCCTCCAACTAGCTTAACAGCTGTGACCCGTCAGGAGGTCGCTGGCTGGTTTAACTCCGCCGAATATACCGCGCCGCTGTTGCCGGGTGCTGTGCTTGTCCCGAAAAGGCACGATATAAAGGTGCTTCTAGAAGAAGAACCAAGCATTCTTGTGGGCTGAAATTACTTGTATCGTCAAGCTAGTATCCTAAGCTAGCTTCATGCCAAATTTATTCCACTTCCATCCATTTTAATGACTTGAAACCATGGTGAGAAGCAAAGGTGGTCCGAGAAATTTAGCATCTTGTAATACATTTTGGACTAATTATTCGAAAGCCATTAGAGATACGTGGGTAGTATAAGTGAGCGAAATGACCGCAAGTAACTTTCCTATTCAGCCATGTCAGTTCTGAGTTTGTGAGTGAGAAGAGCTTGGAACCAGGAAGATGCAAGTAAAAAGGTTTTTGACTCAATTTTTATTTATGCCTATAAAACAAAGAATTTTACCTTCACAATTTCCATCTCCAAATATTATCAGGTGCAAGCAATGTTCTTTCATTATTTGAAATTAAAACTCAAATCGGTCAATTAGATTGTGAGATATTAACGTTGAAATGAAATGAAACAAAATTTAGTCTTCCGGAAGAACTGTAAAAAGTAGGTCAACATTTTACGTTTTGCACTCAAAACTATGCCTAACCACAAGAAAATTGACCTAGCTACCCCTAGGTAAATGTTTTTCAGCTAACTGAAGCTTGCCTTCTGATATTTCCAGCATCCAAGTCGGCCATCAACTTTAATTAGGTTTTTAGCTCGCGTGAAAAATAAAGCGTTTTCGCGCAATAAATATTATTGGATCAGCTCAATTTTTGTTCCCTAGCTGGCCCTTGTTACCTTGTTGAAAAGAGCATAAATTTGAAGCTCGTAGCTTAAGGAGTAAAAATTAGAAAAATATAAAACAGAAAAAGTTTGGGCCAAAATTTCTCAAAAACTATTTTCGATTTCGAATCGGGGCTTAAATATGAATGCCTGGAGCAGGAGGGCTATCACCCTAAAAATTTCAGAGCTCTGACATCAATTCTCAGGCGGGACAGACAACAACAGACCCAGAGGTGCAGAAACTTGCCAACTCGGCTACTCGAGTTTGTGACACATTTACGAAAATTGAGGTGCATAATTGTGACAAAATAGCGATCCTGACTGTATGGCTCAAGATCAAACCCCATATTTTCGAAATAGAGAATGAAGCGTGTAGGAAATATTTTAACTTAGCAGCTCTGTTCTTCAATTGCACAGCGTACCATTAGTAATACAATATTGGTACTGTGTTCAGTTTCTACTAAAACGAGGGAGCCCCGCTGCAGAAAACCCGCAAACCGCTGTCACAGTTGCCAGATTTTAACATGCAGCCCAATGGGGCTGATTGTTAGTAGTTTGCAGAAAGTTGTCGCCTAGATACCGGAAATGTGACAGTCAGTTTTTTCGAGAAATACACGATTGTGGGCATATTAATGGCATTAACGATAACGCAGATACTTTATTAAGTACTTCTGTGTCCATTTTTGCAGGTTAAATCATATTTACAGTTTGAGTGTCTTCGATTTATTGGCCCCTATTTCTTCGAGATTAGTATTAAGTACGCCTAAAAGCTACTAATAAAAGTACTAAGTGAGTGAGAAAATAAACATAGCTGGGCAGCCATTCTACTTAAACTGCGCAACAGCAACAAGACAAGTTAGAAATGTTTATGCGATGTAGAGCCTGCCAAAAATTTAAACAGGGGGGAAGCCACTTATTTTGAGGGCATATTCATTAGGTATATTTAAGATAAGTGCAGGCTAAAACTAGCTAGAATAAATATTGCTGCCCATGGCTAATCTAAGATGAATGTAGGCTATTGTAAGACTGATGCACTTTCCCATATCAAGCTTGGTTTTTCATTCCTTAGCCTGATTGTGCCTTAGTTTATTTGTGCCCTAGATTGGTTAGATAGATTTGGACCTGGAGGAAGTTGGGAGAGTTGGCGCCAGCAACAGGCTGGCAACAACAGTGATTCAGGTGAGTTTTCATGATCAAATTATCATATCAATATTGTACAGATAGCAAATGTGTGCTAATGCAGTCCTCCACAAAATGTTAACACCCACACTGGAGAGGGGCCTGGAACTAACGTGCACTGGAGGGGGCCGAGTAGACCCCCTTCTTATCTCAGAAAATCACAGCAAATCTCAGAAAGAAATAGACTTCGAAAAACGCTGGTTGGGGGTGTGTTGCTTACTACCAGTGGTGGTAAGCAACGCACAGGACCTGAACTGCATGGAGTTAAAGCAGGATTTTGACTACACTGGATCTCTCTTTGGTATGTGAATTCCAATACCTCTGTACCTATTAGGGCAATAGACATAATTTTACATCTATGCGGGCTAGTTGCCTCAGAGTTTTTACTGCAAAAAGGAATGACCAGGCAGGTGATGATCGTGAGTGGGATGCAAATTTTAAGCATTTGATGTGTTTATAAATATGCTACCTAAGGTCCACTTTACCAACACATTTTAGGTAGATTTAAATACTATGTTGACATTGACATTTTTTCCCTTTTGTTGATATGTGAGATAGAAGTTTAGTGGGGGGGGGAAGCTGTGGTTAGGGTTCCCAATTGTGTGTACATGTACGCTCCCATTAATAGGTATGTTCCCAATAATGACTATTTTCATGATAATTGCTACATGTAATCATGTGGAAAAGTACCATAATTGGAAACACTCCTTCCAAAAATGGAAACTTCTTCAAAAAGGAAATGCATGTCATTGGGGGAAACTGCAGTCAGAGTTGCCAATAATAGTTATGACCCCAATACTGGAAAAAATGACCCATAATTGGAAGTTTTCCTTCCAAAAACAAAAACATGATCTATAAATGAAAACTCAGTTTACTACTTTCATGCTGTAATGGTTTGGTGCTAGAACCTTGTCTGCTGCAAAAAGTAAGGGACAGGTAGAGGACATTCAGCATATTGGAAATAGTATTCAAGTATGCAATTATTATTTCCAGCTCTGTGTGACAGAGGAGGCATATGTCGCATTGAGTTTGTGACAGCCAGCATACTTTCTGCACCTCTGAACAGACCTCGGCCTGCGGCCTGGGCTAACGCCCCACCGGCGCAGGAGAGCCGCATCACAATGTGCCGAAAGCAAACCATATTTCGTTCTTAATGTATCTCTTCATAAGCCTGAAACTCAGTTATATCATTCTATTCTTTGAAATAACCAATAAAGAGTACGTGGTCACCCCCGGATTCGAACTGGACTTACCCGATCAAGAGACAGAGCCTCTAACCACTAGACCACCGTGCCACACTACTCATTCTCCCACTAGCTGAACAGCTGTGACCCGAAGGAGGTCACTGGCTAGTACAACTCCGCCGAATATGCCGGGCCGCTGGCGCCGGGTGCTGTGCTTGTCCCGAAAAGGCACGATATAAAGGTGCTTCTAGAAGACGAACCAAACATTCCTTTGGGCTGAAATTACTTGTATCGTCGAGCTAGGATCGTAAGCTAGCTTCCTGCCAAATTTCTTCCACTTCCAGCCAATTTAAGGACTTGAAACCATGGTGAGAAGCAAAGGTGGTCCGATAAATTTGGCATCTTTTAATACATTTTGGACTAATTACTCGAAAGTCTTTAGAGATAGGTGGGTAGTATAAGCGAGCCAAATGACCGCAAGTAACTTTCCTATTCAGCCATGTCAGTTCTGAGTTTGTGAGTGACATGAGCTTGGAACCAGGAATATGCAAATAAAAAGTTTGTTTACTCAATTTCTATTGATGTCCAAAAAACAAGAACTTCACATTCACAAGTTCCATCTCCAAATATTATCAGGCGGAAGCAATGTTCTTTCATTATTTGAAATGAAAACTTAACCCTCGCCCCACCGGGGGGCCATCGATGGCCCCCCTAAGGTTTTTCCAGGATAGCAGAAAAACGACGAGGCGCAGCACCGCGTTTGAGGGCTCTACCTCTCACTGCATCATTTTCCCATCATCCCTGAAATTTTTTACCCCGGGTCACCCAAGGTCAGGTCACCAGACGAGGTCAACCAAGGTCACCTCACTTCACCTTTAGAGCTCTGTAAGAGCTACATTTCAAAGTCGATCAATTTGAAACTTCCTACACTTCATAACCCCTCCAGGGTCTACAAGGTGTATATCCGGGATTTTTCGATTTCGTGCCCTGAGGTCAGGTCACGAGGCGACCTCTCCCATTGGAAAAGCATGGGGAAAAGCTATTTCATGATATAAAAGCCACAAAAATGATTGCAAATACTCAGACTGCTCAGAACAACGTTTTTGGACACCCTTTCACGGATCCCAGGGGTCATCTTTGCCCTTTGACTTTTCCAAGGTCATCCAAGGTCACCGGAGGTCAAAAACAGTATTTTAACAATAACTTTTGACCTAATTAAGCTAGAGCGGTGAAACAAACACAATCGTGTTTGTCTTGTCACTGGCTTTCATTTGATATACGGCAAGGTCACTTTTTGTCCTTTCGTGACCTCAGGTCATATTAGGTCACGAGGTGACCTCTGGCGGTCAAACCACTGGCGGGAGGTCTTTACGTTCCACATAGCGGAAAAAGTACTGGCAATTTGCTATCAAATTTACTTTACCAGGCCTCAATAGCTCTAAAGACATAAGAGTTATGCCCAGTTTGCTTAATCATTGCATATTTGAGTGAAAATAGCCGATCTTGACCTAATTTGACCTCTGGAGGTCAAACTATTGACCTGAGCACTAAAACATGCGAAGTAATTTCTTACTGAATTCACGCGAGCTTTCTATTGCACTTTGCAGATTTGCGCTAACGCCCATATTTTCGGAGTTAGAGGGGGGGCCATCGATGGCCCCCCGTGGGGCGAAGGTGGCGCCGGACCCCGGTGGGGCGCGGGTTAAATCAGTCAATTAGATTATGAGATATTAACGTTGAAATGAAATGAACCAAAATTCAATCTTCCGGAAGAACTGTAAAAAGTAGGTCAAAATTTTGCGTTTTGCACTCTAAACTATGCCTAAGCACTACAAAATTTTCCTAGCTACCCCTAGGTAACTGTCTTTCAGCTAACTGAGGCCGGTCTTCTGACATTTCGAGCGCACAAGTCGGCCATCAACTTTTAGCAGGTTTTTTGCTCGCGTGAGAAATGCCGCGTTTTCACGCAATAAATGTTGTCGGATCAGCTCAATTTTTCCCCCTAGCTGGCCCTTGTTATCCTTTGAAAAGGACATAAATTTCAAGTTCGTAGCTTAAGAAGTAAAAATTAGAAAAATATAAAACAGAAAAAGTTTGAGCCAAAATTTCTGAAAAACTATTTTGGATTTCGACTCGGGGCTTCAGTTTGGGTGTCTGGAGCAGAAGGGCTATCACCCTACAAAATTCCAGAGCTCTGACATCAATTCTCAGGACTGACAGACGCCACCAACCAACAACAACAACAGACCTCGGCCTACGGCCTGGGCTAACGCCCCACCGGCACAGGAGAGCCGCATGACAATGTGCCAAAAGCAAACCATATTTCGTTCTTAATGTATCTCTTCATAAGCCTGCAGCTCAGTTTTATCATTCTTTTCTTTGAAATAACCAATAAAGAGTACGTGGTCACCACCGGATTCGAACCGGACCTACCTGATCAAGAGACAGGGCCTCTAACCACTAGACCACCGTGCCACACTACTCATCCTCACAGTAGCTGAACAGCTGTGACCCGTCAGGAGGTCACTAGCTAGTACAACTCCGCCGAATATGCCGGGCCGCTGGCGCCGGGTGCTGTGCTTGTCCCGAAAAGGCACGATATAAAGGTGCTTCTAGAAGACGAACCAAACATTCTTTTGGGCTGAAATTAGTTGTATCGTCGAGCTAGGATCGTAAGCTAGCTTCATGCCAAATTATTTCCACTTCCATCCATTTTAAGGACTTAAAACCATGGTGAGAAGCAAAGGTGGTCCGATAAATTTAGCATTTTGTAATACATTTTGGACTAATTACTCGAAAGCCATTGGAGATAGGTGGGTAGTATAAGTGAGCGAAATGACCGCAAGTAACTTTCCTCTTCAGCCATGTCAGTTCTAAGTTTGTGAGTGACATGAGCTTTGAACCAGGAAGATGCAAATAAAAAGTTTTTTGACTCAATTTCAATTTATGCCTATAAAACAAAGAATTTCACATTCACAACGTCCATCTCCAAATATTATCAGGCGGAAGCAATGTTCTTTCACTATTTGAAATGAAAACTCAAATCGGTCAATCAGATTGTGAGATGTTAACGTTGAAATGAAATGAACCAAAATTCAGTCTTCCGGAAGAACTGTAAAAAGTAGGTCAAAATTTTGCGTTTTGCACTCAAAACTATGCCTAAGCACTACAAAATTTTCCTAGCTACCCCTAGGTAACTGCCTTTCAGCTAACTGAGGCCTGTCTTCTGACATTTCGAGCGCCCAAGTCGGCCATCAACTTTTAGCAGGTTTTTTGCTCGCGTGAGAAATGCCGCGTTTTCGCGCAATAAATATTGTCGGATCAGCTCAATTCGTTTTCCCTAGCTGGCCCTTGTTATCTTTCGAAAAGGACATAAGTTTTAAGTTGGTAGGTTAAGAAGTAAAAATTAGAAAAATATAAAACAGAAAAAGTTTGAGCCAAAATTTCTCAAAAACTATTTTGGATTTCGACTCGGGGCTTCAGTTTGGGTGTCTGGGGCAGAAGGGCTATAACCCTACAAAATTCCAGAGCTCTGACATCAGTTCTCAGGACGGACAGACGCCAACAACAACAGACCTCGGCCTGCGGCCTCGGGAAGTGCCGCTCCGGCGCAGGAGAAGCCGGTGACAATGTACGTTAGGCAAACAGTTCGATTGACAGACGAGTGTTTTCAGCAGTATGATACATATACTAACGCGATTTTAGGACTTGAGGTCTTGTGTTCTCATTATGACTCCATTCAGTCCAATGTGTAAGACCTTTTTTCTAAACTAACATGTCTCTGCACACTGCGCCACGTTTGCCCTCTGTTCATGTCATCACATAAATAAACACACGTATAAAATTTGGTTTGTTAAGTAAGGACAGGGTATGCCCAGAAGAAAGGACATACAATATAAAATATTATGGGTTTGCCGACCATATTTCACCTATACCTGCATATTTTCACCCAATGCAGCCTATTTGTTACCGAGGCAGCTTCGGTAACCCTATGCCCTAGTCCGCATGAGCAGTAACGTCTGCAGTGAATGAGAGCGAAGAAACCGTTATAATTGGCTGAAGCATGTTGGTATGCTGTGTGTTTGTCTCCTGGTCTAAATTATCCCTTATAGCCTATTATTCCTTAGAATTCCTACAGTGCATGTGCAGCACAGTACAGCGTCATAATGCCGCCAATTGGGATTAGCAGATAGTATTCTGCTTTTACTCGCAAAGTTTTAGCAAAATCGGTCGATTGGCTCCCGAGCTAGCCTCAATGACCATAAAATCTAATGCGCATGCGCACTGACCTTTGTAGTAATTAAGGGTAACAAAAAGTTCATGCTGAATTTAAGCATGTTGGCTCTCCTCTGTTCATTTCCTCCTCTGAAATATCCTTAACTTTAAGGCTTAATTTGATAATTTCTAATGCGCATGCGCAGACCACTGCAACTTCAATTTGAAATTTTTTGTTTTTATTCCGTGTAATTATCTTGTTCACAAAATTTCAAGGAAATCGACCCGTAGGTTGCCGAGATGGCCTCTGTTACACTTAGTTTCACTGCGCATGTGCAGTGACCTTTCATTGACCTGAAGACCAGATTCGAAATCTGCATGACCGATTGTCACTCAATGGTATGGTTGGATAACATGGGACAGAATGCAATGAGATTTAAATATCATTTATATGTCTAAACACGGGGGCGGATACAAAGGGCGAGGCTAGGGGGCTTAATCCCCCATGTGAAAAGTCCTACAGCTATGGCATAGGCGGAGGATGTTTCAAAGCAATGATCAGGATGCTCAAAAGAATAGGTGAATTCAGGGTGGTGGGGGAGGGGGTATAGGAGGCACGTGCCCCCTTGATCGACCCTCGGCGCCCCTTGAAATGGCCACGGCGCCCCCTTAGACATTTGATGGCGCCGCTTGAAATGCCACTGCCCAACCCCTAAGATACGAATATCTGCGCCCATCGGAAGGATTTTGCGTCCACTTGATAGATTTTGCCGGTCAAAAGTGAGGCCCCCAGTTCCGGATTACACCCCTTCCCCGGGACGATTTCTCCCCTCTCGGAAATATTTGATCCGCCTTTACTCGAGCCCCTTAGCCCTTTCCCATACTGATGTCCTGGATCCGCCTATGCTCGAGCTCCTTAGCCCCACCTCCGTACTGATGTCCTGGATCCGGCTATGCTTGAGCTCCTTAGCCCCACCCCTGAACTTATGTCCTGGATCCGCCTATGATCGAGCACCTTAGGCCCATCCCGGCACTGATGTCCTGGGTCCGCCTATGCTCCTTAGCCCCACCCCCCGTACTGATGTCCTGGATCCGCCTATGCTCGAGGTCCTTAGCCCCACCACCTTACTGATGTCATGGATCCGCCTATGCCCGAGCTCTTTAGCCCAATACCTGTACTGATGTCCTGGATCCGCCTATGCTTGAGCTCCTTAGCCCCACCTGATAGGTTTTGCCGGTCAAAAGTGGCGTCCCCCTGGTCCGGATGCCCCCGCCCCCCGGAGGTGCCCCCTCCGATCGGCAATCCTGAATCCGCCTATGGATAGATGATAAAATTTTATTGGACAGAAACAATATGACGGGTATAACAAAGAGATTGACGCAAAATTCCGAAGGCTTAAGTGGTGGGGCCTCTCTATCTCTCTCATAAGACACAACACTTTTTACCGTACGTATCACACACATACACAGTAAGATTTGGGCACCCATAAAGAAACAAATCACAACAAACCAAACAAGCATACCAGTTCCAGACCATCATTTTGTTTTTTATTCGTCGCAAGTCGCCACCGCGAGCGGGACCCTACCGAACGGCCGCCAACCGGCCGGCCGAGTGATCCGCTGCATGCACTCGGATAGAAATGTTATGCCTTTCTTGCACGCATTCACCGGCTGCAGCCTACCGCCGCAGAACAAAAGCTCCATGCAAGAAGGGCAGAATGACGTCACTCCTGCTGCGGCAAAAGGTGACCGAAGTATTTTGGCCCTCAGTAGCGAACTAGTCATCGGAGCGTCATGAAACAAAAGCGGCAGAGCTCATAATCTCCCATACTACAAGTATAAAGAGAGCCATTGATTTCAGTTGAGCATAAGGGCACTTTATCACGTGATGAATCTATTACAACCTATGAAAACCGCATCAAATTCAGTCTTTATCATCATATAGCTCAAAACCTATGGGAGACGCGCGGGTATGGTCAGGCAGACGGTTGTAGAACTTGAGCCGGGCTTTTTTTGGTACCAATTTCGAAAAGAAAATTTGGAAATATATAGTCCTAAATTCCGAAAAAAACAAAAAAATATTGTATTTTTGCAAAAATATTTCCCATTAACTCAGAAATTTGAGTTTAGAATATGTTGTTGTAATGCCAATACCCATCTCAACAAAGAAAACTGCGTTCAAAAATGTCAAGAATTTTGAAAATTATACGGATTTAAAGTTTTAGGCCATAATTGCAATGTTTTGGAAAAAGGGCCAAAACTGACCTTGAAAATTATGCTTTTGGTTCAGTTTAGTGTCTATGCAGTAATGCACAGTCCATTCTGTCTGTAAAAATCCAGTTTGGAACACCTAGCATCATATCTTCAGATATTTCGAACTTATAACTTTGTTAATGCATTTCACTACTAGTTGGAGGTAAAAGTTTCAAAAAATCATTTTGGAAGTACAAATTTGGATTTTTACTTCAAACTTTGAGCAACAACTGGTAATTGATTGTGTGTAAAAGGGTGTAAGTTTGAGAGCTGTAGACTAAAAATAGAAAAATAAAAAAATAAAAGTTTAGAAAAATATAATCCAAAATTTTGGAAAAGTTTTTGCAAAATTCGAAAATCTGCAGCCGTCGGGATTTTTTATGGGTTCCTGCCTTTCATCCCTGCAAGTTTCAAGTATCTGATACCAGTTCTCAGAACAGACAACAACTACTACTACTACTACTACTACGGACAACAGAGAACGAAAAACTGTCAGTATAGAAGCCGTTTCTCACTTCGTTCGTCACCGGCTTCTGACCACGACAAGACCCGTCTGAGCGGCCAGAATAGAGCCGCTTGAGTAATCTCAATGCGCTTCGCTCCATGGATTTCGTTATGCCGCTCTGACCACGACGAGACCCGTCTGAGCGGCCAGAATAGAGCCGCTTGAGAAATCTCAATGCGCTTCGCTCCATGGATTTCGTCATGCGCCTCTGACAAAAACAGCAGACCACGACGAGACCCGTCTGAGCGGCCAGAATAGAGCCGCTTGAGAAATCTCAATGCGCTTCGCTCCATGGATTTCGTCATGCAGCTCTGACTCCGGTCTGCGACCTGGGCTAACGCCCCACCGGCGCAGGAGAGCCGCATGACAATGTGCTGAAAGCAAACCATATTTTGTTCTTAATGTATCTCTTCATAAGCCTGCAAGTCAGTTTTATCATTCTTTTCTTTAAAGTAACCAATAAAGAGTACGTGGTCACCCCCGATTCGAACCGGACCTACCTGAACAACAGACAGGGCCTCTAACCACTAGACCACCGTGCCACACTCCGCACCCTCCCACTAGCTGAACAGCTGTGACCCGTCAGGAGGTCACTGGCTGGTACAACTCCGCCGAATATGCCGGGCCGCTGGCGCCGGGTGCTGTGCTTGTCCCGAAAAGGCACGATATAAAGGTGCTTTTAGAAGACGAACCAAGCATTCTTTTGGGCTGAAATTACTTGTATCATCGAGCTAGGATCCTAAGCTAGCTTCATGCCAAATTTCGTCCACTTCCATCCATTTTAAAGACTTGAAATCATGGTGAGAAGCAAAGGTGGTCCGAGAAATTTAGCATCTTGTAATACATTTTGGACTAATTACTCGAAAGCCTTTAGAGATAGGTGGGTAGTATAAGTGAGCGAAATGACGGCAAGTAACTTTCCTATTCAGCCATGTCAGTTCTGAGTTTGTGAGTGACATGAGCTTGGAACCAGGAAGATGCAAATAAAAAGTTTGTTTACTCAATTTCTATTTATGCCTATAAAACAAAGAATTTTACATTCACAATTTCCATCTTCAAATATTATCAGGTGGAAGCAATGCTCTTTCATTATTTAAAATGAAAACTCAAATCGGTCAATTCGATTGTGAGGTATTAACGTTGAAGTGAAATGAACCAAAATTCAGTCTTCCGGAAGAACTGTAAAAAGTAGGTCAAAATTTTACGTTTTGCACTCAAAACTATGCCTAAGCACAACAAATTTGGCCTAGCTACCCCTCGGTAACTGCCTTTCAGCCAACTGAGGCGTGCCTTCTGACATTTCGAGCACACAAGTCGGCCATCAACTTTAGCAGGTTTTTGCTGACGCGAGAAATACGCGTTTTCACGCAATAAATATTGTCGGCTCAGCTCAATTTTTTCCCCTAGCTGGCCCTTGTTATCTTTTGAAAAGGACATAAAATTCAAGTTCGTAGCTTAAGAAGAAAAAATTAGAAAAATATAAAACAGAAAAAGTTTGAGCCAAATTTTCTCAAAAACTATTTTGGATTTCGACTCGGGGCTTCAGTTTGGGTGTCTGGAGCAGAAGGGCTATCACCCTACAAAATTCCAGAGCTCTGACATCAATTCTCAGGACTGACAGACGCCAACAACAACAACAACAACCTCGGCCTGCGGCCTGGGCTAACGCCCCACCGGCGCAGGAGAGCCGCATGACAATGTGCCGAAAGCAAACCATATTTCGTTCTTAATGTATCTCTTCATAAGCCTGCAAGTCAGTTTTATCATTCTTTTCTTTGAAATAACCAATAAAGAGTACGTGGTCACCCCCGGATTCGAACCGGACCTACCTGATCAAGAGACAGGGCCTCTAACCACTAGACCACCGTGCCACACTACTCATCCTCCCACTAGCTGAACAGCTGTGACCCGTCAGGAGGTCACTGGCTAGTACAACTCCGCCGAATATGCCGGGCCGCTGGCGCCGGGTGCTGTGCTTGTCCCCAAAAGGCACGATATAAAAGTGCTTCTAGAAGACGAACCAAACATTCTTTTGGGCTGAAATTAGCTGTATCGTCGAGCTAGGATCGTAAGCAAGCTTCATGCCAAATTACTTCCACTTCCATCCATTGTAAGGACTTCAAACCATGGTAAGAAGCAAAGGTGGTCCGAGAAATTAAGCATCTTGTAATACATTTTGGACTAATTACTCGAAAGCCATTAGAGATAGGTGGGAAGTATAAGTGAGCGAAATGACCGCAAGTAACTTTCCTCTTCAGCCATGTCAGTTCTGAGTTTGTGAGTCACATGAGCTTGGAACCAGGAAGATGCAAATAAAAAGTTTTTTGACTCAATTTCTATTTATGCCTATAAAACAAAGAATTTCACCTTCACAATTTCCTTCTCCAAATATTATCAGGCGGAAGCAATGATCTTTCATTATTTGAAATGAAAACTCAAATCGGTCAATTAGATTGTGAGATATTAACGTTGAAATGAAATGAACCAAAATTCAGACTTCCGGAAGAACTGTAAAAAGTAGGTCAAAATTTTGCGTTTTGCACTCAAAACTATGCCTAAGCACAACAAAATTGGCCTAGCTACCCCTTGGTAACTGCCTTTCAGCCAACTGAGGCGTGCCTTCTGACATTTCGAGCACACAAGTCGGCCATCAACTTTAGCAGGTTTTTGCTGACGCGAGAAATACGCGTTTTCAAGCAATAAATATTGTCGGCTCATCTCAATTTTTTCCCCTAGCTGGCCCTTGTTATCTTTTGAAAAGGACATAAAATTCAAGTTCGTAGCTTAAGAAGAAAAAATTAGAAAAATATAAAACAGAAAAAGTTTGAGCCAAATTTTCTCAAAAACTATTTTGGATTTCGACTCGGGGCTTCAGTTTGGGTGTCTGGAGCAGAAGGGCTATCACCCTACAAAATTCCAGAGCTCTGACATCAATTCTCAGGACTGACAGACGCCAACAACAACAACAACAGCCTCGGCCTGCGGCCTGGGCTAACGCCCCACCGGCGCAGGAGAGCCGCATGACAATGTGCCGAAAGCAAACCATATTTCGTTCTTAATGTATCTCTTCATAAGCCTGCAAGTCAGTTTTATCATTCTTTTCTCTGAAATAACCAATAAAGAGTACGTGGTCACCCCCGGATTCGAACCGGACCTACCTGATCAAGAGACAGGGCCTCTAACCACTAGACCACCGTGCCACACTACTCATCCTCCCACTAGCTGAACAGCTGTGACCCGTCAGGAGGTCACTGGCTAGTACAACTCCGCCGAATATGCCGGGCCGCTGGCGCCGGGTGCTGTGCTTGTCCCCAAAAGGCACGATATAAAAGTGCTTCTAGAAGACGAACCAAACATTCTTTTAGGCTGAAATTAGCTGTATCGTCGAGCTAGGATCGTAAGCAAGCTTCATGCCAAATTACTTCCACTTCCATCCATTGTAAGGACTTCAAACCATGGTGAGAAGCAAAGGTGGTCCGAGAAATTTAGCATCTTGTAATACATTTTGGACTAATTACTCAAAAGCCATTAGAGATAGGTGGGTAGTATAAGTGAGCGAAATGACCGCAAGTAACTTTCCTCTTCAGCCATGTCAGTTCTGAGTTTGTGAGTGACATGAGCTTGGAACCAGGAAGATGCAAATAAAAAGTTTTTTGACTCAATTTCTATTTATGCCTATAAAACAAAGAATTTCACATTCACAATTTCCTTCTCCAAATATTATCAGGCGGAAGCAATGATCTTTCATTATTTGAAATGAAAACTCAAATCGGTCAATTAGATTGTGAGATATTAACGTTGAAATGAAATGAACCAAAATTCAGACTTCCGGAAGAACTGTAAAAAGTAGGTCAAAATTTTGCGTTTTGCACTCAAAACTATGCCTAAGCACTACAAAATTTTCCTAGCTACCCCTAGGTAACTGCCTTTCAGCTAACTGAGGCCTGTCTTCTAACATTTCAAGCGCACAAGTCGGCCATCAACTTTTAGCAGGTTTTTCGCTCGCGTGAGAAATGCCGCGTTTGCGCGCAATAAATATTTTCGGATCAGCTCAATTCGTTTTTCCTAGCTGGCCATTGTTATCTTCGAAAAGGACATAAGTTTCAAGTTCGTAGGTTAAGAAATAAAAATTAGAAAAATATAAAACAGAAAAAGTTTGAGCCAAAATTTCTCAAAAACTATTTTGGATTTCGACTCGGGGCTTCAGTTTGGGTGTCTGGAGCAGAAGGGCTATCACCCTACAAAATTCCAGAGCTCTGACATCAATTCTCAGGACTGACAGACGCCAACAACAACAACAGACCACGACGAGACCCGTCTGAGCGGCCAGAATAGAGCCGCTTGAGAAATCTCAATGCGCTTCGCTCCATGGATTTCGTCATGCGGCTCTGACAGACCACGACGAGACCCGTCTGAGCGGCCAGAATAGAGCCGCTTGAGAAATCTCAATGCGCTTCGCTCCATGGATTTCGTCATGCGGCTCTGACTGACCTTCAAAATTATGCTTTTTGGTTCAGTGTAGTGTCTATGCAGTAATGCACAGTCCATTCGGTCTGTAAAAATCCAGTTTGGAACACCTAGCATCATATCTTCAGATATTTCGAACTTATAACTTTGGTAATGCATTTCACTACAAGTTGGAGGTAAAAGTTTCACAAAATTATTTTAGAAGTAGAAATTTGGATTTATTGCTTCTAACTTTGAACAACAACTGGTAATTGATTGTGTGTAAAAGAGTTTAAGTTTGAGAACTGTAGACTAAAAATAGAAAAATAGAAAAATAAAAGTTGAGAAAAATATAATCGAAAATTTTGGAAAAATTTTTGCAAAATTCGAAAATCTGCAGCCGTCGGGATTTTTTATGGGTTACTGTCTTTCATCCCTGCAAGTTTCAAGTATCTGATACCAGTCCTTAGAACAGACAACAACTACTACTACTACTACGGACAACAGAGAATGAAGAACTGTCAGTATAGAAGCTGTTTCTCACTTCGTTCGTCACCGGCTTCTGACAGACGACGAGACCGGAAAAACTGTCAGAATAGAAGCCGTTTCTTACTTCGTTCGTCACCGGCTTCTGACAGACAACAACGACGAGACCGGAAAAACTGTCAGAATAGAAGCCGTTTCTTACTTCGTTCGTCACCGGCTTCTGACGTTTCTTACTTTGTTCGTCACCGGCTTCACTACTACTACTACTACGGACAACAGAGAACGAAAAACTGTCAGTATAGAAGCCATTTCCACTTCGTTCGTCACCGGCTTCACAAAATTGTCAGAATAGAAGCTGTTTCTTACTCGTTCGTCACCGGCTTCGACAGACAACAAACACGACGAGACCGGAAAAACTGTCAGAATAGAAGCCGTTTTTACTTCGTTCGTCACCGGCTTCTGACAGACAACAACCACGACGAGACCGGAAAACTGTCAGAATAGAAGCCGTTTCTTACTTCGTTCGTCACCGACTTCTGACAACAACAGTCTCCAGTCTGCGACCTGGGCTAACGCCCCACCGGCGCAGGAGAGCTGCATGACAATGTGTTGAAAGCAAACCATATTTTGTTCTTAATGTATCTCTTCATAAGCCTGCAAGTCAGTTTTATCATTCTTTTCTTTGAAATATCCAATAAAGAGTAAGTGGTCACCCCCGGATTCGAACCGGACCTACCTGATTAAGAGACAGGCCCTCTAACCACTAGACCACCGTTCCAGACTACTCACCCTCCCACTAGCTGAACAGCTGTGACCCGTCAGGAGGTCACTGGCTGGTACAACTCCGCCGAATATGCCGGGCCGCTGGCGCCGGGTGCTGTGCTTGTCCCGAAAAGGCACGATATAAAGGTGCTTCTAGAAGACGAACCAAGCATTCTTTTGGGCTGAAATTACTTGTATCGTCAAGCTAGGATCCTAAGCTAGCTTTATGTTAAATTTATTCCACTTCCATCCATTTTAATGACTTGAAACCATGGTGAGAAACAAAGGTGGTGCGAGATATTTAGCATTTTGTAATACATTTTGGACTAATTACTCGAAAGCCATTAGAGATAGGTGGGTAGTATAAGTGAGCGAAATGACCGCAAGTAACTTCCCTATTCAGCCATGTCAGTTCTGAGTTTGTGAGTGAGAAAAGCTTGGAACCAGGAAGATGCAAGTAAAAAGTTTTTTGACTCAATTTTTATTTATGATTATAAAACAAAGAATTTTACCTTCACAATTTCCATCTCCAAATATTATCAGGTGCAAGCAATGTTCTTTCATTATTTGAAATTAAAACTCAAATCGGTCAATTAGATTGTGATATATTAACGTTGAAATGAAATGAAACAAAATTTAGTCTTCCGGAAGAACTGTAAAAAGTAGGTCAACATTTTACGTTTTGCACTCAAACCAATGCCTAAGCACAAGAAAATTGACCTAGCTACCCCTAGGTAACTGTTTTTCAGCTATCTGAAGCTTGCCTTCTGATATTTCGAGCGTCCAAGTCGGCCATCAACTTTAATTAGGTTTTTTGCTCGCGTGAAAAATAAAGCATTTTCGCGCAATAAATATTATTGGATCAGCTCAATTTTTATTCCCTAGCTGGCCCTTTTTACCTATTGAAAAGGGCATAAATTTCAAGCTCGTAGCTTAAGGAGTAAAAATTAGAAAAATATAAAACAGAAAAAGTTTGGGCCAAAATTTCTCAAAAACTATTTTAGATTTCGAATCGGGGCTTCAGTTTGAATGTCTGGAGCAGGAGGGCTATCACCCTACAAAATTTCAAAACTCTGACATCAATTCTCAGGCGGGACAGACAACAACAGACAGACCTCGGCCTGCGGCCTGGGCTAACGCCCCACCGGCGCAGGAGAGCCGCATGACAATGTGCCGAAAGCAAACCATATTTCGTTCTTAATGTATCTCTTCATAAGCCTGCAAGTCAGTTTTATCATTCTTTTCTTTGAAATAACCAATAAAGAGTACGTGGTCACCACCGGATTCGAACCGGACCTACCTGATCAAGAGACAGGGCCTCTAACCACTAGACCACCGTGCCACACTACTCATCCTCCCACTAGCTGAACAGCTGTGACCCGTCAGGAGGTCACTGGCTAGTACAACTCCGCCGAATATGCCGGGCCGCTGGCGCCGGGTGCTGTGCTTGTCCCGAGAAGGCACGATATAAAGGTGCTTCTAGAAGACGAACCAAACATTCTTTTGTGCTGAAATTAGTTGTATCGTCGAGCTAGAATCGTAAGCTAGCTTCATGCCAAATTACTTCCACTTCCATCCATTTTAAGGACTTGAAACCATGGTGAGAAGCAAAGGTGGTCCGAGAACTTTAGCATCTTGTAATACATTTTGGACTAATTACTCGAAAGCCATTAGAGATAGGTGGGTAGTATAAGTGAGCGCAATGACCGCAAGTAACTTCCCTCTTCAGCCATGTCAGTTCTGAGTTTGTGAGTGACATGAGCTTGGAACCAGGAAGATGCAAATAAAAAGTTTTTTGACTCAATTTCTATTTATGCCTATAAAACAAAGAATTTCACATTCACAACTTCCATCTCCAAATATTATCAGGCGGAAGCAATGTTCTTTCATTATTTGAAATGAAAACTCAAATCGGTCAATTAGATTGTGAGATATTAACGTTGAAATGAAATGAACCAAAATTCAGTCTTCCGGAAGAACTGTAAAAAGTAGGTCAAAATTTTGCGTTTTGCACTCAAAACTATGCCTAAGCACTACAAAATTTGCCTAGCTACCCCTAGGTAACTGCCTTTCAGCTAACTGAGGCCTGTCTTCTGACCGTTCGAGCGCACAAGTCGGCCATCAACTTTTAGCAGGTTTTTTGCTCGCGTGAGAAAAGCCGCGTTTTCGCGCAATAAATATTGTCGGATCAGCTCAATTCGTTTTCCCTAGCTGGCCCTTGTTATCTTTCGAAAAGGACATAAGTTTCAAGTTCGTAGGTTAAGAAGTAAAAATTAGAAAAATATAAAACAGAAAAAGTTTGAGCCAAAATTTCTCAAAAACTATTTTGGATTTCGACTCGGGGCTTCAGTTTGGGTGTCTGGAGCAGAAGGGCTATCACCCTACAAAATTCCAGAGCTCTGACATCAATTCTCAGGACGGACAGACGCCAACAACAGACCACGACGAGACCCGTCTGAGCGGCCAGAATAGAGCCGCTTGAGAAATCTCAATGCGCTTCGCTCCATGGATTTCGTCATGCGGCTCTGACTCCGGTCTGCGACCTGGGCTAACGCCCCACCGGCGCAGGAGAGCCGCATGACAATGTGCTGAAAACAAACCATATTTCGTTCTTGATGTATCTCTTCATAAGCCTTCAAGTCAGGTTTATCATTCTTTTCTTTGAAATAAGCAATAAAGAGTACGTGGTCACCCCCGGATTCGAACCGGACCTACCTGATCAAGAGACAGGGCCTCTAACCACTACACCACCGTGCCACACTACTCACCCTCCCACTAGCTGAAAAGATGTGACCCGTCAGGAGGTCACTGGCTGGTACAACTCCGCCGAATATGCCGGGCCGCTGGCGCCGGGTGCTGTGCTAGTCCCGAAAAGGCACGATATAAAGGTGCTTCTAGAAGACGAACCAAGCTTTCTTTTGGGCTGAAATTACTTGTATCATCGAGCTAGGATCCTAAGCTAGCTTCATGTCAAATTTCGTCCACTTCCATCCATTTTAAAGACTTGAAATCATGGTGAGAAGCAAAGGTGGTCCGAGAAATTTAGCATCTTGTAATACATTTTGGACTAATTACTCGAAAGCCTTTAGAGATAGGTGGGTAGTATAAGCGAGCGAAATGACGGCAAGTAACTTTCCTATTCAGCCATGTCAGTTCTGAGTTTGTGAGTGACATGAGCTTGGAACCAGGAAGATGCAAATAAAAAGCTTGTTTACTCAATTTCTATTTATGCCTATAAAACAAAGAATTTTACATTCACAATTTCCATCTTCAAATATTATCAGGTGGAAGCAATGCTCTTTCATTATTTAAAATGAAAACTCAAATCGGCCAATTCGATTGTGAGGTATTAACGTTGAAGTGAAATGAACCAAAATTCAGTCTTCCGGAAGAACTGTAAAAAGTAGGTCAAAATTTTACGTTTTGCACTCAAAACTATGCCTAAGCACAACAAAATTGGCCTAGCTACCCCTCGGTAACTGCCTTTCAGCCAACTGAGGCGTGCCTTCTGACATTTCGAGCACACAAGTCGGCCATCAACTTTAGCAGGCTTTTTGCTGACGCGAGAAATACGCGTTTTCACGCAATAAATATTGTCGGCTCAGCTCAATTTTTTTCCCCTAGCTGGCCCTTGTTATCTTTTGAAAAGGACATAAAATTCAAGTTCGTAGCTTAAGAAGAAAAAATTAGAAAAATATAAAACAGAAAAAGTTTGAGCCAAATTTTCTCAAAAACTATTTTGGATTTCGACTCGGGGCTTCAGTTTGGGTGTCTGGAGCAGAAGGGCTATCACCCTACAAAATTCCAGAGCTCTGACATCAATTCTCAGGACTGACAGACGCCAACAACAACAACAACAACCTCGGCCTGCGGCCTGGGCTAACGCCCCACCGGCGCAGGAGAGCCGCATGACAATGTGCCGAAAGCAAACCATATTTCGTTCTTAATGTATCTCTTCATAAGCCTGCAAGTCAGTTTTATCATTCTTTTCTTTGAAATAACCAATAAAGAGTACGTGGCCATCCCCGGATTCGAACCGGACCCACCTGATCAAGAGACAGGGCCTCTAACCACTAGACCACCGTGCCACACTACTCACCCTCCCACTAGCTGAACAGCTGTGACCCGTCAGGAGGTCACTGGCTGGTACAACTCCGCCGAATATGCCGGGCCGCTGGCGCCGGGTGCTGTGCTTGTCCCGAAAAGGCACGATATAAAGGTGCTTCTAGAAGACGAACCAAACATTCTTTTGGGCTGAAATTAGTTGTATCGTCAAGCTAGGATCCTAAGCTAGCTCCATGCCAAATATCTTCCACTTCCATCCATTTTAAGGACTTGAAACCATGGTGAGAAGCAAAGGTGGTCCGATAAATTTAGCATCTTGTAATACATTTTGGACTAATTACTCGAAAGCCATTAGAGATAGGTGGGTAGTATAAGTGAGCGAAATGACCGCACGTAACTTCCCTATTCAGCCATGTCAGTTCTGAGTTTGTGAGTGACATGAGCTTGGAACCAGGAAGATGCAAATAAAACGTTTTTTCACTCCATTTCTATTTATGCCTATAAAACAAAGAATTTCACATTCAAAATTTCCATCTCCAAATATTATCAGGCGGAAGCAATGTTCTTTCATTATTTGAAATGAAAACTCAAATCGGTCAATTAGATTGTGAGATATTAACGTTGAAATGAAATGAACCAAAATTCAGTCTTCCGGAAGAACTGTAAAAAGTAGGTCAAAATTTTGCGTTTTGCACTCAAAACTATGCCTAAGCACTACAAAATTTTCCTAGCTACCCCTAGGTAACTGCCTTTCAGCTAACTGAGGCCTGTCTTCTGACATTTCGAGCGCACAAGTCGGCCATCAACTTTTAGCAGGTTTTTTGCTCGCGTGAGAAATGCCGCGTTTTCACAGCAATAAATATTGTCGGATCAGCTCAATTTTTTCCCCTAGCTGGCCCTTGTTATCCTTTGAAAAGGACATAAATTTCAAGTTCGTAGCTTAAGAAGTAAAAATTAGAAAAATATAAAACAGAAAAAGTTTGAGCCAAAATTTCTCAAAAACTATTTTGGATTTCGACTCGGGGCTTCAGTTTGGGTGTCTGGAGCAGAAGGGCTATCACCCTACAAAATTCCAGAGCTCTGACATCAATTCTCAGGACTGACAGACGCCAACAACAACAACAACAACAAGACCAGACGAGACCCGTCTGAGCGGCCAGAATAGAGCCGCTTGAGAAATCTCAATGCGCTTCGCTCCATGGATTTCGTCATGCGGCCACAACCCGACGAGACCCGTCGAGCGGCCAGAATAGAGCCCTGAGAAATCTCAATGCGCTTCGCCCATGGATTTCGTCATGCGGCTCTGACCACGACGAGACCCGTCTGAGCGGCCAGAATAGAGCCGCTTGAGAAATCTCAATGCGCTTCGCCCATGGATTTCGTCATGCGGCTCTGACAACAACAACAAACCACGACGAGATCCGTCTGAGCGGCCAGAATAGAGCCGCTTGAGAAATCTCAATGCGCTTCGCTCCATAGATTTCGTCATGCAGCTCTGACTCCGGTCTGCGACCTGGGTTAACGCCCCACCGGTGCAGGAGAGCCGCATGACAATGTGCTGAAAGCTAACCATATTTCGTTCTTAATGTATCTCTTCATAAGCCTCCAAGTCAGGTTTATCATTCTTTTCTTTGAAATAACCAATAAAGAGTACGTGGTCACCCCCGGATTCGAACCGGACCTACGTGATCAATAGACAGGGCTTCTAACCACTAGACCACCGTGCCACACTACCCACCCTCCCACTAGCTGAACAGATGTGACCCGTCAGGAGGTCACTGGCTGGCACAACTCCGCCGAATATGCCGGGCCGCTGGCGCCGGGTGCTGTGCTTGTCCCGAAAAGGCACGATATAAAGGTGCTTCTAGAAGACGAACCAAGCATTCTTTTGGGCATGAAATTACTTGTATCGTCGAGCTAGGATCCTAAGCTAGCTTCATGCCAAATTTCTTCCGCTTTCATCCATTTTAAGGACTTGAAACCATGGTGAGAAGCAAAGGTGGTCCGATAAATTTGGCATCTTGTAATACATTTTGGACTAATTACTCGAAAGCCATTAGAGATAGGTTGGTAGTATAAGTGAGTGAAAGGACCGCAAGTAACTTTCCTATTCAGCCATGTCAGTTCTGAGTTTGTGAGTGACATGAGCTTGGAACCAGGAAGATGCAAATAAAAAGTTTGTTTACTCAATTTCTATTTATGCCTATAAAACAAAGAATTTCACATTCACAATTTCCATCTTCAAATATTATCAGGCGGAAGCAATGATCTTTCATTATTTGAAATGAAAACTCAAATCGGTCAATTAGATTGTGAGATATTAACGTTGAAATGAAATGAACCAAAATTCAGTCTTCCGGAAGAACTGTAAAAAGTAGGTCAAAATTTTACGTTTTGCACTCAAAACTATGCCTAAGCACTACAAAATTTGCCTAGCCACCCCTAGGTAGCTGCCTTTCAGCTAACTGAGGCCTGTCTTCTGACATTTCGAGCGCACAAGTCGGCGCTCGAAATCAAATCAACTTTTAACAGGTTTTTTTGCGCGCGTGAGAAATGCCGCGTTTTTGCGCAATAAATATTGTCGGATCAACTCAATTTTTTCCCCTAGCTGGCCCTTGTTATCCATTGAAAAGGACATAAATTTCAAGCTCGTAGCTTAAGAAGTAAAAATTAGAAAAATATAAAACAGAAAAAGTTTGAGCCAAAATTTCTCAAAAACTATTTTGGATTTCAACTCGGGGCTTCAGTTTGGGTGTCTGGAGCAGACGGGCTATCATCCTACAAAATTCCAGAGCTCTGACATCGATTATCAGGACTGACAGACGCCAACAACAACAACTCCGGTCTGCGACCTGGGCTAACGCCCCACCGGCGCAGGAGAGCCGCATGACAATGTGCTGAAAGCAAACCATATTTCGTTCTTAATGTATCTCTTCATAAGCCTGTAAGTCCTTTTTATCATTCTTTTCTTTGAAATAACCAATAAAGAGTACGTGGCCATCCCCGGATTCGAACCGGACCCACCTGATCAATAGACGGGGCCTCTAACCACTAGACCACCGTGCCACACTACTCACCCTCCCACTAGCTGAACAGCTGTGACCCGTCAGGAGGTCACTGGCTGGTACAACTCCGCCGAATATGCCGGGCCGCTGGCGCCGGGTGCTGTGCTTGTCCCGAAAAGGCACGATATAAAGGTGCTTCTAGAAGACGAACCAAGCATTCCTTTGGGCTGAAATTACTTGTATCGTCGAGCTAGGATCTTAAGCTAGCTTCATGCCAAATTTCGTCCACTTCCATCCATTTTAAGGACTTGAAACCATGGTGAGAAGCAAAGGTGGTCCGAGAAATTTAGCATCTTGTAATACATTTTGGACTAATTACTCGAAAGCCATTAGGGATAGGTGGGTAGTATAAGTGAGCGAAATGACCGCAAGTAACTTTCCTATTCAGCCATGTCAGTTCTGAGTTTGTGAGTGACATGAGCTTGGAACCAGGAAGATGCAAATAAAAAGTTTTTTGACTCAATTTCTATTTATGCCTATAAAACAAAGAATTTCACATTCACAATCTCCATCTCGAAATATTATAACGCGGAAGCAATATTCTTTCATTATTTGAAATGAAAACTCAAATCGGTCAATTAGATTGTGAGATATTAACTTGGCAATGAAATGAACCAAAATTCAGTCTTCTGGAAGAACTGTAAAAAGTAGGTCAAAATTTTACGTTTTGCACTTAAAACTATGCCTAAGCACTACAAAATTTGCCTAGCTACCCCTAGGTAACTGCCTTTCAGCTAACTGAGGCCTGTCTTCTGACATTTCGAGCGCACAAGTCGGCCATCAACTTTTAGCAGGTTTTTTGCTCGCGTGAGAAATGCCGCGTTTTTGCGCAATAAATATTGTCGGATCAGCTCAATTTTTTCCCCTAGCTGGCCCTTGTTATCCATTGAAAAGGACATAAATTTCAAGTTCGTAGCTTAAGAAGTAAAAATTAGAAAAATATAAAAGGGAAAAAGTTTGAGCCAAAATTTCTCACAAACTATTTTGGATTTCAACTCGGGGCTTCAGTTTGGGTGTCTGGAGTAGAAGGGCTATCACCCTACAAAATTCCAGAGCTCTGACATTAATTCTCAGGACTGACAGACGCCAACAACAACAACAACAACAACAACAGACCACGACGAGACCCATCTGAGCGTTCAGAATAGAGCCGCTTGAGAAATCTCAATGCGCTTCGCTCCATGGATTTCGTTATGCGGCGCTGACAACAACAGACCACGACGAGACCCGCCTGAGCGGCCAGAATAGAGCCGTTTGAGAAATCTCAATGCGCTTCGCTCCATGGATTTCGTCATGCGGCTCTGACAGACAGACAGACCACGACGAGACCGGTAAAGCGGCTAGAATAGAGCCTCTTGAGAAATCTCAATGCGCTTCGCTCCATGGATTTCGTCATGCGGCTCCTGACCACAACGAGACCCGTCTGAGCGGCCAGAATAGAACCGCTTGAGAAATCTCAATGCGCTTCGCTCCATGGATTTCGTCATGCGGCTCTGACTGGTCTAAATCTGCCACTGCCTCAAAGAGCACCCCAAATATAAGGTCATGTCGATAAGGCTGCTCCCCAATTATTCAAGCTAGTAACCACCACGGTAGCCAGTTGGCGATGCCGCACCACACCAGCACGACACACGTGTGACATTTACTGTCGTCCGTCCGTCCGTCACATACTAGGGAAACCGCCCACGCCTACCACCCGTTACCGAGCAGCATCACACATCCACCACGTTCCTCTAAGCAACTTACACATAATAGGTGAGAGAGAGAGAGAGAGAGAGAGAGAGAGAGACAGAGAGAGAGAGAGGAGTGACAACATTCCAATAGCCTCACAAAATTCGGAGAACCACGAGCCGGTGGTGTGATTCGACGATGGAATTGACGAGGGGAAAAAGAATCACTCAGCACACTGTAGGGAAGAGGCTGACACGACTCACCATATTCTTCTAACGTGCCCGGACCTACCGGGCTCTCGTATCCGATCCATTGGAAACATTTGTGAGAATCCCACGGACCTGCTACACGAGGGTGGGGGGTGGGGGGAGGGGGTGTCGGGCTTGGCAGCTGCCCACCATTTTCTTCGGAGCCACACAGTCAGCTCCGGCCCTGAGCCGGGAGCCAGGGAGCTACAGAAACAACAGCAACAGGACAGCTTGTTCTGTCGGGGCGTACGATCAACAGCCGTAGCTGCTCCACCATTTACTCGGCAAAAACCACGTCTTAACCCGCGCCCCACCGGGGTCCGGCGCCACCTTCGTCCCACCGGGGGCATTGATAGCCCCCATCTAACTCCGAAAATATGGGGGTTAGCGCAAATCTGCAAAGTGAATTAGAAAGCTCGTGTAAATTCAGTAAGAAATCAATTCGCATGCCTAATCGCTCAGCTCAATGGTTTGACCCATCAAGGTTAAGTTAGATCACGATAGGCTATTTCTTCCAAAATATGCAATGCTTAATCGAACTGGGCATAGTTCTCATGCGGTCAGATTTATTGCAATCTGGTAAATTTCATTTGATACAAAAATGCCAGACATTTTCCGGTATGTGAAACATAATTACCTCCCGCCATTGGTTTAACCTCCAGAGTTAAACTCGTAACCCAATATGATCTAAGGTCACGAAAGGTCAGAAAGTAGCCTTACCGTATATCAAATGAAATCCAGTGACGAGACATACACGATTACGTTTATTTCAGCACTCTAGCTTAATTAGGTCAAAAGTTATTGGCAACATACTGTTTTGACCCCTGGTGATCTGTGAGGACCTCAGATAGGTCAATAGGAAAATATCGCCCCTGGGATCCGTGAAAGGGTGACAAATACGCTTTTCTGAGCAATCTGAGCATTAGCAATCATTTTGTGACTTTTAAATAATAAGACAGCTTTTCCTTATGATTTTCCAATGGGAAAGGTCACTTCGTGACCTGAAATCAGGCCAAGAGATGGAAAAATCTCGGATGTAAATTTTGTAGAACCTGTACGGGTCATGAAGTGTAAGAAGTCTTAATTCGATCGGCTTAGAGATGTAGCTGTGGTAGAGCTCAAAAGTTGAAGTAAAGTGACCTTGGTTGACCTCACCTGGTGACCTGACCTTGTGTGACCCGGCTTAAAAAATTTCAGGGATGATGAGAAAATAATAGGGTGATAGATAGAGCCTTCAGCCGTGGTGCTGTGTCTCGTTTTTTGCCATCTCGGAAAAACCTTAGGAGGCTTCGATGGCCCCGGTGGGGCAAGGGTTAAGGTCGCCTGTCCGCTGCCGGGCTGGCAGCATCGGTCAGATCGTCTAGGAAGCGATCGGTCTGCGCTGCAACGGCCCACTCTGCATCACCAGCGAGCCACCGCTAGGCTGGAAGCTGTAGCGGTGTCCTGAAATAGGAGAGGAGTAGACTCGCTGCTAGAGGGGCGATCCCGTCACTGGGCTCACGGCTAGGGATTTGAAGACCGAGTGGGTGAGGGAGTGAGCAAAACTTTGAAACGAGAAGATGCTGAGACATTTTGGTAGCTTAACATGCACACTAGAGGAGGCCTCAGAGCCCCCCCCAGTCCATTTTTCCGGTGTCCGGGGAATCGTTCACAGCCAAAGAATGATACGCTGCCATATTTCACCGATTGGTGAAATAATGGCTAAAATCAGGAGCTTACAAAGTCAGACATACATTTGCAGATTGCCACCATCACCCGGTCGGACCAGTTCGCTTATACTGGAGACCGAGAAGTGACGTCATAACGCCATATAAATGAGATGATATGTCAAGGTTAACTCACAGGATCGTCAGTCACATCGGTCAGGATCGAAGGTCACAGGCCAAGGCCATACAACGCTTCTAAGGTTATTGGCCACAATGATTCCGGTCAAGTGGGGTTACCTAGTCTGACATATATTGTGCTATGACATCATAGTTTAGGTAACAGAATGTAGAGATCAAGGTAAAAGGTCGTGGGTAAAGGTCAGTCCTTATCTCCTGCCCAACAGTTGCTCTAGTGCTAGTTATAGTGTACATTATAGGAAGTATACCATATTGTGGCGTCATAGATCAATGACCTTGAATGACTTTGACCCTAAAAGTTTAGGACAGATTCTTGCAAACTTCCCTCTATGACCATGGTCCGCCTTTAACCCTATTTCCGGCAGGGGGGCTAATATTGCCCCCCCTCAGGTTTTTCAAGAATATCTCCGAAACGGCTTGCGATAGAACTTTGAAACTTCCTGATTTTTCCTAAAACTAGTACAGGCAGGTTTTCTGAAATTGTCAATATTATATATTTACCAGGGGCGGAGCTATGGCTGGGTTTTTGGGGAGGTTCTATCCACAAACCAAGTATTATCGTATGCGATGGGTTCTTTGTAAAAGGAAGCCGTCTCTGCTGATCCTGATACCAGTTATATGGTTTTATTATATCATTTTTTATGTGAGATGATAGTGCATTCACAATTGTCACTATTTGTATTCATCAGGGGCGGTTACAGCAGTTCAAAATGGGGGGAATGTTATCAAGAAGGACTAAACGTTAGTAAGTGAGAAGACTGCTTACAGCCGTGCCAGGGCGAATACAATTGGGTATATGAAAATTCAAAATAGTTATAACCAAATTCTAGATTACCAGAGGCGTGTCCAGTCACTACACATTTTCAAAATGCATATTCCCAGCCAGTATCACCGCCGCGACTCAATATCGTTGTATATTAAAAATGTGTTTCCAATCACCCCCACCCGCCCCCCCCACGACGAGAGTCCTTGATCCGCCTATGTCACCCCCTTTCCCAGAGCTGCCATGGGAGGGTAAAAATTATCAGAAATAAATTTCAACTAGTCGAGGGACTAATATACTCATGCATACCACTCGCATATTGTTGGTATGTATTTTACCCCACTGTTTTACCTTACTGCATCCGCCCCTGATGAGTTTTTAACTTTTTTCATTTATTTATGTGTCAAAGATGCTAAGCAGTATATCACGGCTTCTAATCCGCGTAACAAAAACTTTTTAGGTTGTATATATTTCCCCTTATAGTCCTGGTCCTGGAACCGCCATTGAATTTCGAATTTTTGCGTAACTCGAGTATATGACAATTTTGGGTCAATTATTTGTAAATCTGAACTAGTTTTGTGAAAATCATACAACAGAGACAAGGGTTATGGAAAATCTAAAAAATACACAAAAATTGTATATTTTGCACGACCTTCTCCTTAAAAATCAAAATTTTGAAATTTTCTTTTTTTAAATAAAGTTTAGCGTCAGGGGAATCTATAGCACTTTGAATTTTCAAAATCGGCCGGCTAGATTACGAGATCTTAGGGGGCCGATATTGCCCCCCCCTGCCGGAAATAGGGGTAGCCGGGAGCCTGACGGAAATAGGGTTAACGTATTTCAGACTTTTCCCCGCATGATAACGGCATTGCCCAGTAGCTCCCAGCACGGCCAATATTTGATATTATGAGCTCACTTCACCTGGAGTATGTTGACCTAGGTCAATAAAAAGTGGCTATGATGTAGACCACCGTGGCTCTCACTCACCCCATCCAGCGTTTTCTAAGCCTCTTAGTTTCCGAGATCTCAGTGAACCTACCAGACCTCTCTCCAGTGCACGTCAGTGCCAGACTCCTCTCCAGTGCGGGTGCTAAACAGGGAAGGAGAAGACGGTGGGCCTGACATCGGTCCTTGATTAGCAGACTATGACGTCTTGTTTTGCTGGTTGTGACCATGCCGGACTATCTGTCTCAAATCGATTTCAGTCAGCTAAACAAAACACTAGACGGCACGTTTCGGTTCCTAGAGATTACGTTCTAGAAGGTCCGCCCGGACCAGCAGGATTCCTCTATTGCATTTGCCACACTCAAGCTACTTAATTTGTAGTCAGGATGGCTAGGCTCAAATTGCAAGAAGGCTCATTACCATTACCTGGCTCTTTAAAACCCAGCAAGTCCTGCCCGTGTCAGCGTTGACCTACACGCCCCCGCTTTACCTGAACGACGATGACTTCCTGCGAGACTGCAAGACGATACCTTCCTGCAGGCTGACTAGCCAGCAAGCCTGCGGTGCACGTTTCGCCCTCGTCGGCTTCACTGAGACTTCCCCAGGCCTAAGTACGATTGTTTTCAAACACTAAGTATTGCAGCTCCGCGGCCGACTGTTCCAGGCCTAGCAGTCGGCACGTCACTGCCGTGGTCTTCTTTTTATAGAGCTACAGTTACTAAGAATACATGAGTGGTCCAATCACAAAACAGACTTTGGTATTGCGTAATTTCCATCAAATTTGTATTTAAAACATGTCTGGGTATCGTACCATGGGGAAATGGTGCTGCTGTGAGAAACCCCAGTGACGCCCAAAGCATATGACCCACCTCATAGCCGCCCCTGTCTGATCTTATCAACATCTGTCTGTTATCCTACTGGCACCATAACGTGAACAAACTGTGCCGAGTCTGTGCTGTCGCAACATTGATTGCTGGATATTTTTGTCGGAGCTTCAGCAGTTTTGGAGATAGCCAAGATTTCGTCCTAGATATTTCTTTTTCAATCGTGGACTGTCGCCCAATAAAAAATGTGTTTATGCACAGCCTACGATGTATCTACATTTCACTCCCCCTCCCTAACATTCAGCCATAGGCGTAGAAACAGAAGGCGAAGGGCAGTGGTCCATGGCCCATGTAGTGTTTAAGATCTTAACCATTGGGGCTATGGCCTTGACGGGAAAGAAACAACTTCGAAATTCAGCTTGCCCCCTCTTCCACCCAGAATTGTTGATGACTCAAATTTGCTTGAGTCGACTCAACTCTGACTCACAGCTAAATGGCTGACTCCGATTCTGACTCGACTCACTGAGTTCAAAATGGTGAGCCGACTCGACTCAGGCCAAATTCAGAAGTGAGCCGACTCGATTCCGACTCAAAACAGCATTGAGTCAGAGTCGATTCCGACTCAATAGTGGCAAAATATGCACAGAAAAAATGCTCATTTCCTTCAATAGTATGCAAAATACAGTATATTTATTCATGGCGTTAATCTAACTGCACATTTCCTTTAATAATATGCCAATTTCAATGCATGAATTCATGACAGAAATTATTCCTGCATAGAAATGAAAAAAGATGCTAATCGCGAACAAGTGAGTATGAGGAAGGGCCTGATGGCTTTGCATTTTAAAGGCATTTCCTTCATGAGCAGTCATAATTGAAGCAATAAGCGACGTTTCAACTGCAAAAAAAATCAGGAATCAATATTTGAACATATGATTTTTGAGAGGCAATCCCTGCCCTAGAACATTCTGAACAATCCCGTGACGAACTTAACTTAGAAATAAATACTACACTGTGCACTTCCCCTATCCAGCACCTCACCAAACCAAAAACAATGATGAATACTCGCCATGTCCTCCCGAAAATGCTGTAGTAAACACGTAAACGTTACAGATGGCGCATTGAAGACATTACGAACCTAGCCTCGGATAGCGTAAACCTGACGATGTATAGCACTTTAAAAATCACGTGACCAAACAGCGTGAGAAAAATCTGCAGGTCCATGTTAAGGTAATCATGCCTTCGGGGTACTAAAGCCTAAATGACCAGCTGTGTTATTCTGCCGGCAGAACGCAAAATAGTATGCCGCACGCATGCGCAGTACGGTATCATAGACTACAAGATATCTCACTGCGCATGCGTGCCGCATACTAGTATGCGTTCTGCTCGGCAGAATAACACGGCTACTAGTATTTTGTTGCGCACCATGATCGTTTGTGACTAGTGTGGCGCGCGCGGGGGCAGCAGTGTGAGTGGTAAATACAAATAATCGGCATCATCATAATTTGAAGAGCGGGCGGTGGTTGTTTGTGAGTGAGAGGATTGATGTATATTTTTCAGTTTATCAGTTTCACAGTTTGAAATTACTCAGGTTACGCCAGAGGTAGGACTGATATCCATTTTCTGTAAATAGGCAGTTTTTATTATCTACCAGTGGGTGTTCTCAAAACACGACAAATCAAGATAGTGCTTTGAAATAAACCGATAATTGAAGCTTTTAGTTTCCATTTCGACCCATTTCAAGGATTATGTGCAAAATAAGATTTTTTGGTACCCTCTTTCTGATGCTGATATTTGTTTTTTTAGTGTTTTAGCCAAAGGAAGGAAGAAAATAGAAAATAAAGATGTAGTTTCCTAAGAGTGAATTACCTTTTGCATGAGAATGAGCTTAGGATTTTGGATGTTAGCATTTTCAAAGTTGAAAAAGTCTGATTTTGTGCCTAATCACACATTTTTCTGTATGATTCTGCATGCCATTGCTAGGATTAAACGAAAAAAACTATAAAATGTGTGTGCTTTTTAAACTATATTTTACATAACTTGTGTTGCTAACAACTGATCCAGGCATGGGTCTAGTGCGGATATGAGAATAATAAATTACCTGTTATTACGAAATAGCAATATGAAATCCTTCAAAATTAGATGTGAAAATTTCTAAAATGTCAGTCATGTGATCACTTATGTTAAGAAAATAGTGTTGAGTCGACTCAACTCTTGACTCACAGCATGGAAGCTGACTCCGATTCTGACTCGACTCAACTAGTTGTCCAGTTGAGTCGACTCCGACTCAACCCAAACATGAAGTTGAGTCGACTCAACTCTGACTCGAGCAAAATTTGAGTCGACTCTGAGTCGACTCCGACTTTGAGTCGCGACTCAACAAGTCTGCTTCCACCCTTCCTTCTCATGACCTTAGCGCTTCTACACCTATTCTCCAAGGCATACACGAATTTTATCAACCGTTGTCTAGATATTGCTTATTACTGATATAGCAAAACTATCAAGTTTTCAGTTGATAGCATCTCACGTTATTTCCAACTGATTTATTAGTCATTTTTCATTGCATATCCATTGTATATTTACATTTCTGTAGACTGTTGTAAGGGGTGGTGTAGTGGCAAGTCAAGAGCTCCCACACCAGAAGCGCCTGTCAAACATGGGCGCTCATCACCACCCCTTGACAGTCTCTGAGGTATCCCCTGTTTCCTCGTGGTTCAGTTCGCAAATAAGGAATTCAGCCGACAGCACTGCCGATTGAATCGCTGTGAGTGTAAATGTAAACATCCGACCGGTAAAATATCAAATATTCCTACCAAAAACACGTACTCTTTAGAGTTCAGCGTTCCTATTGCTTCAAAGCCCGGCTTCTTCGCAAAGCACTAACCTGTGTGCAATGCTGCACCGCATTGCGCATTCTATATGAAAGCTGTGCCGCACTACATACCCTGTAGCTAGGCTGTGCCGCACTACATATCCTGTAGCTATGCTGTGCCACACTACATATTCTGTAGCTATGCTGTGCCGCACTACATATTTTGTATCTATGCTGTGCCGCACTACATATCTCATAGTTATGGTGTGCCGCACTGCATATCCTGTAGCTATGCTGTGCCGCACTACATATCCTGTAGCTAGGCTGTGCCGCACTACATATCCTGTACCTATGCTGTGCCGCACTGCATATCCTGTAGCTATGCTGTACCGCACTACATATTCTATAGTTATGCTGTGCTGCACTACTTATTCTGTAGCAATGCTGTGCCACACTGCATATCCTGTAGCTATGCTGTGCCATACTACATATCCAGTATCTACATGTGAAACATGTAGACACTGGCCTGGACCTGCATGTTTCAAATGTAGTTATTGGCTGATGAAGGCCTGCAATACAGGTCGAAAGCTTCGAACGTTTTAACACTCTAGCGGAAAAAAGTCCGAAAGGTCAATACGAATAATTCATATGAATCTGCTGTCATTTCGTGACTGCAAAATTAGTTACAACTCCCTTAAACCGTAGCTCCCATGTATACCAGCACGTGCCCAACCCAGATAGGGTTCATTTTTTGCCGTCGGAGAAATGACATGGATCCGCTTCGGCAATTGCCGAGGGCTAACCGTACACTAATCTGCCGCCAAAATATAACATGATGATGATGGGAGTGCATGAACGCACGTGCGTGCAAAATTTCAAGCTCTTAGCTTCAGTCATTTTGGGACAAGTTACGTGCTTTGACAACGACGAACGGATATTTTATGCACCCATATCAGTCAGCTCAAGAGACCCCAGACCCGAACATGAGCCTCGAGACTGATACAATACAATATAACTCACTATAGCACTCTTTAGGCGGGAAATGAGAGTTTGACATTTAAAAAGGCATTTGCCCTTGACCTGTGACCTTGAGCTTGACCTTGATTTGTCTTAACTATGAATTCATGGCATAAAAATACGTCATTCTGAATAATGTCAACTGACCGGAATACTGGCGTCAATGACCTTGACCTGTGACCTTTGACCTTGCCTTTGATCTTCATGTAGGTTTAACCTGACATATAGTCTGATTATATGACGTTATGACGTCACCACTCGGTCTACAGTGCAGGCGAACTGGTGCGATCTACGATTGTTACGATCCAAAATATAGGTCTGTTTTTGAAAAAAATGTTCAGAGATGCTTAAAATTCCTTCACCAATCATTGTGATCATGAATTCTCTCAAATATGGCCGAGTAGCGTTTTCCGGCGGCGAATGGTTGTCCGGTCACCTTTGAAAATAGGCAGAGGGACACTTTAGAACCATCCTCCAATGCGGGTGTTAAGGGACCCAACATAAGCACAGGGCCCCTATAGCAGCTCAGCACTGGAGGCTGCAGATTAGCCCAGGGGGTTAGATTAGCTCAAGGGGCTAGATTAGCTTAGGAGACCGACTCGGATCAGGGGCTGCCAGGTCGGCTTGTATAGGGTCTCAGAACTGCTCAAGTGGACCTATTCAATCTCATAGTCACCAGCTCAGCTCAGGGGCCCTGGAACAGTGTAGAGACCCCCGAACCAGCTCAGGTCCCCCAGTTCAGCACAGGGGGGACCAGATTAGCTCAGGGGCCAGATTAGCTTTGGGGTCCCAGCTCAACTCAGGGACCCCAGATTAGCTCATATGGCATCAGAAGCCACTTCACGGGTCCCCGAACAGCTAAGGGGCCCAGATTCATAGGACCTCAGATCAGCTCAGGGGTCCAGATCAGCTTAACAGGCTTCTTAACCCGCGCCCCACCGGGGGTCCGGCGCCACCTTCGCCCCACCGGGGGGCCATCGATGGCCCCCCTCTAACTCCGAAAATATGGGCGTTAGCGCAAATCTGCAAAGTGCAATAGAAAGCTCGCGTGAATTCAGTAAGAAATAACTTCGCATGTTTTAGTGCTCAGGTCAATGGTTTGACCTCCAGAGGTCAAATTAGGTCAAGATCGGCTATTTTCACTCAAATATGCAATGATTAAGCAAACTGGGCATAACTCTTATGTCATTAGAGCTATTGAGGCCTGGTAAAGTACATTTGATAGCAAATTGCCAGTACTTTTTCCGCTATGTGGAACGTAAAGACCTCCCGCCAGTGGTTTGACCTCCAGAGGTCACCTCGTGACCTAATATGACCTGAGGTCACGAAAGGTCAAAAAGTGACCTTGCCGTATATCAAATGAAGGCCAGTGACAAGACAAATACGATGGTGTTTGTTTCACCGCTCTAGCTTAATTAGGTGAAAAGTTGTTGTCAAAATACTGTTTTTGACCTCTGGTGACCTTGGATGACCTTGGAAAAGTCAAAGGGCAAATATGACCCCTGGGATCCGTGAAAGGGTGACCAAAAACGTTGTTCTGAGCAGTCTGAGTAATTGCAATCATTTTTGTGGCTTTTATATCATGAAACAACTTTTCCCCATGCTTTTCCAATGGGAGAGGTCGCCTCGTGACCTGACCTCAGGGCACGAAATCGAAAAATCCCGGATATACACCTTGTAGACCCTGGAGGGGTTATGAAGTGTAGGAAGTTTCAAATCGATCGACTTTGAAATGTAGCTCTTACAGAGCTCTAAAGTTGAAGTGTGGTGACCTTGGTTGACCTCGTCTGGTGACCTGACCTTGGGTGACCCGGGGTAAAAAATTTCAGGGATGATGGGAAAATGATGCAGTGAGAGGTAGAGCCCTCAACCGCGGTGCTGCGCCTCGTCGTTTTTCTGCTATCCCGGAAAAACCTTAGGGGGCCATCGATGGCCCCGGTGGGGCGAGGGTTAAACAAGCTATTGGGCCCGTTTGGGTGTCTTTTTTAATTAAAATTGCTGATATCTCTATTTTCGTTGCAGGGGCCATCACAGAAAAGTGGCGTGAAGAGTAAAATGCCAGTGATGCATACTTGGAGCACTGACGGATAATAGTTGACGAGTGCTCAGTCGAATTAAGCAATTCGAACAATGATTCTATGGTTTTGCTCGCCGGTTTATTTATGCATGATGAAATCAATGCAAGGGTGACGCCTTGGATTTTAACCCTCGCCCCATTGGGGGGTGTTTGAACGAACCCCCTCGGATTTTTCCAGCGGTACGAAAAAACGCCGGCGCGAAGCACTGCCGTACTTGGCGGCACACCTTATCCTTGAGCAATTCCACAACTTTTCCAAAAATCTTAAAGTTAGATCATCTCAGGTCAGGTCACCAGTGCAGGTCAAGTGACCTCACCTCAGAAAATTTTTAAGGTGGCATAAGTAAGACATGGGAGAATCTATCGGATTGAAACTTATACCACACAATGGGCCCAATGAGTGCTACAACATGCATTCCGATATTTTTATATCAACGACCTAAGGTCAAATATGGACCATTGCCTCTCCGTTGGAAATTCATGGGAAAAACAGAAATTGGGTTGTATTTATGTAGGTACAGCCTATAATACCTTCATATTCTCCAAATCGTAGTATCCTGGGCCCCTTTCAGGTTCATGTTGCAATTTGTGACCCGTAACCTCTGAGAGGTCATCTGGGGCTACTTGGTACCATGACGTACCGTGTCACGCCTGCCTGGGATGACCTAGTAGTAATAGTTAATATCTATGGAATTTAGGGCGAATAGCAAGCAGGTACACGTGAAAACAATGTTTAACATCTCGCGAAGGATACAGTGTGATGAGTTACCTAAAAAAAGAGACATTTAAAAACTACAGGATACAGAAACTAAACACACAGAAAAGCCCAGTATGCAACAAAACTATGGATGTAACAGTGAGTAAAAACAATTTTCAGCGATGGATGTGTGGTGGTGTGGCGAGTGTTTATGCGAAGTGGTTTGGCCTTAAGTGGTATAAGTGTATGTGTATGGTACTGGTTGTAGGAGGCGCCACGAGGAGAATTGCTTATTTATTTGTGGTCTGCGGTTTAGAATTTCTATTGATTCTTTAATTTTTCATTCTGCCGAGTCTTTACAAATATGAATAATTTTTATTGCGAAGTCCTTGTCTGTGATGCGTGTAGTGGGGTAATGTAATATGTGTGGTCTCCAAGATAATTACCCTTTTCTTTTCTCCTAGCGTGTCCTAAATGTTCCAAGAAGCAGGTACGAATTTGGCGAGTTGTTTCCCCTATGGGGCATTCCAGGACAAAGACCAAAAATATTCAATTGACACACCATGTCTAGAAAATCTGAAACTTTGTCCCGGGGTAGTTTTGGGCCGAAACACGCCGTGAGAATCTTAGCCCCTCCGACCAACGGTGATCGAGTTATAGCCCGAGGCATTTCGGGAGGTCACGTTGTAGACTCATCTTGATGCTTCATAACTCAACAACGCATCACCTGATTAACAAGTTTGTATATCATTGAACTCGTCTTGAATTATAGTTTATTTTGAAAAAGAAAATGTTAAAATTTGAAAATTTTGGACTTTAATTTGTTTGACCTTTCCTTTTGACCAGCTTGACCTTTCCCAGTTGAAATTGCCCTTTAGACACCTCAAAAATGTTTCTTCATAAAATATCTTTCGATAGCAAAATAAAAAAATGCGTTCTTGCTATAAGTTCCGAATATTTAGCACCTAAGGTAGGTATGTACACGGTTTTTACCATTGCGGTAGTACAGCCTTATGTTTAACGCCGCAAATATAGCGATTGCTTTGTAATCGGTCGCTGGAAATCATACTCCATTGTCTTTACGAAATTTTAATCGTACAAGTATCCGAATTTATGACATATAACACGCGCCCACCCAGGGGGTGGGCAACCGGCCTCCTCAGGTCTCTACAGGTAGTAAAAAATACCTTCGCGCAGCCCACCGTACTCCATCTACCTCTAACACAACATTTGCGACTTCGGAAAAATAATTAGGTCAACTGGGAGGTGGTAGGTACCGTAAATGCTGAAGGCCAGCAGGCAACTCAGTGGTGAGGGGTGACCGAGGTAGACGGTCGTCGTTATGCCTTGTGGGACTTTCAACTTTGTTTCCTTGGTTAACACTTTATCGTGGAGTTGCTCGTTTGGGTGGTGGGGTCAGGGTCTCCGTAAAAGTCCCTTGATGACTCTAGTGAGACACCTACCCTAAAACTGCCTCCTGCCGCCCCGGTAGCTCAGTTGGTAGAGCGTTGGGCTCCGGCCCGCGGCTCAGAAGCATGCAGTGGCAGTGCATGTCCAGGCTTGGGATTGGTTCCGCTGAGACGCTCCGGCGCTCAATAGCTTACCCGACGTACAGGTCGGCTGGCAACTACTGGTGAGAGGGTGACCTGAGCGGGGCGGCCGTCCCTGTGCTGTGGGACGTTAAACGTTGGCTTCTAAAATCAACCCTTCATTGTGGGAGTTGCTCGTTCGGATGGTGGGGTCGGGGTCTCCGTGACAAGTCCATTGATGACTTTAGTGAGACCCCGACTCCAACAATCGAACTGAGAACAACTTGTACAAAATGTATAAAAACTGAACTGGCAACAACTTGGGCGATATTTATAAACAGAAAAACTGCAGCCATTAAAAGTGATAAAAAGGGATTCCTTGTTTCGAGGGAGACGAGGGCAAATGAACTTATTAATAATGAACCTTTCAGCCTTAAACAAAATTTTACAAAGATGTCGCGACTTTATCAATAATTGAAACAAGTATAACTTATCCTATGAGCACCACTAACTCACACAATTACATCGTTCCCGGAGATGGAAAATAGTATCGATGCAAGCTGATCCAGTGCAGCACAGCATATGTTTGAGAGGATTCATGCAATGTAAACAAACGTGTCTGAAAGGCTTTCATTCCCAAAAAGTAATTTTAATCTGCTCATATATTCGACAAAATGTCCTGAAATTGTAACGCATTCGACTTGGTCGCTTGAACAGGTTGCCCATGATATTTTTACAAGGTGATCATTTCATAGCTGACACGGATCCGAGAATCCCAGATAAATAATGACACAGTGCACTGGGAGTGATGCCTAAATAGCCAGTTTTAATCATTACCGAATATGTTACATACAATCGTTTGGTCGTGTCGCCTTTGAGGTTGCTCAAGGTCACAGTATTTCTTACGGGAACTAAATGGAAACCTAAATTTTGTGGCATAATAGGTGACAGAGAAGAGCAGTAGAAAGAAAAGTTCAGCACCATTGGAACACTCTTGTTGAGCCCAAACGGATTATATATCTTATAATATTGCCTAGTCAAATGTCGAAATTAACCTGCTTTGACCTAGGGCCAGGTTTAGGTCTGTATGGTAAAAGAATATTAATCAAACTGCAGTGGCAAGTCAGACACGACAATGTAAAAATACAACCTCCATCGCAATCCTCGACAATTCTCAATTCTCGCAAGTTATCAAAATTTACCAATCGCCCCATGCATTTCTAATGGAAAGATCATGACCTTTGCCCTGCTCCCGGTTATCGATATAGAAATCCTGCTACGAAAAATTATCTTGCTAGGCGATCTTACTATGTAATGCGATTCTAACCACGATAGGCTAAATTTGATATGATTTATGCACCTCCCAAAGTTTGAGGTTAGGTCTCTTGACCTGGGTTGGCGGTCTGACCTGGTATGACCCAGACCTAAAATTTTGCCAGAAGCTGCAAAAATTTCGAGTTAGAGGTACATGAAGTACGGTGGCGCTGCGCCAAGGTGTTTTTACTACCTGTGGAAACCCGAGGAGGCCGGTTGCCCACCCCCTGGTGGGCGCGTGTTAATTGTCATAAATTCGGATACTTGTACGATTAAATTTTCGTAAAGACAATGGAGTATGATTTCCAGCGACCGATTACAAAAGCAATCGCTATATTTGCGGCGTTAAACATAAGGCTGTACTACCGCAATGGTAAAAAACCGTGTACATACCTACCTTAGGTGCTAAATATTCGGAACTTATAGCAAGAACGCATTTTTTTTATTTTTGCTATCGAAAGATATTTTATGAAGAAACATTTTTGAGGTGTCTAAAAGGGCAATTTCAACTGGGAAAAGGTCAAGCTAGGTCAAAAGGAAAAGGTCAAACAAATTAAAAGTCCAAAATTTTCAAATTTTAATATTTTCTTTTTCAAAATAAACTATAATTCAAGACGAGTTCAATGATATACAAAACTTGTTAATCAGGTGATGCGTTGTTGAGTTATGAAACATCAAAGATGAGTCTACAACGTGACCTCCCGAAAGTGCCTCGGGCTATAACTCGGTCACCGTTGGTCGGAGGGGCTGAGATTCTCACAGGCGTATTTCTGGCCCAAAACTACCCCGGAGACAAAGTTTCAGATTTTTCTAGACATGGTGGTGTCAAGCCTTGGTCGATCTGTCCTGGAATGCCCCTATATAAAACATGTTGCAAAGTAGGCATGTGATAAGGTATACTTTTTTACTCACTGTTACATCCATAGTTTTGTTGCATACTGTGCTTTTATGTGTGTTTAGTTTCTGTATCCTGTAGTTTTTAAATGTCTCTTTTTTAGGTAACTCATCACACTGTATCCTTCGCGAGATGTTAAACATTGTTTTCACGTATACCTGCTTGCTGTTCGCCCTAAGTTCAAATTGAATTTAAAAATCATTGCTATCAATGACTTCAAATTCAAAACTTGCTCCTGAAGAAGACACGCCGTCGAAATATCAATACACTATCTGGCATTTTCAATTTCATTATGCTATGAGCGATTACCGGTTAATTTTTTATAACATTATCAGCATTTTGCCTATTGGCTCCTTTCGTACATTCCGGAGGGTGTCTTCCCGAAGCAGTTTTTTGCGCTTTTATGTGGGTGTTTCAAAACTCTCATCGGGAAGTAGTGGAACAGATTTGGGCAAGCAGGCATCCTCACCTGTAGAGGGATGGCCAAATATTCAAGCAGAAGTCTGCATCTGCAGAATTAGAAAGGAGGAAGATGACGACAGACGCTAAATAACACAGAGTGCTTCCTAGTCAGGCTTAACACGCGCATTGACGGGGGGCGGGTACCCGCCCCCTCGGGTTTTTCAAAGATAGCAGAAAAACAGCGGCGCGTAGCGCCGCCGTACTTGGCATACCTTTTCCCTCATCATTTTTACAACTTCTGTGAAAATTTTAAGGTTAGGTCATCCAAGGTCAGGTCACCAGTACAGGTCAAGTGACCCGACCTCAAAAAAAGTTTAAGATAGCGTAAGTCGGAGCAGGGTGAACTTATCCGATTGAAACTCATATCACATAATGGCCCCACCGAGTTCTCTAAAATAGGTTCCGGCATTTTTGATATCGATGACCTAAGGTCAGGTACGAGGCATGACCTCTCCATTGGAAACACATGGGAAAAATAATTTTTACGGCATAACTCAGTAACGAATGGTGATAGAGCATTTATTTTAGCTGCATTAGACTCGCCTGGGCTTTGTGGTTCTAATGATATGCATTTTATATAATTTGACCCTGACCTGACCTCAGTTCAGATCAAATCCTTGATTTGACCCAGCAGGTCAAATTATATATCATTCGATTCGGCTTGCTGAGAGGATTCATACGGTTTAAGTCGTTTTTCTCTATCTTTACTTGTTTAGATGAAATGACCGAAAACTGAATTCACATGTTATCCCTATGACGGCATGTTTTGACCTCTCGTGACCTTAAATGTGACCTGACAAAAAATGGTTCAAATGTTTTCGATGGAGAAGTGGATGGGCAACCCAACGCCCTTTACCGTTTTCCGCTACCTACCGTGGTTCTTGAGATCTTAGGGGGGCGGGTACCCGCCCCCGTCAATGCGAAGGTGGCTCAGACCCCCGTCAATGCGCGTGTTAAATCGCCTTCACCGCTCAGTTCTAGGGGAAGGCTTCAAAGATCTAAGGGGGACCACCCTTTCCGCCCCCTTGGGTCCGTCGGCAAACCAAGAAAACGTTACTGAAAGTATTATATTGTGTTGAATAACATTACAGCTTCATGAAAACACTCAACGATAAAAATTTCCCTCTTACATGCAGCATTTTCAGTGATTTTACTAAAAAACATCATTTGATCCCTGCGGATCTCAAATGCCCCTTTGAGGAGAAGGGCCCGATGTGAAGACAACTGAGCTCTCTCACTGTGGAGGACCCAGACCCGTGCCGGATACCTGGTTTACTTTGGTTATGTACGTTCTCTGCGTTAAGACCCCCGGTTTCCTGTTGTCCGTCAGAGGCCCACTGCAACTAGCAGGATTCATTGAAACAGGCTAAGATTAATAATCTTGGGGCAATTTGCTTCGTGCGACCGGTTAGGCAATACTGAGTGGAGCCAAGCCGCCCGTGAGGAATACCTGGCATGCCGATTCTTCACCTCGCTACGTCCCAACCTGTCGCAGAGCTCTGGGTGGTCTTAGTGGTTCTGACTGATTGACCAGTGATAACTGGATACGGCGTACCGGGGCTGGATGACGCTTGTGCGTGGCACTTGAAGGATCTCTGTGGTGATTCTGCAAGGAATACTGACTTTTCCGTAGTTCTGCAGCGGACATCCGGGCTCTGTGTGCTGTGTGCCAATAACGTGCGTCATTAACCCGCACCCCGGTGGGCCTCCGAGCCACCTTCGCCCTGGTGGGGGGTGCTTGAACACTCCCCACTCGAACTCGGCCCCTATGCGGGATGGCGAAAAAATGCGAAAGCTGGTGAATAGCTCATAAAAATTTATGAAGAAGCTATAGTGGTCACTTTCAGGTCAATATTGAGGTCATGACAGGTCAAAGAAGGTGGCATATTGTGTAGTTTTCGGGCTCTAGTATCAGACAGAGTTGAGTTAGAATGATTTTTTAGGCACTATTCCCTTCCTCTCGTTACGGAAAATCGAATGACATATATAATATGATCATACTAGGTAAAATTTATCTGACCTCAGGTCAAGTCAATGCCACTCTTTAACCTACCATAGTCAATATGCATATTAGTAGACTCGCAATAGCAATCCAAACGCAATGATATAAAAATTAAAGATGTATCATTTCAGGCAACGTTATTGACATAAGTCTGAAAACTGCTTAAATAGCCCAAGATGACCTCTCAGAGGTTACAGATAAAAAATGCAGCATGAACCTGGAAAGGGGCCCAGGATTCTATGATTTGGAGAACATGAAGGTATTCTAAGCTATATCTACACAAATGTAGCCCAATTTCTGTTTTCTCATGTATTGGAGAGGTTATGGTCCATATTTGACCTTAGGTCATCGATATGAAATAATACCGAAAGATATGGTGTAGCACTGGATGGGCCCATTATGTGATATCAGTTCCAATTCGAAAGATTAACCCATTTTTTACTTATGCCACCTCACAAATTTTTGGAGTTGAGTTTACTTGACCTGCACTGGTGACCTGACCTGGAATGACCCAACCTTGAAATTTAGAAAAAAATTTCGGAATCGATCAATAATAAGGCGTGTCAAGTATGGCGGCGCTTCGCGTTGCCGTTTTTCGTGCAGCCGGAAAAGCCCAAGGGGGGTTCAAACACCCCCCCCACCCACCAGGGCGAGGATTAAACCATCTTGCCTATACATCAGCCCACTGACCACCATGACCCTGCTGTGACCATCAAGGGGTCTAAAAGCAAGCGAATGCCCCTAATCTGGAGACCAAAAGACCTCTTCGACCTGCTGTCTATCGATCCAGGGAGCTAGGATCTCTAATCTAGAGGCTTAGGACTCAGTGTGCCACGGGAGGCCTTGGCTGACGACAATGGGCTCATGGTTTCCATACTGGGCCCTTCCTGGCTGACCACAGGGAGCCTTCTGCTGTTCGAATTCCTCCAGTGAAAGGCTGGTTCGATCAAATATCAACCGAAAAGTAACTGCGGAGGGTGCATCAGCGTGGTTTGTTTGTACCTCAAGAATTCAGAACGCCAAGTTCCTACGATACTCAGATGTGGGGGATATGCATGGCAAACATACAAAAAGGTGGTTCTTTTCCTCTCCCTTCCAGTTGATTCATCGCCAGATGTGGAGGCACGTGGAAGCCTGAAAGCTTGAATAGAAAAGTACTGTAAAAAAGTAGAGAGGCGAAAACAGTAGAAAACACTCACCTCCTTTTCTTGTATTTGTTTCCATTTTATAAGCCCAGACCTGTTTCTTTCGTGCAATCGAGGGATAGCCGATGAGTAAGAAATATAATGCAGTTCATTCAGGGCTACATGTTGCTGATGCAGAAGTAGCCGTCAGGAAGACTGAGCTCCTTCGGTGCTGCCACCTGGACGTAATACTACCGACATCTACCGGGATATTGGCTAAATAGCTCTCTCCATGAAATAAATGTCTTGCAAACAACTCCTCCAGAATAAAGACCAGGGCAGATTAACTGCACATAATGAATGCAGATTTTACACAGAGTATTTGGGAAAGTTTTCGTTTCCAATCACCGAGGCCGCCGATGCTGTCCGGATCTGTCATTTCTCCTGCGTGATAAAATGAGCGTCTCAACATTTTGCACGCCTTTCTAGGCATCGGGACCAAGTGTGCCTTTTCCATTCATTATTGACATTCTGGTTAAGTTGAGTTTTTCCAGCACTTTAAATGCATTACAAAACAATCCAAAGATCCCCTGGGCTGCCACTTGAGCCTGACTGCCGTCACTATTCCTTCGATACACATCCTGGATCTCACATACCCCCAAGAGTCGCAGTTTTTGCAGGCCACTGACAGCAGGCGCGAGATTTGGCGGCAGTGACAATGTGTGAATTGAAATGGGTTAGTGGGAACACTAACGTCCCCCACTATCATGAGAAGCAGAGCTTCTCCGGCGCTTCTGTTACGTGTGTCGATGCGGCTTACTTTGTTGACTAAACAAGTTAAAGAACGTTCGGTGATCTCCTGGGTATGGTTGCAGCCGGCTTAGACGTGATAAGTTGAGCACACTGCAGTTTCCTACCTACTCTGTATACCGTCTTGTTTTTCCCACAAGTAGTTCACCAAATAAATGTGCTAGGTTTCAAAACAAAATAACACTATAATTGCCTACCAATTGCCAATTGTAGTATCGTAGGCCAAACCCCAGGGTCGCGTTGTAAGTTTTGACATGTGACCTCTGATAGGTCATTTGAGACAGGTTTTCAGTAGGTTTTCAGACTTGGGTCAACAACTAAATAACTTGGCATGGAATGACGATGGCGATTCGTCCATCGATATTTTATTGGATTGGAGATTTTGATTTCATTTTGAGAAGATTTCAGGAAGGGAAGATTTCAAAGAAGATTGTATTTAATTTTTATGCATATTGACTGTTAGGTTAGATGCTGACATTGACTTTGAGCCGGGTCATTTTTACTTTTTGGCGTGGTATGGTTATGTCACACATCATTCGATTCATCTTACTTGAATACAATGACGCCTAAAAATCGACTTACTCAACCCAGCCAGACGCAAGAGCAAGAAAAAAACTGTCAACTTCTTTGACTTGTCATAACCTAAATACAGAGCCGAGCCCAAAAAGAACTTAACTCATTTATCGCTATTTTTATGGGCTACCTACTAGTGTTCTCGTTTTCCGTTACCACGTAAGGAGACTAGATCAACGGGGATGCCTGTGCACCCCGTCGAGCACCTGAGCCTTAGCAAAAAATAAAAACAAAAACGGTTACTGGGTGTCCTAACCAAACGGTCGCCGACGGTCGCCAACCGTCGGCGACCGTCGGCGTCAGTTGCAGAGCGGTAATTTTGGAGGTTTGGCCGACAGAGGAAATGTTCAGCTTTGGTAGCAATCTGGTAGCTCAAACTGCGACGAATGTTGTTTACCAACAACCAAAACTTAGCTGGCATCAAGAACTATTAAAAGAACGATTTAGGAGAAAAAGGTAATCATGTCCAGTTTCCATAGAATTTTTCAGCATGAATTCCAATTTGAATAATCATTCAAAAACATTTATTACATTTAATGACTAAAAATAAGAACAAATAACACGGATATCGGGTTCTGACGCAGACCGTCGGCGTCAAAAGTTGGACATTGTTCAACTTTTGCTGCGACGCGTTGCAACGCCGTGCGACGCGTTGCCTCAGTGCGTTTTGTGTCCTGACCGAAAATCCCGGTCGTTGCGGCAGATCGACGCCGTGCAACGCCTTGCGACGCGTTGCGTCTTGGTTAGGACACCGGTTAAGGCTGGTGGATTGATCATAAAAACGAATGAAGAAACTACATGTCACTTTCTGGCTCAGAACAATATTGAATTCATGACGGGTCAAAGAAGGTGACAGGTTATAGAAGTTTCTGGGCTATAGCGTCTGACAGAAGTGAGTTGTAATTAATTATTAAGCACTGTTCACTTTCCCTCGTTACGGCGAATCGACTGATGTACAATGTAGTTATACTAGATCAAAACATACAACCTATCTAAGTAAGGCCAGGTCAAGGTCACAATCTGACCTTGCATGGTCGATATGCATGTCAATCGACTCACAACGATAATCCAAATGTAATAGAGGCAGTGCATGTCCAGGCTTGGGATCGGTTCCCCTGAGAGACGCTCCGGCACTCAAGTTTTCCCGACGTACAGGTCGGCAGGCAACTGACTGGTGAGAGGGTGACCTGAGCGGGGCAGCCGTCACTGTGCTTTGTGGGACGTTAAACTTTGGCTTCTAAATCAACCCTGCATTGTGGGAGTTGCTCGTTCGGGTGGTGGGGTCAGGGTCTCCGTGACAAGTCCCTTGATGACTTTAGTGAGACTCCGACTCCAATAGTCGAACTGAGAAAAACTTGGACAAAATTTATATAAAAATAGCATCAAAACAAAGGCTTCGTCAATCATTTCCTCCGAGGCTATTGACCAAAGTCTGAAAACCTGCTAAAGTAGTCCCCGACGACCTCTCAAGAGGTCACAGATCCAAACTTACATGAGCCTGGAAAGAGGGTTAGGATACTAAGATTTGAAGAATATGAAGGTATTCTAAGCTGTATCTACAGAAACAGAACCATTTCCCGTTTTCCACCAGTGCCCGTTTTCCCTACGCATTTCCAATGGAGTCGTGTAATATATTTTGTAGCACTCACTGGGCCCAATGTTTGATTTGTGTTTCAATTGGATACATTCACCTTCTTACTTATGCTATCCTAAACTTTTTGGAGGTGACTTGACTTGACTTGACTTGATCTTGACTTGCACTGGCGACCTGACCCGAGATGATTTAACCTTAAAATTTTGAAAACGTTTGCAAAATTGATCAAATATAAGGCGGGACAAGACGAGGGAGGTGTTCAAACACCCTCTCCACCGGAGCGAGGGTTAAGGAAGCAGCTTCCTGGCGAATACGCCGAAGATCGGGTGAGGCAGAATTTCTAGAAAAGCAAAACAGCTTAAAATATGTTTTTTTCAAGTATCTCAACACATTTGAAAACTGACAAATGAAATGAGAAGAAAACTTTTGAATTCTTCGTTTTACATACAGTGATTTTGTTTGTCAGTGGAGGTGTGTTCTGTTGGCGATTTGCTACAAATAAACAATAAACAAACAACATAAGGCGGTACTGTAAGGCAAAACCAAAGCGGTGGTACTAAAAATGATGACTAATGCTGGCATGAAAACCAAGTGAAGAGCCACCTTCTTTCGATGAATTTTACCCTTTTTTACATAATCTTCTTATCATCTCTTAAACCACAGGCCAAGAAAGTTTTTATATTCATTAACTAATCAATAGGCATACCATATAATAATAGGGTGTACCTTCTACAAAGCTGAACCCAAAACTCGGCAGACGGTGCCGCCAAAGCTGGCAGGAATGCATTTTTAATCCAAACATAAATACTTGTCAGAATACACCAGATGTAAAAATGAGGCTCTGGATGTATGTACACCAGATACTCAGAATGTAAATAAACCAATCCGTATTTTATAGAACATCGTGCCACCGCAATAGTCCGTTTACCAATCTATCACCAATAAAGTTTATGCAAATCACAAATGGCGTCGTCAGGAGCATTGTTCTTTATTTTTGTCCCGGTATTAAGATGTTATATCCAGCTAGGATCGCCCGCTCCTAATGCATTCCTTGTAAAATACTACAATATGCAGAATTCAGGCGGAGGAGGATACATTAAGCAAGCCAATACAAAGGTTATTTACCTGTAGAACACACGAATAAACATCCTACACAACAACAAAAGTTCATACGAATGCGCTCCCACGGCTAAAGCAGTGACTGCATGCAACAAGCAGTTCTTCCTCAACTTTTCCACTGGCCCTTTAGATCAATGGAAATCTTTTTGAGGATATACGCTTTGATGTATGCAATAATTTTATCTCAAGGTGGCATACGAGCACCAAACTGTATTCACTTTATCAACAAAAGCAAACTACCCGTCCCCCTGAAAAAAACACATGCATTAACGATACCATCAGACCACGCCAGCGACAATGCTTCTGCATTCCTTACTCACGACGAAAACGGCCGTTAGGTAATCACCACGGTTCATGGAAAACAAATGGTTGCAAATGTACCAAAACTGGTCAGAGCTCAGTTCTTCTTGTACTCGATCCGTTCGACCTTGACCTCATCGCCGACCATGTGGTACACATATGTGACCACAGTGCCCGACTGGATGTCCATCAACACGAAGCAGGACTCGACGCCGCTGTCCAGCGGGTGCCAGGCGCCCGTCGCCGAGCCCGGGTTGATGTAGAACTTGTTCTCGTGCTCGAACGCCTCGAACTTGTGTGTGTGGCCCGATATGAGGATATCGACGTCGAGCTGGCGCTGTACCTGCGCGAGCGCCTCGGTGTCGCCCCAGGGCACCACCTGGTGACCGTGACAGAGCCCGATCCGGAACTGGCCTACGTTCACCACCTTCTGCTCCGGATAGGAGATATTGTCGTCGAAGTCGCCCCGCACGATGTGTACGTCGGTGGAGAGTGTCTTCAGGTAGTCGAGCGTCTCCTTGGTACAAAGGTTGCCAGTGCAGAGTATGTGCTGGATGCGACCAGGCACCAGAAGCTTCTTGAACTTGGCTGGTAGCC